>JAXLNO010000987.1:889764-1186987 GCA_038087875.1 Malacoraja senta
ATATGTAAATGAATTTGAAAATGATTAAACAAAACATTTATGTATTCTGCTTTACATATCAAATACTATTATTTAAATATATATTTGTGCATAATAGGAGCAAAATAATTTTGATTGCATACTATTGCATTTATGGATTATTTCCATCTTGACTATTTTCTGTGATTTTACTGTGATTTTCTAACTAAATACATTTTCCGAATTTTTGTCAGCACTTGGCTCAAATCGTCTCTCTGGGAATTGAGAGATAGGCCCTTGGCTTCACTTGGGCTGGCTTGACTTTGGAAATCGCTGGCTCAACTGCATCTCAAAGTAATAAATGGACAGAAGGCAAAAATATTATGGGGAAGGAAACATAGCTAAAACAAACATTGCTCCGGCGTTGTTTACAAGATGGATAAATGCCGTTGTTTAATTTAGAAAGCTCACTGCCGGGAATCACACCCTGAGCACTGCGAACATTCCAAAGCAACAGCAAAGTAGGTTGCTGCCCAATGACAAAGGCTGATAGACCCATATAGATGGGTTCAATAATGTTACTTACAATGCATTCAAAAAGTATACAGGCCCCTTCACCTTTTCCACATTTTGTTACGTTACAGCCTTATTCTAAAATGGATTAATTTTTTTTTTTAAATCTTCAATCTACACACAATACCCCATAATAAAAAAGCGAAAACAGGTGTTTAGAAATGTTTGCAAAGTAATTAAAAAGATATAACTGAAATATCACATTTACATAAGTATTCAGACTCTTTGCTATGACACTCAAAATTGAGCTTAGGTTCATCCTGTTTTCATTGATTATCCTTGAGATGTTTCTACAACTTGATTGGAGTCCACCAGTGGTAAATTAAATTGATTGGACATGATTTGGAAAGACACACACCTGTCTATATAAGGTCCCACAGTTGACAGTGCATGTCAGAGCAAAAACCATGCCATGAAGATGAAGGAATTGTCCGTAGACTGAGACAGGATTGTGTCAAGACACAGATCTGGGGGAGGGTATAAAACAATTTCTGCAGCATTGCAGGTCCCGAAGACCACAGTGGCCTCCGTCATTCTTAAATGGAAGAACTTTGGAACGACCAGGACTCTTCATAGAGCTGGCTGCCCGGCCAACCTGAGCAATCGGGGGAGAAGGTGACCAAGAACCCGATGGTCACACTGACAGAGCTCCAGAGTTCCTCTGTGAAGATGGGAGAACCTTCCAGAAGGACAACTATACCTGCAGCACTTCACGAATCAGGCCTTTATGGTAGAGTGGCCAGACAGAAGCCATTCCTCAGTAAAAGGCACATGACAGCCCGCTTGGAGTTTGCCAAAAGGCATCTAAATAAGATTCTCTGGTCTGATGAAACCAAGATTGAACTCTTTGGCCTGAATGCCAAGCGTCACATCTGAAACCAGGCACCGCTTAACACCTGGCCAATACCATACCTACAGTGAAGCATGGTGGTGGCAGCATCATGCTGTGGGGATGTTTTTTAGCGGCAGAAACTGGGAGACTAGTCAGGATCAAAGGAAAGATGAATGGAGCAAAGTACAGAGAGATCCTTGATGAAAACCTGCTTCAGATTGTTCTGGACCTCAGACTGGGGCAGAGATTCACCTTCCAACAGGACAATGACCCTAAGCACACAGCCAAGACAACGCAGGTGTAGCTTCATGACAAGTCTGTGAATGTCCTTGAGTGGCCCAGCCAGAGCCCGGACATAAACCCGATCAAAAATCTATGGAGGGACCTGAAAATAGCTGTGCATCGACGCTCCCCATCCAACCTGACAGAGCTTGAGAGGATCTGCAAAGAAGAATGGGAGAAATTACCCAAATACAGGTGTACCAAGCTTGTAGCGTCACCAAAGAAGACGAGGCTGTAATCGCTGCCAAAGATGCCTCAACAAAGTACTGAGTAAAGGGTCTGAATACTAATGTAAATGTGATATTTCAGTTATTTCTTTTTAATTACTTTGCAAAATTGTCTAAACACCTGTTTTCGCTTTTTTATTATGGGGTATTGTGTGTAGATTGAAGATCTTTTAAAATATCACCCATTTTAGAATAAGGCTGTAATGTAACAAAATGTGGAAAAATGTAGGGGTCTGAATACTTTCTGAATGCACTGTAATGGTTGGAACTGCTATACAGTGTAGTTTAACTGATAAATGAAACCGTATTTAATAATTATGGAATGTTTTCCTGTGTAAATAGGATAAGAGAGTGAATGTATGTCAATAATATATGGTACTTTACACAGATACTTCAATCACATGTCAACTGATTCAATATAAATTGCCTTGTGGAACAAATTTTCATCCATGTTTTTAATGTTTTTTGCTCGCCATTAGAAACAGATGATTCAAACAGCTTAACAAATAGTTTCATTCTTATTTTTTTTTAAGTTATGGGCCTGTCCCACTTAGGTGATTTTTAGGCGACTGCAGGAGAACATATGGCCATATGTTCGCGGGTGGTTGCCGAGAAGGCACCTTCATGGTCGCGAGGAGCTCCCGCATTCTGGGAACTGGTCGTGGCCTCATTATAGTCGCCGTGAATTTTTCAACATGTTGAAAAATTAGCGGCGACTAAAATTAAGCCGCTATGGAGAATTCTCGTGCCGTAGGTGGGTTGCCAGGAGGTCCTAGTGGGTCGCCAGGAGGTCGATTGTTCTCGTAGGTTGTAGCCAGGGCTGACCGGTGAATTTCATTGGCTCATTGGGGAGAAAAAAACATAAGCAGTAGTTTTCAAAACCAAGGATAACCAACCGGTAATGTTAATGTCCGCCGAGCTTCACAGCCGTGTATCTCTGGCTTCTTAAAAGTTGTCTCCACTCCTTCACCCTCCTTCTCCGCCTTCTTCAACCCCCTCTTTTAAAGTACATACGGTACACTGTGCTTTAGCCATCTTAATTACAGTGCCAACCTTCCTGTTCATCGCGGTGTGTGTCTGTATCACCTTGGCTTTGCACCGTGGGAATTTCACTCAGACAGAGCTCCCCCGCTTGCCCTGTCCCTCACCTGCATAATGGGCTGGTGAAGGAAGCAATGTGTGACAGTCTGACAGTCGCCGATCCAGTTGCCGGTTTTTTAGTAGCCTGAAAAATCGCCTAAGTGGGACAGGCCCATTAAAAGTTTTTCCATTGTACTCATGGTACTATATGGATAGTGGGTAGTAATTCTGTTTAATTAATGCTAAATGCAGACTGTAGAATTGGTAGGCCATTATAAAGGGCACACAATATTAGAGTCCACAGAATTTATTGGAATCCTTGTCCTCAAGGGTAGTTAATACTGTTTATCAAGCAAAAACTAATTTATATCCCCGATGTTGCACATATCAATTTCTTGATTTTATTCCTTTAAAAAAAATCTAACCTCTTGCACTGCTCTGTGACAATTTTAGTTTGATAATGTCCCTGTGAAGCACTCTGGGCCACTTTTTATGTCAACCACACAATATAAATGCAAGCTCATGTCCTTGAAAATGAAGCTATGAACAACAAACGTTTGTGGCCCCAATCTGGTCTAGTTTTGTTCTCATTTATTCCAAACATTTTGTCATAAAGAAGGAATGCATGGGTGGGATACAGTCTATAGCAATATTCAACTGTTTAGCATGCAGGGCATTTATTCAATTTTCCTCCAGACGTTATGAGCAATAACTTCAAAGATGCTATCTTGCCTGTGAGTTTGTCCTTTGCATTAAATGACCATTTACTGACTTGGATGGTACAGGTTTCATGGAACTGAAAGAGGAAATTATTGCATTCTCCTTTTGTCTTCCCTCAAACCTATTCATCTTACCCTTGTGGTTTATGCAACATTGCTATTAGCAAATCAGCCTGTGTTTTCATTGCAAACGTTATGCCTTTTCAAGTGCTTTAGGATGTTTCTGAGAGACATAAGAATGTTAAAACAAACCACTTTGGTTATTGTGAAGAGAAAATATTTCTTAAAATTGAAAGATGTCCATTTAACCACTTTAAACGGTAAATTGGAAAAAGGTCAAGCCATTTCTACTGGGAATTAGAGTAGTACTAGACTAAGTGGGACCCGTTGGGTCCCATTGTCACATGGGAGGACTGGTCTCCCACGCAATATTCCACCACTCACTCATAACCCCCAACTGCACAAGCGCGGCTGACTCACAGCTTTCTGGACTCGCTCACTGACTCACTCACTCACTGACTCATGGCTTTCTGGACTCACTCACTCACTCACTGACTCATGGCTTTCTGGAGTCATTCAGAATAATGGGGGGTGCATGGGGGAGGGGGGTGCATGGGGTTAGCATGGGGGAAGGGGGTGCATGCGGGAGGGGTTAGCATGGGGGAGGAGGGTGCATGGGGGAGGGGTTAGCATGGGGAGGGGGGTGCATGGGGGAGGGGGTGTGCGTGGGGGATGCGTGGGGGGGTGCGGGGTCGCATGGGGGAGGGGGGTGCATTGGGGGTGCTGGGGAGGGGAGGAGGGGTGCAGGGTGGAGGGGAGGAGAGGAGAGGGGTGGAGGAAGGGTGTGGGGGAGGGGAGGAGGGGTGTGGGGAGGAGGGGTGTGGGGGGAGGGGTGTGGGGGGAGGGGAGGAGGTGTGTGGGGGGAGGGGAGGAGGGGAGGAGGGGTGTGGGGGGAGGGGGGAGGGGAGGAGGGGTGAGGGGGAATGGAGGAGGGGTGTGGGGGAGGGGAGGGGTGTGGAGGGAGGGGAGGGGTGTGGGGGGGAGGGGTGGGGGAGTGGAAGTGGAGGAGGGGTGTGAGGAGGGGTGTGGGAGGAGGGATGTGTGGAGGAGGGGATGGGTGTGGAGGAGGGGTGGGTGAGTGGAGGAATGGTGTGGAGGGAGGGGAGTGATGTGAGGGAGAAAAGAGGGGTGTGTGTGTGGGAGGGGTGTGTGTGGGAGGGGGAGGGGTGTGTTTGTGAGGGGAGGGGGTGTGTGGGAGGGGTGTGTGAGGGGGGAGCGGTGTATGGACATGGGCAGGGTGGGGGCTACGGCTTCACAGTGCTTCCCGGCCCCGGCGTCACATAGCGCCTCCTGGCCGCACTCACTCACCGGCCCCCGGCCACACTCGCCTCACGGCTCCCTGCCGCACTCGTTCCTCAGCCGCACTCGCTCCACGGCTTCGGGGCTCAGCGGGGCTCACGAAATCACCCTGACCTCCGGGGCTTTATTCTGACTGCGGGTGCCGGAAGGGGCGTTGCCATCCAAGCTATTGACAGGCAAGAAGACCAATCTGCTGATCTCACGATTTTTTAAACCTTCATAACTTTTGTAATACTCCACCGATTAGAACAAAACTTGGTGCACTTGGAGCAGAGGAGAACGGCGAGTAAGGTGTCGGAAAATCCTAGCGATATAAGGTACCGTTTTTGTGCAAATTTAAATACAACGCAGACCGGAAGTGGTCAAGATGAGAGTTTTAGTAATAGTATAGATAGATAGAAGAAGATAGATAGAAGACAGACAGACAGACGGACGGACGGATGGACGGACGGACGGACGGACGGACGGACGTGTGGTACAAGGCAATTTGTGCCACCGAATAGGCCTTCTATAAGTTAAGGGCTTTCATATGGTAGAGTGTGCAATGGAAATTTCCTAGATGTCCAAACTGGTGAATGAGCGGACATTCTGGTGAGGAGTGGAGATGTTGGTGGGAAGGGTCGGAATGGGGCTAAAACACTGGGTGTGACAGATGCTGGTTTAAATAAGAAGATATATGTGTCCGCGCCAGGATTAGAATTGAACAGTAGATCCGGAATTGGAAGAGATTCGGCAAAAGAATCAGAGAGAGAGCATGGGTTAGTAAATATTGTTTGTGAGGAAGGTGGTAACTGTGGGAAGTTGCCACAGGGGGAACTGGGGAATCAATGTGGATGTGGAGTTAGCAACTCAGATCATGAAGGTGGAACGAGGAGCTGTGCATGGGTAGTAGGAAGGGGGCAGCTGTATGAGGCTTGAGGGAGAACTGAATGTCCCTTTTACGAGAGGAATAAATTCCTAAAGAGAAGGTACCTCAACAGGATACGAATAAACTTTGCATGCAATAAACTGTTTGGACAATTCCAATTAGATTCTGCAAATGCATAGTTCTGCACGAGTGTCCTACAGATGTCAGAGGACACACATGCATGGATGTGAATCTGTGGAAATGGCATCCATGTGCGGTTTGGTGTCCACGTTAGATATGGTATAAGCATTTAAGGGGCTTTTAGAGAGGCACGTTATATGTAGGGAATAGGGGGATATGGATCACGTGAAGGCAGAGGAGATCAGTTTAACTTGACATCATGTTCGTCATGGACATTTTGGGCCAAAGGGCCTGTTCCAATGCTGTGCTCTTTTCTGTTCTATGCTCTGTGACTCAGTGGGGAAGTCCAGACAGTGCAATTCACAGGAAGAACTTGATTTTTCCTTTGTTTTGTTTTTGTGTGAAACTGAGTCATGTAGCGATCTAATTTCTGGTCAGAATTTTTTTTTCGTGTTCCAAGTCTCTGACAGCATTCCAGTAGGTCCTAAAAATATCAGCTGGAGCAGTTCTAATTCTTTCCTCAAGAGTTCTGATTTTTACAATAAACAGGCTAACAAATGTGTTAAAATAGCACACAAAGGAATTCTAGACACATATGGCAAAGTGTTTCAACTATTTTTGCAACCTGAAATGTAAACAATACTGACTCTGGTAAGCAGGATGGGGTATGATTTACAACTCAACCCAGCAGGGATTTGGAATTCTTTTCAGATAAAATTGAAACTCCACCTTACTTGGCCAACCAGCAACTACATCAGCATTTTAATAAAGATTATCCTCCAAGAAAAAAGAGAATATTGCAAACCTGTTCCATTTGGCAGACCACAGAGGAAACCTTTATTTAGTGCATTAATTCAATTTAGTCCACATACATGCAGCCGTTTGATTTGGTATGCTCCAGGTCGATCCATCCTGAGTAATAATGAACTGCTGATCTTCTGAATGTTACAATTTAATTAGCATTATTTGCTCAAACCAAATCATCAAGGACATGATGGTAACAAACGAATTTCAGCAAATGCACAGAATACTTTTGACCCTATATTTTCCTGTGAAAACTAATTAGATTACTTACCTGCTCTGATATAGCTGGAAGACAAGCAATTAAAAGATTTTTTTTTGTTTAAAAACAAATGTATCAATTTTGTTCAGGGTAATGAAAGATAATATGAACTAAATAGCAAATTTAACAAGGGTAGAAGGTGGAAACCTCAGAACATTTTAACATAATTCCTTGAGTGTACCACAATAGGTTGAGAAAAATGACATGATTTTTGTTTGAGGGGGCAGGTGAGAGATTGTATGTATAAGAAATGTGGGGAGAGCTAGAAGATTGATAAGTGAGGAAGGGAATCCCAGAAGTATGGGTTTTCTGGGTGCTCTGCATAATATTATAAAAAGGAAATTATGTCTAAGCTCTTTGAGGAAGTATTCGCCAGGACGGATCGAGGGGAATCAATAGATGTAATATGTTTGTGTTTTTTAAAGGTATTCAGCAAGGTTCCAACAAAAGATTACTCAGCAAGGTAAGAGCTCATGATTTTGGAGGTAATACATTCATATAGAAAGAAGATTCGCAAACTAGCAGGAAGCAGGGAGTTGGGACAAGAGTGTCATTTTCAGGTAGAAAGTCTACACCGTGGGATATCCCAGGGATCAGTACCGGGACCACAGCTATCTAAGATGTCTGTTAATGATTTAGAAGAAAAAACAAATGCGTAGCACCCAAAAATTTAGCTACTGTACAAGTAGATGACAAGGCAATCTATGTATGGAAAGATATTGATAGGTGTAATGTTTGGGCAAAATAGTTGCCAGATGGATTGGGTATAAGTGAATTGGGTTCCGGTGGCACTGCGAGTCGGCTGCCTCGCCTGCAGCGGGTTCGTTGTTTTGACTTTTTTTGTTTTTTTTAGTATGTCCAAAAGTATGTTTTAGTGTTTCTCTGTATGACTTGTGTGGGGGGTGGTGGGGGGGAATAGGGGGAAACCGTTTTCAGGCACCTACCTCGACGGAATTGCGACTTTATTCCTTGTCGCTTCTTCGCCCCCCTCCTCACGGCCTTACAGCTGGTTTGGTGCGGCCTTTCCCGGAGTCGGGCTCAGAGCTTCAGCGGCGGCGCAGCGGGGACTTTAACATCGCGGGCCTAGAGCTTCAGCAGCGGTGCAGCGGGGACTTTAACATTGCGACCCCCTTGCCGGGGGTCACTGTGTAATTATGCTCCTAGAGCTAACCCCCCTGTAGTCTAGTTCAGTAAAACACCAAGTCAAGCACTGGACCACTAAACTTTTATTTTATGAAACAATAACAAATTCCCTATACGATACCTAACCACCGCGGGGTCGATCCTTGTCTCTGCTTGTCCAAGCACTTCAGCCTCGTGCAAGCAGATACTTCCAAAAGGTTACGCAGTCCCAAGCGCTCCTCCAGAAGATCAACAACGACCCTCGTGAGCAAAGATCCTATAGCGAGCAAGATAGTCCACTCCTGCTAAATGCAATGGGCTGACGTGTAGTACGCAACGGAGTGGAACGTGGGCCATTTCTTCGTCCATTTCAGTAACCCGACCCGACTTTGTGTATCCCCCTTGCAGTGTAATCAGCGTTGTGGGGGAACAGTTTGTGTGTGTGATTATAGGGTTAGATTCATAATTCTGTTCATTCATAATTCTGTTAAATTTTGTTAAAGATTAATATGTTAACAAATTATGATTCTGTTAATTGTCTTTTTTAATGTTTTAAAAAAAACTTTTCTTTTTAAATGGCTCATGTGCTGCGTTTGAGTTCATTTTTGTATTGCACTCTGTAATTCATCTAATCACACTGTTCACAACTGCGGTATTTGGTAAAATAATAGCAATATGAAGATTCCAGTTGCTCTACTCTTGGAATGTTCCTCAATGTTCCTTAATGATTTTTTGTGTCTATGGAATTGTTTTTCAACAATAAAATGGGTCTGGTCTTCCCAATAGCCAGAGAGTGGAATGAGATCTGTCTTTAATGGTGGGGTTATCTAAATGAATTATTTAACAAAATAAAATTTGTTTTGAGCTAAATTAAAAAATGATGTATAACTTAGGGATGGTTTTATTCAGTGACCATACAACTGATTAGATTGTGTAGGAAAGAACACACATACACACATATATGAATGTGATATAGATGTATATAATCATATAACACACACACATATATTTCTCCAGATTTTTATATGTAATGATAAAGTTTATTTCGGACTCAAGGCCCAGACAAGGGAAAACATTACATAAAAATACATTGCAAACATCCCCGCAACTTTACCCTGGCGTCCCAGCCGTGCTGATCCGGGCCAGACTTCCCACATGCTGTGGAAGGAACATAGGCATATTTTTGATTTTTATTGTGGCAGAGAGGCAGAAAGAAAATGAGGAGAAGATTTTTACCAAAGATGTTTGATTTTTACGAGGATGTTTCCGTAACCGGCTTCTGTCTCCGCACTAGTATCTTTGCTCCGCTATGGCGGACAAAGATGGCGGAGACGGAAGCTGGTTACGGAAATGGGGCCGAAGATTACCCATGAATCTGCCCATGACCGTACTACGTCTTTTTCGTCGAGTGGACTATCTTACTCGCTATAGGATCTTTGCTCGTGAGGGTTACCTTTTATAGGTCATCGAACCCTGGGGAGCAGATCTACATGGGAGTGGTACCCCTACAAACCAATTACAGGTATCGATTACATTAAAGTGTTATTGACAGTCCCCCAACCCAATTACAAAGCACCCCATTACAATGTTTCTACAGAAGCTTCTGGAAGGAGGTCAATTAATCAAGTAATGCAACATTTGCCTGGGGAGTATAAACAATTCAAACAAGGCTTCACACTTCAGCCAATCATCAAACAGTAACACAAACACCTTGCAACAGTATTAACAGTATTTACAGCCCTTCTGCAGCCAGCCAATCATGCTAATGCTTCTGCAACACCATTGGGTTACTCTGCAAAGTACTCATACATTTTAACAACAGAGAGGACATCTGGACCTCACCTTATCTGATAGTTCAATCTAGGACCTAGACTTCCTAGTGCCAATTTGCAGCTTTCAGCTTTGCACAGAAATTGACCAAACAGGTTCTGCAGATGCAATGAGCCTCCATTTTATATATCTCTATTTTGGCCAATATTAACATTCGGAGAAGCGCTCCAACCGCTTGCCTGCAGCCTACAACATCCTGGAGCCTCAGTCTATGGAGCTTCTGGCAGCAGGCGTGGAGTGAATCTTCTATCGTGGAGCAGGCGATCCCTCGCCGGCGGTCACCGGAGAAGAGCTCTGACTGCTGGCCTGCGGCCTACAACATCTGGAAGCCGCAGTATCCGGTAAGGAGGTGGCCAATTTGGGAGCTTCGAGCCATGGGGTGTGCTCGACCTGTCCCGACGTCGGCGTTTCTACCATCCCGACCAGAGGGCTTGAACATCGGGCCGTCCGTAGCGGCGAATACGGAGTGTCAGGGCCCTGACCACGGGTGAACAAGGGAGGAGGAGGAGGAAGAGGAGGACTGTCTGAACTGTATTGCCTTCCACCACAGCGAAGAATGCTGTGGTGGATGTCTGTGTGGATTATGTTGTGTATTATGTCCTTTTTTAATTGTAACTGCATGGTAAATTCATTTCACTGCACCTTATGGTGCATGTGACAAATACATTTGAACGAAGTTGAAGAAAGAATAATGAAGAAACATATTATTAAGTGCAGAAAGACTGCAGAAAACAACAATACAAAGGAATTTGCAGTCCTTGTGCATGAAACATAAAACGATAGCATACAGAAGCATCAGGCAATTGAGAAGGCTAATGGTCATACTGCTCATGTCCTGTTGGGTATTGAAGTTACACCCGTCCCCATAGGTTTGTGTTGTTGCCTGGGCTGAGAGTGACTTTGCCATTTCTATGTGGTATGCATGGAAATCGAATCATTTGCAGTCAAATTCTTGACCATATGAAACCCAATAGTTAGTTTGTTAAAAACATTTTGTTACATTTCTCATCCAACAGAGACATTTGTTGACTAGTGGCTCATTTGATCTTCCAAAATGGACAACATTTTTTGGTATCCACAGTATGTTGGGTTCCAGGTATGTCCTCAAGAACTTACTGCAACTTTAATATAGATTGAGTTTATTACCAGGCCAATTCAAGTAGATCTAAAAACATTATGTTTCCAACATTTTCCTAAAATTTTGTTGTGGGACACAAAACTCAGGAGTGTTCCTCAAGGCAGGAAATTCCATGGGCCTTCCCTTCTTGCAGACATTGCCTCCACCAAACCATTCTCCAAAGCACAACTCAATCCCTCATCACAAACCACTCCAGACTGATAGTTGGTTCCAGAGGACAACCTTGCCACTCGCCTGATTTTGGATAGTTATTCCCCATCAACTTTCCAGCTGGAATGTTCAACAGTAATCTAGGTCTTAACTTTGTTTCACCATGACCTTTCAGTCTTCAAATCAGTTTAAAATAGTGTTAAAATCAGAACTGCTCAAGTGAGTAGCAACAATTCAATGTCATTCAACCTGTAATAAGGGTTCAAATATATTTCAGTGAAGCACATAAAACATAGAATTTTACTTCAGAGTCACGTTAGTGACTACGTGAAGAAGAGCCCGTCCAGCTGCACACGCGTCATCATCGTCAGACGCATAGCGCAGCGACCTCCAAACCGGTAAGTAAAAAGCCTGAAGGTAAGTGTTTACTTATGTTTTTCAGATCGCTTTCTTCAGAGAACTTGTAGTTGGAACAAGACAAGTCAGAATGGAGAAAGGATGTTAGAGGCGTACAGCAGGTAAACTCGAGAAAGACCGCGGGTCTGCGAGTAGCGGGTGCCCTTTTGAGGAGTCGGTGGCAGCAAGGCCATCAACTTTTAAATACGGTTTAAAAATATACCGTTGTAGCGCCATTAGGCGCAAGAGACAAAAGGCCAGGTGGCCAGCAGACTCTGAGGAGTCAGACCGGAGGATCCCCGACTCAGGCAGACATTTTGTCTATTCGGGTCCGCGTTGGGAGAGCCAGCGCAGGAAATGTCTGGGGAAGGTCCGGCTTAGCGTTGGCCTACAGGAGAGCCAGCGCAGGGAGTACTTGGGAAGGTCCGGCTCAGCGCTTGCCTACAGGAGAGCCAGCGTGAGCAATGCCTGGATAAGGGCATTTTTATGCGTTGGCCTACAGGAGAGCCAGCGCCAACTATGTCTGGAGAAAGACAGTTTAAGCGTTGGCCTACAGGTGAGTCAGCGCCAGCAGCGCCTGAAAGAGGGCTGCCTATGCATGGGCCTACAGGAGAGCCCGCACGGCGAGCACCTGGGAAAGGGTTTACTATGTGTAGGCCTATGGGAGAGCCAGCGTAGAAACACCTGAAGCAGGATGCCAATTCGCCCCCTCCATGAGGAGGATTATTTTACACAAAAATTCAAAGACGAATCATATGAGGACCAGAGCCCAATAACAGAGCCTAAAGCACCAGGTTTGGCACAATATATAAAATTTGTGGTTCCAAAACTATCAGGGGAACCATGGGGAGATAAATTAGCAATGTCAATAAATTACTTGCTCTCCCAGCAGCTCCAGGTTCTGACCATGCATGAGCTGTCAAAAAATATGAAACCCGCAGAATTGAGCACTGCAAGCCGTCTCAGCAGTGAAAAAATAAAAAATAAAAATAAAAAAATATTAAATTAAATTTTAAAAAAACCAACTGACAGAGGGTGTTGAAATTGCTGGTCAGGCATTACGGCTTTGGCCAGAGGTTTGGATGGAGACCACGTATCTGTATCGCAGCAAGGTTGACTTAGCACTCATGTGTAGTGCGCACTTTGAAATAAACTGTATTTATAAAAGTGCTATAAGACCTAACATATACCCTAAGTTTGCGGGGCTCTGTAAACCATCTAATATTCAATTGCCAAAAATCTGTTTTTGGAAAGAATCTAGCCAAAAAAGGGTAAAAGACCTCGATGAAGCCGTCGGTGATTGGCAGATCAAATCGAAGGCAGTTTTCCCTACCAACATGTGGTGACTGGGGACAGTGAAGGATCAAATCAGTCTTTCCCATATTTGCATTATTGGCGCACTCCTCCTGAGGTACGTGGAGGTTACAATATTCCCACTAAGATCAGGGGATAACAATTGCCATAGGCAAACCCTGAGGTAGGGGGTCTGGTTCTGCAAGAGACATATTAATGTTTTACACTTACAAGTTGGGGAAGATTACAATTCTTCCTAAAAGAATGGCAATATGATGTATTTATACTGTACATTATTGTGGGGTTTAGAATTGAATTCTACCCATATTTGGATTCTCCTACTCAGCATATTTCAAACCGGACACATATTTCTCAAAATAAGAGAATGTGTAGATTTAGGCAGAACTTGAAATATTGTGTAAAAGGGATAATTAAGAAGTCAGTTCACCATCACCACCAATTTGTGGCAAGTGTTTTATTAGAGCAAATAAGGATGGTGGGTGTAGAATTATTCTAGCTCTGACAAGTCTTAACCCTTTTTTGTACAGTATTAAAAAATAAATTAAAAAAAACAGTTTTGGAGACATTTGCCAATACTATACAGCCAATTTCAAGAAAATGCTGTATGGCTAGCATAGATCTTAAAGATGCATATTACTGTGTGGCTGTATATGGTAATAATCATAGATATTTAAAATGTAGCTGTATGAGTCAATTCTGGCAATTTAAATCATTGTATTAAGGTTTAGCCTCAGCTCTGGGACTATTTGCCAGGTTGTTGGAATCAATCTTGGCACTACTAAGAGCTCAGGGCCATTTGGTAATGGCCTATTTGGATATATTCTGATTGTGGCTACAACAGAACCATCAGTGTCAAGAATCAAGCTCACTTTGGAGAAGCTGGGATTTATTATGCATCCAGATAAATCCAAACTTTTACCAAGCACAGTAATTGATTACTTCGGTTTCATTATTAAATCAGAACACATGGTAGTGATTCCGCCCAAGGACAAAAGCTGCATTTAATTGGAAGTTGTATTAAGCTCATTACACAGCACCAACCCTCAATTAGGCAGGTAGCAAGCCTGCTTTGCAAACTAATTGCTCATTTCCGGCTGTACAATTTAGACCACTGCATTATCAGCATTTACAGCAATAATAGGTACAGGCATTGAGGATACGTTCAGGGCATTTTTCCAGGCCCATGTAATTGCCAGTTGCAGTTATTACTGGAATACTATGGTGGATCATGAGTGTCTCAAATGCTTCCAGAGAGATCCTGGTTGAAACACCTTCCATTATACTACAGACTAATTTTAGTGCTCTAGGTTGGGGTGCTACTTATACTATTTCCAGCTGTGGAGGTAGATGGAATGTGAAGAAAGTACCTTTGATCCAATAACAAGGGATCATTTAATGAGAGTTTTTAGGAACATTTTATGGGCCTAAAGCTTATTGCTCTAATATGCAAAGTTTGCATGTTTTAGGTACAGATTGACAACACTACGGAATAGAAACATATGTTAATCAGTTGAGTGGTATTGTCAGAATCTTGTGATAGATTGGCTAACGTGATCTGGACCTGGTGTTTTTACCAGAAATATTTGGTTTCGGCAATCTACCTACCAGGTAGATTCAAAATAGTTGCATACTCAAGGTCGCGTAAATTCAATGACAATACAGAATGGATGTTGGATCGTGACAAATTTAATAATATTGTTGCACGGTTGGGGATGACAAAGATTGACTTGTTTGCATCCAGACTTAACCACCAATTACCTAAATATGTGTCATGGGAACCTGATCCTGGGGCAGTAGCGGTGGATGTTTCTCGCTGCATATGGGGTAGAATGTTTTTACATGCATTTCTCCATTTTTGCCTCATTTAGTCAGTGTATACAGAAGATCAAACAGGACTCCGCTTAGGGAGTATTGGTGGTACCAAAATTGGACCTACACAACCATGGTACCCTCTGGTGTTAAAAATGATTACAAAGCCTCTTATGATTTTCCCAAACAGAATTAACCTGTTTGTGCACCCTATAACTGATAATTCACATCCTTTACATAATCATATTGGTTTGTTGGTTTGCAGATTCTAAGGAGTGCCATATCTCGGAAGAGGACTATCAGATCGTACTGTGGATGTTATTGCAGCAACCTGGAGGGATAGTACCCAGAAGCAGTACATTTCTTACATAAGGAAATGGGAGATGTTTTTGCTTAAGGCAGAATATTACATATCACACTGCAGACATCTCAGACGTGTTAGAGTTTCTGTCAACTCTTTATTTTGATTGGCAGTTAAGCTATAGTGCTATCAATACTGCAAGGAGTGCCCTCTCTGCATATCTATGGAGGGAATCAGAACAAAATCTTGTAGGGTCACACCCTTTGGTCTGTAGATGTATGAAGGGAATTTTCAATTCTAAGCCTCCTAGACACAGGTATACAGAAATCTGGAATGTAAGAGATGTGCTAATGTTCTTTCGTCAATGGACTCCTATTGCAGCACTGTCCTTGGCCGAAATTACCATGAAGGTAGTCATACTCAGGGCACTGGTTTCAGCACAGAGAGTGCAAACATTGCAGAAACTACGAATAGACATGATGGAAATAGCAACAGATGCTATTACGTTCTATGTCTATGATTTGCTTAAACAGAGTAGACCTGGAGTCACAGGATGTAAGTTGGGGTTTTCAGCATATCCTACGGATCCACGCATATGTGTAGTATCACATTTACGATGTTACATTAAAGCCACCAGAACCTTAAGAGGTGCAGTATCAGCATTCTTTATCAGCCATAAATAACTGCATAAGAAAGTGTTGGTTCAGACTATTTCAAGATGGCTGAAGCAGGTGTTGCTTGATGCAGGTATTGATACTGACAAATTTAAATCGCATTTCACCAGGGCGCCATCAACATCGGCGGCCAAGGATTTGGATGTTCCAATAGAACATATACTCGCGGCCGCAGGACAAAGTGAAAGGATATTTCACAAGTATTACCATAAGGAGATTACAGTACCTGTGGTTATTTGGTGGTGCTGTTTTGGATTCAGTATTAAGTTTCCCCTTGTGATAAAGGGGTTACTATTGTGGTGATAAATAAACCATTAACTGGTTGCATCCATGTTGTGGTTATGCATTGTTGATTGCTTTACTTATTTAGTCAATCAATGCAGTGAGACACCTGGATTTGAATCTACGGCGTGAAATCACAGAGCTTCGAAATCTTCACGTAGTCACTCACGTGACTCCGAAGTAAAATAGTAAGATTAAACGAGAACTTACCAGTTTGAAGTTTGATCTTTATTTTATGAGGAGTTACGATGAGGGACTACGTGCCCTCCGCTCCCAACCCTCATAAAGATCGAGCTGGTAGTTCTAGTCTTTACGTATCTTACTATCATACTTCAGTAATTGTTGTCTGTGATTTCACACCGCTGCTTTGAAGATTGAAGCGTGTGCGGCTGGACGGGCACTTCTTCACGTAGTCCCTCATCGTAACTCCTCATAAAATAAAGATCAAACTTCAAACTGGTAAGTTCTCGTTTAATCTTACTATTCTACAGCACAAGAATGGGTGCTTCACAAACATTATAGCAAGACCTATACTTATCTGCCTGTACATAAATTAGTTTAGTTTAGTTTAGTTTAGTGGCACAGCATGAAAACAGGCCTTTGACACACCAAGTCCAATTACAGAAGCCAATTAACCAACAAACCTGTATATTTTTAGAATGTGGGAGAAAACCAGAGCACCCAGAGAAAACATAGTCAAGATCTAACCCAATTTACTGGTGCCGTAAGTTGGCATCTCTAATGCTGTACCATACATCTGCTTTTGTTACTTCATATTCTCTTCGACATATTAACTGGCCAATATATTTTTAAATACATTTTACCTCTAAACATTTTTAAGCTTATTCCCAGGACTCCAGTCAAGTGTCCCTAGTTTAATACATTTGAGGAATTGATCATGGAAAATTAGCTTTTCCATTTCATACTTCTTTTTTTAAACATTAAAAATATATATTTTGAACTTCTACAAATGTAAGATGTCAGTCTATATCAAAGCAACTTCTGCATGCAGAGGAATAAACAAACTTACAAAATGATTTAAATCTTTATGACTTATTCAATATCAATTACTGACATGGATGTCAATAAAAGCCAAGCAAAAGAGTGGGCCTGTTATTCCTCATTCTGATTTTAAAGTAAATTGAAATGATTTCCTGTGATAATGATCATATTTCAAATGAGATCAAATAGTGGTTTAACAGAGTCAATGTGCAGTCATTGGAACCACTAAGGATAATAGAATTACTAGCAGACAAGATGCTTGGGAATTACAGGAAGAGATGAACAAATGAATAGTATGTTATCAGAATGGTAAATTCATATTGTTGTGCATGGTCAAAGGATCATGTCACCACTCAATCCCGCAACTTAGTTTTAAACTCCATGTTAAAGCAAACTGTAACTTTGAATCTATAGAAATCAACAACTGTTCATTTCATATTAAAAATGTGACATCCAAGGATCCATAAAACATACATATAAATGTTATAATTTATTTTTGATAGTTTATTCCACTTAGCTAATTTTGCAGGGTAGTAGTCTTATGTGTGTATTTTAGTGAGTCAGAGGAATGATTAAATAATAATATAAATAAGCGAGTTCAGTATTCCGAAAAACGCAAGGAATCATGGGATTTGTCAAAGGTCACAAGCGATAAAAACTCTCGGCAGCCTGCGCTTCATCTGCAGCCAGGATCGATCCTGGGTTCCCAGTGCCGCAATCGCTGCCGAACCGCCACTGGACCATCCCCGTGAGGCGGCAACTCTATCACTGCGCCACCGTGCCTTCCCCCAATTATTTTCAGATAGGAAGTAATTCTGTTTACCTGCTGAAAGGTATCAACCTGAAATGTTAACAGTTTTATCTCTCCACATATACTTTACTGGTTAGTATTCCCAGCCCTTTCTTGTCAAAGTTATAGCATCTCTGGTTACAAGGGGTTTCTTTTATACTTGTGTTAAGCTTCTCAGAGGCCAGGTTTGGGCAGCTCTCTTTTCAAACTGATGAAGATTAAGGATCAGGTACCAGAATTACCTTAAGAATCATCTTAAATGCCAAGGCATAGTTATTTTAATTGCTAAGCTGCAAGAAATATGTTTAATATTTGAGCACATTTTTTTAGGATTACTGCTTGTTTACTTGTGTAATTCATTGAGCAATGTGTTTTTTTGGGTCATGGAATGACACAGCACAAAACCTGGTCCTACAGCCCACTGTATCTTTGTTGACCTTAATGCCGATCTATGCTAATCCCATTTGTCAGCATTATTTCTGTATCCCTCAATGTCCTGGTCATTCGGATTCTTGTCCAGATGCCATTTAAATGTTTTTACTGATCCAACCTTCACCAACTCCTCATTCCAGATACCAACCACAATAAACCTACAAACCTGTATGTATTTGGAGTGTTAGAGGAAACCGGAGCACCCAGAGGAAACCCACACGGTCACAGGGAGAATGTACAAACTTCGTACAGACAGCACCAGTACTTAGGATCAAACCCAGGTCTCTGGTGCTGTAAGGCAGCAACTCTACCGCTGTGCCACTGTGCCACCCAAGGGGTGAAGGGAAGCATGCCATATGGCTTCTTCACTATCCTGTCTACCTCTGTCCATTGTACAAATACTTATTGATCACATCTCCACTGACCTTGACATGTAATCTGTTACTCTGATACTTTTATATATAAGTATATATAAAATATTATATTATATTATATTATATAATTTTAGATATATATTACCCATAGGTTTTTGGATGTGTTCTGTTTGAAAAGTTGATTCATTTTACCAATCCAGCACTGGAACCTTTGGATTTGTTAGTAAATTCTGTAAGGTAGGAATTTCATAACATATTAATTAAGAGGAATTCCCAAGGTCTTTGGTAAAAACTGAGGTGAACAGTATCTAATGACAAACTTCAGCATATTCTGAGTTCTGAGGAAGGCCTTCTGACCTGAAACATTCTCTTTTGAAAGATACTGCTTGTCTGGCAGAATTCTTAAGCATTTCTGTTTTGGTTTCAGATTCCAGCATCGGCAGATTTATTTGTTTTTCTTCAATTTGTTCTTGTTAATCTGGTATTTAAACTGGTAATCTGGTATCTAGACTTTTGGGATGATATGACTTTAATGCTCTAAAGGCAAGTGTTAGTTAGCCTTGGTACCACACTTGCCTGTGTCATAACAGTAAACCCTTATTATAACGGACTATAGGGGGGGAGAGACGATGTCCGTTATTGTTGATTGTCCGCTATAACCGAGTGAGGAGGGTAAATATTAACTAGTTTAACCTAAGTATGGGAAGAAGCATGGTGCCAGGGGATTAAACCAGGGGGAAGTCACAGACCTGGAAGCCGCAGTCCCACATGTGGTGTTCCAGGGATGGGTCCGGTACTCACAGCGCCCTCATGCTGCTCGCTCATTCTACTCCTGCAACTGGAAGCACACCACAAGGCATCAGCTCATGGGGTAATTGGTGGATGCAAGGTGCGGTGGAACAGGAGTCTCGTGCCGTTACCAGGTGACTGAGGCACACATTACCAGGGTAACGCATGTGCAGTGGCGTGCGCTGCATCTGCATCCAATATCCCGGACCTCGATTTGGTGCAGCCGCTGCAAACCCGTGCCCAATACAACACTCTCTCTCCACTGCAGCCTTCTCGCTGCTCAATGATGCGCTGCACGCCTCCAACCAACCACCACCACCATTATACCAACCACCACCAGCACTATACCAACCACCACCACTATACCAATCACCAGCACTATACCAACCACCATCACCACCGTAACCACTGTACCAACCACCACCACCACTGTATCAATCACCACCACTATACCAAACACCACCACCACCACTACCACCAACACTATAACCAAAATCTGTTAAAAAGAGGTCCGTAATATTGAGGACAGACCGTTTTGTGATTTATTTGCTTCTTGTCAGCTTTGCTTCCTCACGATTTTACTTTTCCAATACCATACAGTTCCACTTACTTCCACATTTTGCCTGTATTTTCGTTTGTTTATTGGTTTGTTGGGCACATTATATGATCTTCACAGTGAATAGCAAGGCCCTGTGGAGTGTTGTAGAGCAAAGGGATCTAGGAGTGAAGGTACACAGTTCCCTGAAAGTGGTGACACATAGATAGCATGGTAAAGAAGGCTCCCAAGGACACAAAGCATTGGAGTAACTCAACGGGACAAGCAGCATCGCCGGGGATTGTGGATAGGTGATGTTTCGGGTCAAGACCCTTTTTAAAGAAGGCTTTTGGTACATTGTCCTTCATCAAGCAGGCCACTGAGAATTTTTATATAGTTATATCACAACAAGAAATTCTGAACCATTGAATTATCCTGTCAAATAAAAATTTCATTGGACCGATGCAAATGATGGTTAATAGCTGTTAACAAATTTAAGATTTGAAACAAATTATGAAATGACGATTAAATTTTGCATATTTTCCATCTATTGTTATTGTTTTTTTATCAGAAAAATAATATTGGCTGTTACTTCCTTATGTAAATTGGCATGTGATTAATGATTAATTCAGAAAGAATAAAATTGATGAAATCACCAAATCGGAGCTATGAATGGCATCTACTGTTTCTTTATCTGTTAAATTTCATACAGTTGAATTAAACAGAAAAAACATGGAGAAGGAAATCCCATTTAAGCAAAGGATAAATGTGCTCACAGTGCTAAATAAGATTATTGTTCATTGAGAATTACCCTGAAGGTTAATCTTCATCTAGGCTGCTATTTATTTCAAAAAAAGCATTATAATAATTTCAGTAAACAGGAACCAATAGTAGCTTGAATTTTGTGACTGGTAGCGATACTTGTTTATTCACTATTTATTACTGTACTCATCTCCCCTGCACTCTTTACTTTCTAACATCTGTCTTGTGACAGTTTGCGATTTTTAGAATTTGAGCTGATAATGAAGCAGCACTTTCCAAAATACAAATAATTATTCATGGCTGGTGTTTGACAGTTCTTTGGAAATTACCCTCACCTCTATTCCTTGCACTTTCACATTGAACAATATCTGAAACCCTCCAGCAGAATTCTGATGTCAGTTGAAGAATGTAATAATTTCAGCAGGAAAGTTCCTTTGCACTTAAGCGGTCCATCTGTGAGGAAAAACAGTGTTTCAGTCTATTTTCCCATCTGAAGTACATCATCCTCACTGCAGTACATACCCTCGATCCTGCTGAGAAAATGGCACCCTTTGTGTGTGCTCAAGGCTATAGGGCCAGCTTGAACTCACCACCTCCTGACTCAGAGAACTCGTAGGCTACTGTTGCACAAGGCACGACACCTTTATTGATTTAATTTAGTAGCACCCTTTTTCTAAGCAGTTTATTTTGCTATTTTAAGCATTTCACATCAGAAGTGAGTTGCTGCAGCATTTTCGTTTCTTCAGGCAACTATCTCAGTTACACGTGCTTGCAGTAAACATGCTATTTACTGTCACTGTCATGACTCACAGCCATTCAGCAATGATAATGTCACCAAATAGTTTAAGATGATCCTTTTCTTCCAAAAGTATTCAAAGGACGATTGTGCCAATGTTTCAGATTGCATTTCGCCTGTGTCTGCATTGGCTTTAAAACTTATTTTTAGAATCCAATGGAAAAGAAGGCTAATTCCAAAACCATATTTAAATACGGATAATGCTTGATTATTGGCCTGTCCTGGTCAAATCTGATCTAAAGTATTTAGGTTTAAGTACTTTGGAGAGTGATTTGAACTACTTAAAGTAAATGTAAATAATATGACCAACTTACATATTGAAATTTATATGTAGCAGTGTAAGGCTATTTACTATATTCAAAGTGATATATAAATGACTATTGTTGCTGTTGGGCTTTCTTTGAAATACCTAGAAAATTAATGAATGCTGTGTGATTTTACTTTAAAATGTTTTACAGACCGTTTCTGAGTTTTGAATGAGTTGTAAAAACATTAAGTAAAAAGTAACTTCAATCGTATCAGGTTACATTAAAAAGTTACATTAATACTTGCTGTAATTTATCACTGTTTCATGTGCAAACTACTTTTGTTCCATTACAAACGATCGTAGTCAAGTTAAAATCCCATAAAATCTAATCAGGCAAAAATGCTAAATTTATCTTGTCCATAATTTGTGCATTGTCATGTAAACTCACATTCACTGTTCTCATTAGGGTGCTACAGTAGTTGTTAATTGAATTATTGTGTGAAAAGGGCTTTCATAGCTGTAAATCGAGTCTCCAACACTTCTAATCAGCTCTTCTAATCTGTCGATGTTAGGAGGATAAAAAGATTGATTTGCTGGAGCTTATGTTTGTAGAAGCGTTGAGACAATGACACAAATGAGGTTGGCAACAACACATTGTGGATTGCAGACATGTATCATATCCCATCATCCCATGATAAAGTACATGAGTGCCCTAGTCTACTATATTACTGCTAAAACTCAGACATAAGTTCAGTAAAGTTGAATTCCATTGTCTTTGAGACCCTAATATAACAAAATATATCTGATATAAAGGAATCAATGAATATAGGATTTGTGCAAGAAAGTGGTGCTAAGGTAAAAGATTAGCAGCGATTTTATTGAATGGTGGACCAAGCGCACATGGCCAAATGGCCTTCACCTGCTTCTAAATCTAACGTTATTTAAAACATTATCACAACATAAATATTGTCCAGTATTTCCAAAGCTATTTCCTCTGCATTGTATGCGACCCATGTTATGCTTGAGCAATAACCTTGAAAAATAGTGTTATGCAATATAGTATGGAAATAGACTAAGTTCAAGTAAATTGAGTTATAAATGTCAGAGTCAAAATTTTACTGTCAACATGTGAGTCATATAATTGATCTAAAAAATACTGACTTTCCGTAGGGGTTTTAACATAATTTTCCTATCAAAATTGTTGTTGTACAATCCAGTAACATAAAGATTCCTTGTCATCTCTTCAGATCAAATTCTTCAAGCAAACAACAAATAAGTATAATTCATCAAATAAGAAAATGTGTCTCCAACAAATAAGAATAGTTCTGTAAAAAAGCATTTTCATAATAAATTGGCACAATGTACGCAAAAACACTTAATTACTAAGAATGTTATGTCAGGCCACAGGGAGTTGCACAGTTATGTATGTTGAATGTGCTGATATCACTTTTACCACTTGATTTAGAGCTTGGATATAAAAATGTAACTTGCTTTATTACTTAAGCACACACACAGTTCGGCTTGGTGTCAACAACTTTACAACTTGCCCCACACCACGATTATTTGAACTTCCACAAAGCATAGAGTTATCTGAAAAGGATGATAGGAAAGGAAGGCTTGTTAAATAATCTGCTTTCTACTTTCAAAGGGACCAGGTTACAACAGATTAGCATCTGTCTAAAGAGCGTACCCTCAGACCAAATCAGACCATTAGTGTATGTTCAATGTTAAATTTTACTTGATAACAAGTCGCATCAGAGAAAAAGAATTGGGGGCTTTAATTGCTTCATGTGCAGCCTAATTGCAGGCAGGCTGCTTCACAAAAGATGCACTGCCAGGAGGAGTGTGACTGCACTTGGCCCTGTCTAATTAATCCTGTGATACAAACCTTCTGGCTTCAATTTTCACTTTTCTGTCTCTTTTTAAAGGTGATAATAAAACTGGAAATTTATGTTGGTTACTGTATGATTCTAACTGTGCCAGATGAACACAAATAAAACCATATGGATGAACAGGATTTCTCCTTGCTTTCTGGCTCTGCTCTCATGTGAGGTTTTGCAAAGGATTTCATACTTGTTGTGTTCTCTAGTAACAAGATGATAGTCAAACGATGTGGAAAAAGGAAGAAAAACTTGACGCTTTTCTGTAACAGCAAACATCCCATATGGAGGAGCGCAGGGTGACAATATTGCACTTTGTCTCAAGTTTAGATAATGCAGAACAGTGACAATGCAGCACTTGTGAAATTATATGAATAAAATATACACATGCTCTCTTAAAATCAAACCAATGTATCTGTGAATTATGATAGCTGCAGGGTAGTGTCTGTAGCTCATGTATCCTCAAAGGCTTTGTCTTGTATTTCAGGAGAATGAGCAAAAGAGTTAAGTAATTAAATGTTCTCTGTTGTGCGTTTTGGGTTCCCATTGTCTTATGGTTTTAAAAAAAAGTCGTTAGTACTAATATAGAAAATTGTAAAGTGTATTGGCCAGTTTCCTTTGTGGGCAGTAGACCGTTTTGTTCAGATAAGCACAGGTCAGTGCTTAAATAATTGATTGTGAAAATTCATTTTAATTCCAGAAACTTTATTATTGATATTGGCTGGAATATTGTTTGTGCAGAAAGATTGTGGTGGGGGTTGGGGGGGGGGGGGGGTTGTGCTAAGCATTTAATGCTGAGGGGAACTAATCTCCCACAAGGGATTAGATGACCTTGGGGGTCACTTGGGGTGATGGGGTTGGGACGATGACATGGTGATCATGCAGCAGGTAGTAGTGTTGTTGAAAGTGAGGATGTAACTAGGAAAATGGACAAGGGAGAGCCAGTGGATGTAGTGTACCTGGAATATCAGAAAGCATTTGATAAGCATTTGCAGATGACACGAAGCTGGGTGGCAGTGTGAACTGTGAGGAGGATGCTATGAGGATGCAGGGTGACTTGGACAGGTTGGGTGAGTGGGCAGATGCATGGCAGATGTAGTTTAATGTGGATAAATGTGTGGTTATCCACTTTGGTGGCAAAAACAGGAAGGCAGATTATTATCAGAATGGTGACAAGTTGGGAAAAGGGGAAGTACAAAGAGATCTGGGGGTCCTTATTCATCAGTCACTGAAAGTAATCATGCAGGTAACAGCAGGCAGTGAAGAAAGCTAATGGCATGTTGGCCCTCATAACAAAAGGAGTTGAGTATAGGAGCAAAGAGGTCCTTCTGCATTTGTACAGGGCCCTAGTGAGACCACACCTGGAGTATTGTGTGCAGTTTTGGTCTCCAAATTTGAGGAAGGATATTCTTGCTATTGAGGGAGTGCAGCCAGCGTAGGTTTACAAGGTTAGTTCCCGGGATGGTGGAACTGTCATATGGTGATAGAATGGAGCAGCTGGGCTTGTATACTCTGGAATTTAGGATGAGAGGGGATCTTATTGAAACATATAAGATTATTAAGGGATTGGACACGCTAAAGGCAGGAAACATGTTCCCGATGTTGGGGAGTCCAGAACCAGGGGCCACAGTTTAAGAATAAGGGGTAGGCCATTTAGAAGGGAGATGAGGAAAAACCTTTTCACCCAGAGAGTTGTGAATCTGTGGAATTCTCTGCCTCAGAAGGCAGTGGAGGCCAATTCTCTGGATGCTTTCTAGATAGAGCTCTTAAAGATAGCAGAGTCAGGGGATATGGTGAGAAGGCAGGAACGGGGTACTGAATGTGGATGATCACAGTGGTCACAGTGAATGGCAGTGCTGGCTCGAAGGGGCAAATGGCCTGTTCCTGCACCTATTGTCAATTGTCTATTGTCTATTCTCTATGAAATAGTTGTGATTCAATAACTAATAAGGATTCAGAAACATGTATTTGTAAAAAAATGAGTTAACTGGCTTAAAAACAAATAATTGGATGATAGACTTATTTTAAAATAGATTCACCATAAAATTGTTTGATTTGAAATCAGTTAACACACTTTATTTAAAATGCATATTTAGTAATGCTGAGTCAAAACATTTTTATAGTGTAGCAATCTTAAACATAGAAATGTAATGAGTTCAGTTTATAACAACATTTATGTGTAGGAAGGAACTGTAGATGCTGGTTGACACTAAAGATAGACACAAAATGCAGGAGTAACACAGTGGGTCATGCAGCATCTCTGGAGAGAAGGAAAATGTGACGTTTCAGGTGGAGACCTTTCTTCGGACTGAGAGTCATGGGAGAGGGAAGCGAGAGGTATGAAATGGTACAAGGAACAAATGAATGAAAGGTATGAAAAGAACAAATCAAAGCCAGCAACGATGATCAGGGAAAGGTGAAACCCACAATGGTCCATTGTTGGTTGTGGAAAAGGTGATAACGAGTGGATACAAACAGTGAAACTAAGCAATGTAACTAATAAAATGACTAGGGTGGGGGAGAGACAGAGGGAGAGGGAATACAAGGGTTACTTGAAATTAGAGAAATCAATATTCATACTGATAGGTTGCAAGCTGCCCAAACCTAAACCAAGTCAACCCGAGTTATGTAGAACATACCTTTCTTTATCATATTTAAAGAGACAAATTACTTAGCATCTTCGAGGCACTTGAATATAATGATTGCTTTATTTTAAGAAGATGGTACACCAATTAATAAATTTGGTCCATAGCAAAATCCTTCAAACAGCAACACGATCGTGATGTGATGTTCTGTTCAAAGTATTGATTTAAAGTAATTTGTGATGCCAGTAATTCTCCTACCGCCTTTAAATAATGCCACAAGATCATTTATATCTTCCTTGGATGACAGATGCAATCTCTTTGGAAAGCAAAAAAAACTACAAGAATCCTAGGATATATGCCCAACATTGGACGATGTAAGCATGAATGCAGGACCTTCGGCCTCAAAGGTAACATTAAGAAACATTTATTTAATCTGCTTTACTTTAACAAAAAAAAACTGATTTTGTTTGCAACGTCTTTTTGTTACCAGCTCAGTGATCTAAAACCTAAACCTATTTGCATCACCCTTCCCCGAAAACTGTCCATTGCAATGTAGGTTAAAATTCCATTAGATAGATTTGAAATATATCAATTAGTTTCACTGAATGTGCTATTATTTTTAATACATTTCTGATATTCCCTTCAAAGTACAAATTTCTTGAATACAACCTGCTATTTTAACAAAATTGGCACATAGCCTTGCCAAAGCATATTATGTTATTGCATTGAATAATGCATTATAAAGGTGAAGAAAGAGTTTCTATCCCAGTATGTTGAGCAAGATTTGACTGAAAACAGCATGCAGTATATATTTTTTTTAGTAATTTAGTTTAGTTTAGAGATATAGCGTAGAAACAGGCCCTTCGGCCCACTGAGTCTGCGCCAACCAGTGATCCCATAAACTAGCCCAATCCTACACACTAGGGACAATTTACAATTTTTATTGAAGCCATTTAACCTACAAATCTGTACATCTTAGGAGTGTGGGAGGAAACCAGAGCACCTGGAGAAAACCCATGTGGTCACGGGCAAAACATACAAACTCTGTACAGAGAGCACCTGAAGTCAGGATCGATCCGGGGTCTCTGGCTCTGTAAGGCAGCAGCTCCACTGTGCCGTTCGCAATTTATTTCTACATTGTTTTCTCTTTCTTCCAAAGTCCCCTCTTTTCCATCCAATTAGACTTATTTGTAAAATGAATCCTTCACCCTTTGTGTCTTCACAATATCTGTAAGTCAATAGGATGAACAGCAGAGATCCAAGATCTGTTTGTCAAAAATGATTGGCATGAGTCACAAAGGTCCAATTAAACCTACCTTGCATTGATCAATGCCATTTTGTTCACTCGTTCTGCAATTTGTGCATTCCTGATATCAAAAGAGCTTTATTTCTAACCATAGATCTCGTATCCTTTCGTATCCTTTCTCTGAAAAATCAAGATAACCTCAACCACATTACCATCATTCACCAGTTCTGCTATGTTCTCAAAGTATTTCAATAGATTTTTAGGCATGACTCGTCTTTTATAAACCCATACTGGTGGGAAATTATTGCCTTTGTTTTTGTTAAATGATGTTGAATTGCTTCCTTTATAAAATACTTCAATGCTTTTTTTTAACGAAAGATGTCAAGTTAATAGCCTATAATTCTTCGATCATATTTTTGACATTTTCAAATATTGGAACATCATCTGTTTTCCCATCTTCTGTCGTGCTGCTGTATTTAATGAGCTGTAAAAAATTTAAACCACAGCTCCCCCCACTTCTACCCTCATTTCCTTAAGTACTCTTGGACGCATTCCATCTGGGCCTGTTTTCTTATGAATATTCAAGTTCCCTATTATTCCATTCCTAACCTCTACTTTCCCCATGCATCTCTCTTGAAGAAAACATTGTACTCTTCCTAAAATGAAAATTGTCTGAAAATATTGTTTAAGATACCTTGCCTTTTAACAACCTTCATATCTTATTGTTTCATTCACTTTGTTTTAAAAAAACATCTCCATTTCAAAAGGTTTCTCTGAATTTAGTTTTGAACATCTCTTTCTTTTTGTTTTTTATTGTGTAAATCAAGTTTAGTTTATTCATCAGTTTAACTTTTCATGTTTTTTCTTGATAATCTACCTTTATTAACACTTTATTAGGGGCATTAATGTTTAGTTTGCATGTTCTCTCCTTCTTATCTCAAAGGTAAGGAATAGTCCAGCTGAGAAGTAAAACACCAGCCAGGCCAATGCAAAGGAAATCAAGTAAAATCCAGTAAATCAAGTAAATTGATGAGTTGGAGACAGGAGGGAAAATTCACAAAGGAGAGAGACCCATGGGTTCAGGCAGGTGTGGTGATGGGGTGACAGTTTAGCCGTCAATTAGGGGAAGGAGTCTTCGATCAGGGCCGAGGCTTGGTTAAGTCTGAGGCTATGATCACCAATTAGTTTAGTTTAGTTTAGAGAAACAGCGCAGAAACAGCGCAGAAACAGGGTAGACTAATTACCAAGCTAATTAGTCTACCAACCTGTACTTCTTTGGAGTGTGGGAGGAAAGTCAGAGCACCCGGGGAAAACCCACGCGGTCACGGGGAGGACGTACAAACTCCGTACAGACAGCACCCGTAGTCAGGATCTCTACTCCCGGGTCTCTGGCGCTGTAAAGGAAGCAACTCTGTAGCTGTGTCACCATGCCTCCCAAATTGAGGGGTGGATCATGTGATTGGTGAGTGGGGGGGAATTGGAAAGCAGGAGGAAAGGTCTATGGGGAGGATCAGTGGCCATTAGTGACAGTGAAAGGAATTGGTGATTACCAGTCATGAGTGACTGGTCACCGGCATCCAGTAAAAATGCTGGGGAGTAAGGACTTCAGGTAGTGTGCTCAAGAATCAGGCTGCTTCCAGGACCATGTCCTCCTTCCACACTTCACCAGTTAAAGGTTCCTACAGCTGGTAACAACCAGGAGCCACTTCCACAGTAATACATCCAACAGGCTGAGTCTGAGCTTCTGCCATCTCCTCAGACTGAGGAATCAATAATGAGTTTAATCGGTAATGAAGTGTAGGTCATGTTGTGCTGTGGTCGAGCACACTAGGAACTGGTTAAAGACTGTGTTAGTGACTTCACACCTGATAGAGAAAACAATTTCTCTCCAATGGCATTAACTACAGGAACATTTGATTTTCTCATTCATGATGTGCAGGATTTAGCAATGACATCTATCCGGTGAATGATTATTATTGTACTTACTGCATATTAGCTCAATACTTCTTATAGAAGCTCGCTTTTATTGTATCCATTAACGCATTCACATACAGTAAGTTCCTATCGATGCTATTTCAACACTATATTTGCAGGTTAACGTCTGTGTAAAACTGAAGCAGACAGGAGTTTATGCCAACCAGTCAATGGTGAGCTTAAAAATAGCTCACAGAGGGAATTAAACCCATATGTGAACAAAATATGAAAATATGAATCTTCAAACAAATTTCACAAATATAAAGCCAACAAACCATATGACTCGTCTATGAACCCTCCCTTACAAAACAGATGAATCAAAACACAGACTTCTTTGTGTTTGGCGCTGTCATAGTGTGTATCAAATAACTGAATCATCTTAGTGCATACGTCCCCATGCAGCATACAAAAGGTTTTCCAGACACACACATCAATTGCAGCCATATGCTGGTGTAATTTGGTTTAATTTCTTTCTTTCATACATAAGCACTAAAATACGCCAGTCTGGTCGGAGGATTTACTTTGTGACCCTGGAAAACTTTCATAAGTTCATAAGTGTTAGGAGCAGAATGAGACCATTCAGCCCATCAAGTCTACTCTGCTATTCAATCATGGCTGATCTATCTTCCCTTCTTAACCCCATTCTCCTGCCTTCTCCCCATAACCCCTGACACTTGTACTAATCAAAAATCGTATCTATCTCTCCCTTAAAAATATCCATTGACTTAGCCTTCACAGGGCATTGCATCCCACAGATTCACCACCCTCTGAATAAAGAAATTCCTCCTCATCTCTTTTCTCAAGGAAAGTCCTTTTCTTCTGAGGCTATGACCTCTGGTGCTGGACTCTCCCATTAATGGAAACATCCCACTTTGTAGGCTGATCTTCCTATCATCATTCACAAAACAAGCCAGTGCCATTGTGTCCACCTGTGGATGGACCATGAGTTTGGAGGGAAGATAATGACTCAAGTCGGCCAGATGGTATTCCTTCAGCTGGGAGTTTATCTGGTCAACAAACTGGTCCATACGGATCAGCAAGTTTTGAGAGTTTATTCCAATCTATATGCATTTAACTGAACTTTGCCAGGATAGAAAATCAAAGATGCAGTAAGTTTAGGTTTATTATTGTCATATGTACTGAGGTACAGTGAAAATCTTTGTTTTGCATGCTATCCAATCAGATCAGGGAATACTGTACATAAATACAATCAAGTCAAACTCAAGTACAATACATAGAGCAAAGGGGAAGTTAAGAGTACAAAACACAGTTCTCGGCATTGTAGTTGTAAGAAATAGGGCAGGAACTTCACCCTTGATTCTTATTTTAAAATGCTACTTCCCCCATCCTCATTGGGATTGTGCACATATAAAAGTCATGTAGTCAGGGGTATGTAGGACAATATGTAACTTTTTATAGGCTTCCTGCATGAATAATGGCTAGTTGGACAAATTATTGAAGTGGAATCAGTAACTGTAAATTCTAAACCAGCCAGTGACAAAGAAACAAAAGGAAATGGTTCAATGGAAGGGAACAATAAGTAAGAAATATGTATATGCTGTGAATTGCATGCATGCAATTGAATTAAATGTGAACATATCAATTTAAAATAGTAAGTCTCCTATGTAATGGCAGAAAGAATATGCTTTGACTCAAACAAAAACTCGATCAGGAATTAAAACTATTGGTAGATGACTACCAATATTAATTCAAACAAATGTTTGATAATCAACTGGCAGAATGCAAGACGGTGCTATTATGTTTCAATATTCAGATGCTGTTTCACAAATAGGGTGCCACATTATACTGTGTCACGGATGAAATGTGGTTTGCAAGCTGAGGGTCCAATGAGTATCAATTGAATCCTGACAGAATTATTATTCTAAGCTACTACATAACATGTGTTTTGCTCCTGTTCTTCACAGATATGATGGTAGAGAGATGTGGCAAAAGTAAAATGCAAACAAAGGAGCTGGTAATGTGATAGTTGCAGTTATATGTTTTATGCACTATTGCTATAATATTGTTTTCAATCAGAATAATGAACATTTATACTTAGTGTAGATAATGGATTGTCAGACATTCATCCTGAATGTTACAAAATATCAACATGTAGAAATATGAAACAGCAGTACCATAATGGGCCTGTCCCACTTAGGCGATTTTTTTAGGCGACTAGGCTGTCGCCACATGGTTGCCGGTGGTCGCCGGGTTGTCGCCTGCATGGTCATGAGTAGCAAGGATCATAGAGCGGAGCAAGATAGTCCACTCGTCGAAAAAGCCGTAGTAGGTCATGGGTAATCTTCAGCACCATTTCCGTAACCGGCTTCCGTCTCCGCTCCAATCTATGATCTTTGGTCATGGCATCCGCTCTATGATCTTTGGAGTGGACTATCTTGCTCTGCTGTATGATCTTTGGTTTACACAGAAGATAGACACAGAAAGCTGGAGTAACTCAGCGGTTCGGGCCAGGCAGCATCTCTGGAGAGAATGAATGGGTGACGTTTCGGGTCGAGACCCTTCTCACCTAGGTGTTAGATAAAGTTAATTAGTTTTCTCTTGATTACCTATAATTGTGCCGTGCTCTCAAACTGCAGACGCTAGCTTCAGCTCCTAGTTCAATATGTATGAAATTGTTGCAATGCAGAACACAGTTCTGAATCGCTAAAGGACGATGCATTCATTCGCACTGGTGCGTTCCGCACGCAGAACTGTCGCGGTTCCTAATGGATCGTATTGGGAGTCTAAAATCAAATTATAATCTGATGTTTCTTGAAGCAGTTTCTTGACTGTGAATCCTGAATCCATACACTCACTCAGCACATTTTGCCTCGGTTTTTGTTTTGGGAAAATATAATGGTTTCTATTTCAAATGGTTTACACCGTTTATGATTCCCACAATACTCGTTAAAGAGGGCGCATTTAACTAACTAATCACCACTGAAGTAAACTCTTTTAAAAACACGTTGTTCCTGCAATTTATTATTTACGCGTTTTTTAAAATATAAATATGAATACTAATTACAAGCTTTTTAGGTTTGTGGCAAGAATCTTCATGTTGTATTGTCATTTGCTTTTACCCACATTAAAACGAGTAAAGAAAATAACTCTACTGGGCTTAGTGCAGCGAGATTCGGAATTGCTGAATATTTCACCCATTCAAACGGGCCCCAAAGCATTGTGTAGGGATGGTGGATTCTCTCGTATAATGTAGTGGTGCAAAGTGTTAATTTCTGTCATTTATTGCGTCGATTTTAGAAACTGTCATACAAGTAATGAAAAGAGGGGAACGAAGCGTGTATTTACTGGTGATTAATACACCCCGGGATCGGTTTCAATGCGGGATGAAGTTAAGTACATAAACTGGGGCCAGGTGCATTAATCATCCTTGAACACTCGCTGTTGCATTTCGATCACCAATTGTGGCCTCGACTGGACAGACTGATGTGTGTATAGGAAGGAACTGCAGATGCTGGTTTAAACTGATGATAGACACAAAAAGCAGGAGTAACTCAGCGGGACAAGCAGCATCTCTGGAGAGAAGGAATGGGTGACCTTTCGGGTTGAGACTGAAGAAGGGTCTCGACCCAAAACAACCCGACCCGACTCCGCTCTATGATCTTTGCTGATTACACTGTGAGGCATAACGGAAGTCGGGACGAGTTTGCTAAAATGGCAGACGTCAGGCCATTGGATGTTGCAGGAGTGGACCATCTTGCTCCGCTCTATGATCTTTGGTGAGTGGTCTCCTCAGACACCCAAAGAGTCGTGGCGTCTTTCTGGTCACCGCTGGATTTTCAATATGTTGAAACTTTTTTGGCGACAGCAGCGACCGTGGGTTTGACGCCAATGAGCATAGCTTGACGTAGGTGCTGTTGTAGGTTGTCGTCAAGTTAAAGTTAGTTGTCGCCAGGATGTCGTAGGTTGTCGCCAGATGACATAGGTTGTCGCTGGCGCTGACTTCGGTGAATTCCATTGTCGTATTCGCCAGCAGTCACCTAAAAAGTCATCTAAGTGGGACAGGCCCATTAGTCCAGTCGCAGGTTTTTCGGCGACCTGCCATGACTATGGCAGTCACCTAAAAATTGCTTAAGTGGGACAGGCCCATAACACTCAAATCCTAAAGGATTAAAGGATTAGTGCGCCACAGTGGTGCAGCGGTAGAGTTGCTGCATTTCAGTGATAGAGACTGGGTTCGATCCTGACTACATGTCTGTATGGAGTTTGTACGTTCTCCCTGTGACTGCATTGGTTTTATCTGGGTGCTCCTGTTTCCTCTCACATTCCAAAGACATGCGGGTTTGTAGGTAAGTGGCTTCTATAAATTGGGTGATCACAGGTTGTACAGGTGATCCATGCTGTATCTCTAAACTAAACCAAGACAACAGCAATGTTGCAAGGTAACCACAGGCATTGATAAATTTCAATGTCTCCACACCAGGTTTAAGTAACTGTGTGTATGTGTGTTAAGACGTGGTGACGTTAGAAGGTGGGTGCAGCTTGCAAGTTCAACTGGTCTCCCCTCAACTTACATTTCAGGGGAAATTCCGAAACTATACTGCCATTCTTTTCCTTCTTTGTGTTATTGAGCTTGGAAGCTCTCCATCAGTCTGAAGCCAAATGATATTTCTGACACTTGCTGATATCAGGAAAAGAACCATCTGTCCACAAAGAAAAATCTGAACTTTTAGCTTGTTTATATTAGTCTACCATCAACACATATGCAAAAATGTCTGTCCATCTAAATCTAATTGAAAGGTAATACAGCCTGTCCTATATACCAATACTTTGCCTTCAGGCTGGTGGAGGAACACAACATTTAGCTTACATTTAGAATAGATCAACACAGTAGTAAACCTATCAGTGTGTGTGTTTTTCTCTGCGAGCTGATCCTGGAAGTGAGATGTGAAAATGGACCTATACTGCCCATACTGTAAATATCATTTTACATTGACATCATATTTCCTGCACATTTCATTAAAAAAAATACCAATTGAAATGTACCAAATGAAACAGTTGCATCATGCTATGGAATTATGCAGCACAAAAAGCCAATAGGTCCATTGTGCCCATGACAGGTCTTTGAGAGTGCTATTCAACCAGTCCTCTTTTCCCCACAGCTCCAAAATTATTTCTAAATCAATATTTGCTCCATTCCATTTTGAAAATGATTTGTTAGTTTTCTTCTGCAATTCTTTGGGCACTGCATTCTGGCTCATAAGTTGATGTAAAACAAAACGTCTTCCCATTGCTCTTTGATTTTAAAGAAATGACCACCAAAATATGGTATCCGATCCACAATGCCTGAACCAAATAATTAAGCATGAGTGGAAGAGAGATTTTGCTTGAGATGTGTCGTTTGCCAAGTGTTTAAATATTGTATTAATTCAAACCCTTTCAGTGGTACTGGCCTCTGAAAGGCTTCTTTTGCTTTGATGTATAGAAGCAAAAGCTGTCAATGAGAAAACACGGCACAGAAAACTGTTGAACACGTCTGTTATGGATAACGTTTAGGTCACCATCTGCTGCAGTCAGTACAAAGCAGTTAATTAGAGACATCTTTCCATATGCACATTAGGCTGTAGCACTGTTAATGCTTGAGTACAAGTGTTACAGTTACTGACAGGTTTGACCACACAGCCAAAAACTGACATATGTGGTGATTTTGGCTGTACTTGGGTGTTGTATGTTAGCTTGTCTTAATATTTGTGCAACCAAGATCATTAGGATGCCTATCTAAACCTACACGTGCAAATTTAAACTCATAGTCTTAGGGGAATAAATTAGATAGCCCCAATAACAAATCCTGGGATCATCTTGCATGATTAACTTGAACCTGTTCAACCTGATGGTCTCAAACTAAATTTGTGGAGCGGCTCTTTCTAATGAATTATAGCAGTGAATAGCTGATGTTGACCTCACTGCTTCTTCTTCTTCGAGTCCGTTGCAATCTCAGATGTCGTTCTGCCAGTATCTGGCGCAGGTCACAGCTGGTCGAGTCGGTTCAGCCAGGTCCTGGGGGCTGCACTGGGGGGCGTCGTCACACTCCAGTAGGTGGGACATTGTCTGTACTGCTCCACAGCTGCATGTGTCTTCTGCCTGGTAGTTCCATGCTTTCATAAGTGCTTTGCACCATGGGAGGTCGTGCCCGCTGGCGAGGCATTCAGTCGGAGTGATTCCTCTCTCCATCCAGTCGTGGGCTCGTGTGTTGAGCTGGTTCCATTCATCTTTCCAGATGTTGGTCCTTGCTGTTTCTTTGGTTGTCTGGAGAGGTGGGACTGTCTGCAAGAAACTGGCTCACTGCTTAATAGCTTATTACTTCTTTGACAATGAGCATAGGTAGCATCAGCTGAAGTAATTGTCGTCTTATTGAAGGTGTCTCAAGTTTAGTTGGGTACCACAAGCAATGGACATCCAGTGTCTGAAATGTTACAAAGGAAATTCAGAGGTCTCTCATGCTATCTCACTGTTCACATCGATAGATGCTGATGCTCAAATCAACCTGCAGGATCTCACATCAATCCAGCGATTGCTGCTCCAGCATATCAACAGGATTGCTGAGACACTTTGGAGACATTTTGGAGAAGTATTTCCATGGAGTGTGAGCAAGGAATCTACTCTTAGGATGATACTGTTCATGATCCAACTGCCATGATGATTCTGCCAACTTATGAATGGAGTTAGAGCACAATTTGTCCACACAGTTGTGAATGTATAGGGGATATACAGTAGTAAGAGGCTGAGAACAGCTTTGTGGGGCACTTGCGTTGAGGATTATTATGGAGGATGTGCTGTTGCCTAACATTACTGATTGTAGTTTAAGGATCAGAAAGTCAAAGATCCATTTGCAGAGGAGGGTGTGGAGTCCTGGATCCAGGAGTTTGGAGATGAATTTGATTGAAATTATGGTGTTTAAGGCAGAGCTATAGTCAATAAATAGGAGTCTAACATAGGTGACCTTGTTATTGAGATGTTCCAAGGATGAGTGTAGACACCAGGGTGATGGCATCTGCCATAGATCTGTTGTGGCAGTGGGTCAAGGTTGTCAGGGGGTTGTTGTCAGGGGTGCTGGCGTTAATGTGCGAGATGACTATGGCTTCTTGAAGCATTTCATGATGGTGCATTTCAGAGTCAATAGACAATAGCCAATAATAGACAATAGACAATAGGTGCAGGAGTAGGCCATTTGGCCCTTCGAGCCAGCACCGCCAATCAATGTGATCATGGCTGATCATCCCTAATCAGTACCCCATTCCTGCCTTCTCCCCATATCCCCTGACTCCGCTATCTTTAAGAGCCCTATCTAGTTCTCTCTTGAATGTATCCAGAGAACCGGCCTCCACTGCTCTCTGAGCAGAGAATTCCACAGACTCACAACTCTCTGTGAGAAAACGTGTTTCCTTGTCTCTGTTCTAAATGGCTTACCCCTTATTCTTAATGATCCAACTGCCATTAGTCATTGAGGCATGTTACCTTGTTTTTCTGTGGAATGATAGTTCCTTGCTGGAACAGTGAGGTGCAGGACACAGCTGAAAATCTGAAATAAAAGAGAATGCTAGAAATAAGTTAGTAAGTGATTGTAGCAGAATTAAGCCATTTGGCCAATGTGTCCTCCACCAATCAATTACGGCCGATCTATCTTTCCCTCTAAACCCCTTTCTCCTGCCTTCTCCCCATAATCCCTGATACCCGTACCAATCAACAATCTGTCAATCTCTGCCTTAAAAATATCCACAGCTGTCTATGGCAAAGAATTCCACAGATTCTTCACACTCTGACTAAAAAAAATCATCCTCATCTCATTTCTAAAGGTACATTATTTTATTCTGAGGCTACGGCCTATAGTCCTAGACTCTCCCACTAGTGGAAACATCCTCTCCACATCTACATCCATATCGGCCGCTGGGAAACTGACAATGTCTTTCTTTATTGCATAGTGTGATGAGTTATTGTGACAATTTAACAAATATGTATTAGAACTACTCATCTTCAAACATCTACAGAAGCTGTTAAACTAAAATTTAAAAAATGAACATGCTGAAAATATTAAGTCCACAAAAAAACCATGAGCTTCTTGAGCAAAACCACAAAGTGCTGGAGGAACTCAACGTGTCAAGCAGCAACTGGAGAGGAAATGGACAGACGACGTATTGGGTCAGGACCCATTTTAATTCTCCATCCTGCTCCCCCTCTGACCAATCTGCCTGCAGTCTCATGGTCTGTTTTAATGAAGTCCAACAGTAGCTTGAAGAACTAGACGTGTACTTGATGGTTAGTATGGCAGGCTAGGCCGAAGGGCCTGATTTTGTGCAGTATTACTCTATCACTCTATAACATTTCTCCTTTAGGATTCAATACTGAATTCAATGATATCATGACTCAATTTTCTATTTGTATCAGAACTGACCTGCTTTGTCCCAAGTGTATCAATCTGTAATTTTAATTCCGTTTTGTTTTCTTTCTCCATAATTTTTCTCTTCTCTTATTAGTCAATTACCCAGATGCTCCATTGTCATTGTGATCACCAGGACAACCATGTCCTCACCCTTTCAGAGATACTTCCATTGTCAAATCCATCACTTCCATGCCCTCGCTGCAATTTAAAACAAATAGTTTCCACCCTTTCTTAATTGAGATGAAGGGTCTTTGATCAGAAACATCAGCTACGTGTATGTTTCTCTCTCCAATGATGCTGCCTGGCTTCTATTTTAATCTAGAATTTCCAAACTTGGCGGCAGTTTCATTTTGGAAATTGCTTTGAATTGATAGCTGGACTTGCAATTAAATAATGAGTTTGCTGATTGCTAGTAAGTTCTTGATTTGCACCTTATTTGCTACCAAATATCATTTAGCTCCTCTACATCAGGACGCTAACCCCGCTAAATAAATAACATTTTACTAATTGGATTTAAGATTTTAAGTTGTATCCTGATAGTCATTTGAAATAAAAGCAGAAAATGCTGGAAATATTCAGCAGATCAAAGAGCACCTATGGAGAAAATCAATTAGTGTGATAGATGAATGATCTTTCATCAGGCCTTTCATTAACCTAAACCCTTCCACAAATGGTGTCAGAATGTTTCCAATATTTTCTGCCTTTATTTCCAAGTTTGCTATTTTGCTTTCTGATAATCATTTGTCTTTGGTTGTTCTAAGAATGCCCATTGAAAATTAATATTCAAGGAATACCCATCCTTTCCCCATTAGATATACAACGGGTCCACTGGAAGGACATATTTTCAATCATTCACCACTTCCTAGCAACAAACTAGCAGACTGCTCAGCAACAAACATAGTTTCTGATGCATTCAGTCTGTCAGTGCCAGCTGGTGTATAATCATAATGTAGATCAAAAGATAACAAAGATAAGCCAATCAAGATTTGTAATATCTAATCTCTGTTCTCCTACAATTTGAGTCATCTTGGATTGAACACAGTATTAAATATCCTTTGGTTTTGTTCATAACACCGACATAAAATAAATGCACAGAAGCTTATGTCATGCCAAAGATTCTGTCTTATTTCACCGTTTAGATAAAATTAGAATTGTTAACAATACAGAGCGATGAAAGTACTACCATATGGAAACATATTGACATGAGTTAGCTCAAGACTGCTTATTTTTGAGGAAGTACAAATTTGGTCTTACCTATTGAATAATCTAGCTGTTAAGTGCACCTGCGGGTTTGTGTCCTCTGCATTTTGAACAGGAAAGTACAGAATTAATAAGAAAATTGCAGCAGGACTGTAAAAACTAAACTTAATGTAAAAGCAAGCTGCCAGTTCGAGATGGTGTAATATATAGGAACAGCAGATGCTGGTTTACCAAAAAAAAGTTACAAAGTGCTGGAGTAACCATATAACCATATAACAATTACAGCACGGAAACAGGCCATCTCGGCCCTTCTAGTCCGTGCCGAACACTTACTCTCACCTAGTCCCATCTACCTGCACTAAGACCATAACCCTCCATTCCTTTCCCATCCATATACCTATCCAATTTATTTTTAAATGATAAAATCGAACCTGCCTCCACCACTTCCACTGGAAGCTTATTCCACACAGCTACCACTCTCTGAGTAAAGAAGTTCCCCCTCATGTTACCCCTAAACCTTTGTCCCTTAATTCTCAAATCATGTCCTCTTGTTTGAATCTTCCCTACTCTCAATGGAAAAAGCTTATCCACGTCAACTCTGTCTATCCCTCTCATACTTTTAAAGACCTCTATCAAGTCTCCCCTTAACCTTATGCGCTCCAAAGAATAAAGACCTAACTTGTTCAACTGTTCTCTGTAACTTAGGTGCTGAAACCCAGGCAACATTCTAGTAAATCTCCTCTGTACTCTCTCTATTTTGTTGACATCTTTCCTATAATTTGGCGACCAAAATTGTACACCATACTCCAGAATTGGCCTCACCAATGCCTTGTACAATTTTAACATTACATCCCAACTTCTATACTTAATGCTCTGATTTATAAAGGCCAGCACACCAAAAGCTTTCTTTACCACCCTATCTACATGAGATTCCACCTTCAGGGAACTATGCAGTTATTCCTAGATCCCTCTGTTCAACTGCATTCCTCAATTCGCTACCATTTACCATGTACGTCCTATTTTGATTTGTCCTACCGAGATGTAGCACCTCACATTTATCAGCATTAAACTCCATCTGCCATCTTTCAGCCCACTCTTCCAAATGGCCTAAATCTCTCTGTAGACTGAAAATCTACTTCATTATCCACAACACCACCTATCTTAGTATCATCTGCATACTTACTAATCCAATTTACCACACCATCATCCAGATCATTGATGTATATGACAAACAACAGTGGACCCAACACAGATACCTGAGGCACCCCACTAGTCACCGGCCTCCAACCTGACAAACAGTTATCCACCATTACTCTCTGCTATCTCCCATTCAGCCACTGTTGAATCCATCTTGCTACTCCACTATTAATACCCAACAATTGAACCTTCTTAACCAACCTTCCATGCGGAACCTTGTCAAAGGCCTTACTGAAGTCCATATAGACAACATCCGCCGCTTTACCCTCATCAATTTCCCTAGTAACCTCTTCAAAAAATTCAAGGAGATTAGTCAAACATGACCTTCCAGGCACAAATCCATGTTGACTGTTCCTAATCAGACCCTGTTTATCCAGATGATTATATATATTATATCTAAGTATCCTTTCCATTAATTTGCCCACCACTGATGTCAAACTAACAAGTTTATAATTGCTAGGTTTACTCTTAGCACCCTTTTTAAACAATGGAACAACATGCGCTGTACGCCAATCCTCCGGCACCATTCCCGTTTCTAATGACATTTGAAATATTTCTGTCATAGCCCCTGCTATTTCTACACTAACTTCCCTCAATGTCCTAGGGAATATCCTGTCAGGACTTGGAGACTTATCCGCTTTTATATTTTTCATAAGTGTGAGTACTTCCTCTTCTTTGATCCTCATAGTTTCCATAGCTACTCTACTTGTTTCCCTTACCTCACATAATTCAATATTCTTCTCCTTGGTGAATACCGAAGAAAATAAATTGTTCAATATCTCCCCCATCTCTTTTGGCTCTGCAAATAACTGTCCACTCTGACTCTCTAATGGACCAATGTAATCCCTCATTATCCTTTTGCTATTAATATAGCTGTAGAAACCCTTTGGATTTACTTTCACCTTACTTGCCAAAGCAACCTCATATCTTCTTTTAGCTTTTCTAATTTCTTTCTTAAGATTATTTTTACATTCTTTATACTCCTCAAGCACCTCATTTACTCCATGCTGCCTATAATTATTGTAAATTTCTCTCTTTTTCCGAACCGTGTCCAATTTCCTTTGAAAACCATGGCTCTTTCCAATTATTACTCTTTCCTTTCAACTGAACAGGGACATAAAGAATCTGTACTCTTAAAATTTCACCTTTAAATGTCTTCCATTTCTCTGCTACATCCTTCCCATAAAACAAAATGTCCCAATTCACTCCTTTTAAATCCTTTCGCATCTCCTCAAAGTTAGCCTTTCTCCAATCAAAAATCTCAACCCTTGGTCCAGTTCTGACCTTCTCCATAATTATATTGAAACTAATGGTATTGTGATCACTGGACTCGAAGTGCTCTCCAACACATACCTCCACCATTGTCCACTCAGGAGGTCAGTATCTGTGGAGAATGTGGATAGACAAGTCAGGAACTGTTCAGTTCGTCGAACTGAAGAAGGGTCCCGACCCAAAGCACCACCTATTTATGTTCTCCAGAGATGCTGCCTGACCCAGCTAGTTACTACAACACTTTGTGCTTTTTTTATGGTGGAATATGTTCAGACATAGGGATTCTAGTTAACAATTCATCCCCATGGCACTTATTGTTTGGGCATTACTACTCCCACAAAAATTGGAATCAATGTGGAGAAAATTACTCCAATCAATCTAGTGACTTGAATCCTTCTGTCTGAACATCTTCAAAAGGACATGAATGAAAGCAATCTAAGTACTTACCAAAGGTATTCAAACCATGACCTTCATGATCCAGCTATCGATCTCTTTCAAACTTGTACAGTTAAGCACATGTGCAACAGCAAGAAAAAAAGATACTCCCAATAGTATTAATCGAGATCCTGCCCTTTGGATATCGTTGGCTGCAAAGCCTTTTGAGAGGAACCCTATCAAGTGTAACCTCTGTGGTAAAACTTTCCCGTTCTTATTGGGTCTGGTCTCAAACTTTGTGCTTGTTGGTTTTTGAGATTGTTGTTGACCATTATTGAAATATGGCCACAAAAGCAAAATACTGCAAATAATGCAAATAAAAATTGAAAATGACAGTAATACCTAACAATAATGGAGTCGTTGACAGAATTAAACTGTTATCTCAGATTAAGAGTCTATTTTTGAAAGGTACTGATAGTAAACTTGGGATTTTGGTGGTATAGTGCAGCTAATCATATAATAATTGATTTAATATTGACCCTGTCATTTAAAAAAAGATACATTATAATGAATAATGGAGACACAAGGAACTGCAGATGCTGGAATCCAGTGCTAAAGTAACTCGGCAGGTCAGACAACATCTCTGGAGTACTTAGATAGGTGACATTTCAGGTCAGGACCCTTCTTCAGACATGAAATAATGAATAATGTTACTGGAGTAGTTAAATGTCACAATAAAAACCAAAGAGAGAACATTGAGAATATGAGGGAATGTGATGAAAAGATATTATGGGGCAAGGAGATTTAAAGATTATGTAATTTTAACATAAAAATGTATTTTAAGTTTTCTATTTTTGAGGAGATTAGAGCTGGTAGGATAGAAAGGCAGGTATAATAGTTGAAGCACTACACTGGGGGCAGTAGTTGTACAAATTATGTCCTGAGCATTAGAAACAAAACATCTAAAAACTCTGCACCATGATGCTAGTAGTGGTTGCTGCTAAAATTGTGCACAAGGGCTCCAGCATGGTACTCATAACCCACTGATATTTCCTGTTCATATTGATGAATGAAACATGCTGGAAATTGCCATCCATGTATTAACAAACCATAGTTAATATAATGGAGTCATGCCTCAGTGTAATTGTACCACTAAGGAGAGCCTTGAAGAGAACTGAAATAGTATTTCTCATGTACAATTGGTTTTCTTTTCAGTAATCTAGTCACTCCCTAACATTGACATTCACACCAATTTTTGATTTTTCCACATAACCAACCTATTATATTTTCCATTTCAATTGAGTGCAATGGCATTTTTTTAAACTTGCTGATTATAAAGTTATTTTAATGCAATCACTGACAGGAGAAAAAAAGCTCAACGTTCCCTCCACTGGGTCACATAAAGTAATTTATTTACTTAGTTATTGTGTCCTAATATCTTTATTAATCATTAAATCATCTAATATACGATCAAAATTATTAACCTTACCAATCACTGAACCACATGAGAATTGTCCGGGGGAAACAAAAGTAAACAAATGATAAAGATTTATTGCTCTAAAGATTCAACCATTCCACTGCTAAAATATCCTACCTGAAAGTATTTTATTCATCAAATTGACTCTTCTTCTTCTTCTTGCGAATGAAACATAAACCAAAGGAATAGTTAGATCTCAAGCCGGGTGTTGAACAGCCATGTTGTTGTCTCTGAGAAATTCTGCTAGGCCCTGAGCTCCATTTTGTAGGTGGTTGAGCGGTGGTTGTAGGTGTAGATGACATGGTTGGCTGTCTGTTGTTCTGATCAAATTTACAATTTTACTGTATCATAGACTGAAGGCAATTTAAGTTTTAATCTCAACAAGAAAGTCATTTGCATAGCTCTAGATATGACCTGAAAAATAGAAGAAAAGCAGCCATTTTTTAGAAGGAACACTGACTAGTATATTCTTTGAAATGTTCTCTACTATAACTAAGGACTTCAGAACCAAGCATACATGTTTGAGAGGAGATGAAAGAACATCCTTTGTTGGGAAGACTTGGATGAACAGTATTTAATGGAGAGTACTGGGTACGTCTTTGGATAAATGTTTGTCCATGTTGAACATTTATATGACTATCAAAAGGCTGATAGTCATATCATGTGGATAAATAGATTGCTTGAAATAATTTTTAATTAAAAACTGAACAATACCAATTGGCAACCAATCTGTTGAAAGTGAACAATGGGGATTTAGGGAATGTTAACATTATTTAAATACTATTGCTGATCACTTTACCAAAAACATGAGGCCATATATAATAGACATTAGAGCAGATCATACCCAGTAGTGCCTGCTCATGCCTGTGCTGTCTTCAAGGCCACACTAACCTTTTGTATCTATGTGACTGGCAAAGACCATGCACCCAAGACTTAGTAACCAGGGTCACCAAACCACCCTGATGGTCTTTGACAGGCTTACAATATTTTTTTTTAAACCTCATTTTAGATAAAAAAATAAACATTGCATGATATTCATTGCAGAACAGTACTTTTAATTAAAAACTAAAATATGCATAAAAATTAACACAATTTATCTTCACTTAACATTTTGACTAGGCAGGGGTTTCTGTTCAAATGAATGGGACCGTGCTAGTAGCCCTATCCAGAAATATCATGTTTTGGTCCTGACTCAATATGTCGCCTGTCCATTCCCTCCACAAATGTGTTTTGCGCAAGATACATGCATCTGCAGTTCCTTGTGTCTCCATACTAGTAGTGTCAGCTACAAGGTGAAATGGCACACTGTCAGCTTGTGCATCTGGACTCTTTATTCAGAAAGTTCCAGAATGCCCTTGGACCCTGTGGTGCGTCCAGAATGGAGCGAGAGATCAGGGATGGCATCGTCTGACTTCCAGAGCACATTTCCACCCTGCAGCCACCTGACAGATATCTCCACAACCATTGATTAATGGTCAGCATGATCTGGCCTATTAAAATTTCAGTTTAACTACAGTTTGTAGAGTAATTGTAATATGAAATGCCCCTAACTACAAGGCTGTACGAGGAAATAAGAGAACACAGGAAGTCAAGAAAACATGGGGAAGAAGAGACCATTGGGCCTTTCAGGTGTGCCCCACTATTTAATACTATCATGGCTGGTCTGGGCAAACTCAACTCCTCTTATGTGCCATTTCTCCATTCAGCTTCTGTTCCCCAATTTATCAAATATTTATCCAGCTCCACTTTAAATACTTCAAATTGGAATAGAATAGAACAGCACTGCACAGGCACAGGCACAGGCCCATTGGCCAACAATGTCTGTACCAAACATGATACCAAGATAAATTAGTCTCTACCTGCATATAATCCTTATCACTTAATTCCCGGCATATCCATGCTCCTATCTAAAAGCTTCTTAAATGCCGCTATTGTATCTGCCTCCACCACCACCCCTGGCAGTTTGTTTCAAGTTCCCACCGCCTTCTGTATAAAAATTCTGCCCAGCACGTTTCTTTTAAAAGTTGCCTCTCTCACCTTGCAACTATGTCCCCTAGCCCAGCAATTCCAGCCGGGGAAAAAAATGTTTGACTGACTAGCCGATCTATGCTTCATAATTTTATAGACTTTTATCAGGTCTTCCCTCAACCTCAAGTGTTTCAAAGAAAACAATCCAAGTTTGTCCAACTTCCCCTATTAAGTAGAACCCCCTAGTCCAGGCAGTATAGTTTAGTTTAATTGTAGATTGATTTAGAGATACAGCATGGAAACAGGCACTTCGGCCCACCAATGTCTGCATCAACCAACGATCATCCAGGCACTCATTCCACCCTCCACATTGGGGACAATTTACAGAAGCCAATTAACCTACAAACCTGTACGTCTTTGGAGTGTAGGAGGAAACCCACGCCATCACAGGAAGAATGTACAAACTCCGTACAAATCGCACGTGTAGTCAGGAATGAACCCACATCTCTGCCGCTATAAGGCAGCAGTCCTACCACTGCGCCACCATGCCGCCACAATAATGAACCGGTTTCTTCCATCCACTAGAGCAAATAATTCCAGAGTTTCACCAAACTATGAGAAGAAATTTCTACATATCTCAGTTTTAAATGCCCAGCCCCTAACCTTGTACAAATATCTCTTTATTTGAAATCTCCCGCTGGTGAAAACATCCTAATGTCTATCCTGTCAAACCCCCTTTTATATGTTTGAATAAAGTCACTTCTCATTCTTTTCAACTTCAAGGAATACAGTGACAAACTATTTAGTCTTAGTTTGGCGAATTTCCTTTGTGCTGCCTCCATTATATTTTTCTTTAGGTAAGAAGGCCAAAACTGTACACAATATTCTAGGTCAGGTCTCACCAACACCCTGTACATTGGCAACAATCCCTCCCTATTTTTAAACTCCAACCCGTTTGCAATGGTCAAAATGTTGCTTACCTTTTCAACCACTTGTTGGACCTGCCTGCTAGCTTTTTATGATTCATGCACAAGAACATCTAGATCCTACAGCACTTTGCTCAATTATCGTCTCTGTTCCAGAGCAAAAACAATATGAGCTAATTGAAAAGTGCTTAGTGAAAAGGCAGTAAAGGGCCTGTCCCACTAAGGCGATTTTTTAGGTGACTGCCGGCGACTGTCATAGTTGTAGTAGGTCGCCGAAAAAACAGCGACTGGACCCCCCCTATGACAATGTCTACGACAATGTCTACGACAAGCTACAACAACTTACCACTTAGTCGACGTCAAGCTACAGCAAGCTACCGACAACCGGCGACCCATTAGGACGTCCACCTACGACCACACCTACGACAACCTACGACCACACAGGCGACAACCTATGACAGCCAAAGTCAACCTACGTCCACCCGCGACAAGCTACGACCATGTCGGCGAAAACTGACGACAACTGAAGACAATTCAGTTGCTGGTACCTGCCGCCGGTTGACATAGATTGACGTAGGTAGTCACCAATGGAATTCACCGAAGTCAGCACCAGCAACAACCTATGTCACCTGGCAACAACCTACGACAGTATCTACATCAGGAGAAGCTCATTGGCGTCAACCCACTGTCGCCGAAAATCTTTGAACATGTTTAAAATCCAGCGATGACTAGAAAGACGCTATGACTCATTGGGCGACTGAAAAGACTACTCACGACCATACAGGCGACACCCCGGTGACCATGTGGCGCCAGCCTAGTTGCCTGTAGTCGCCTAAAAAATAGCCTAAGTGGGACAGGCCCTTAAGGGGTTTTCAAGGGGACATGCCCTTTGATGGGTTATTATTTTTTTTAAAGGGGATCATTCATTTAAGATGGAGATAAGGCAAAACTTTTTTAACCTTTCAGAACACGATAGAGTAGTGCAAGTAATAGTAATTGAATTCTTTAAAGCAAAGGTCGATAGATTCCCAATAAGCAAGTGGGTGGAAAGTTACCGGGGTTTACAGAAATGCGGAGGTACAGCTACAATCAAATCAGTTGTAAGTTTATTAAACAGGTTTATTAATTATAATAAATAAGTTTATTAAGCAGGCTTGAGAGACAAAATGGCCTGTTTCTGCTCATTGTCTATCTAAATGCATGTATGTCTTATCCCTCAAAATACTCTCTAATAACTTTCCAACCACACATGTTAGACTCGCAGGCTGATGGTTCCCAGGCTTTTCCTTGCAGCTTGTATTTAATGACAACTCATAAATTTCAGCTAGGGCATCTGCAATTTCTTCACTTGCTCCTAAGTCATGCATTTGTATGTAACTATTTTTTTTCTGATGAGCAAATTAATTAAATCATTGTTGAGAAATGGAAATTACAAAAGTACACATAACGTAAAGTATACATTTTCCCATCGACGAGGTGGCATTGTTTCAATAACAAGTTCTTATTTATTGGAAGATTCATGAGCAAAATATTTAACATGATTGGTTTCCTTTCTTTAATAGTGCACACACACAATTCTCTCAACAGTTTTTATAATCATTCTTGGGATTTGGGCGCAGCATTTATTCTCAGATACTTGTCATAGAGTCATAGAGTGAAACAGTGTGGAAACAGGCCCTTCGGCCCAACTTGCCCACACCGGCCAACAATGTCCCAGCTACACTAGTCCCACTTGCCTGCGCTTGGTCCATATCTCTCCAAACCTGTCTTATCCATGTACCTGTCTAACTGTCTCTTAAACAATGGGAAAGTCCCAGCCTCAACTACCTCCTCTGGCAGCTTGTTCATACACCCACCACCTTTGTGTGAAAAAGTTACCTCTCAGATTCCTATTAAATCTTTTGACCTTCACCTAGAACCTGTGTCCTCTGGTCCTCGATTACCCTACTCTGGGCAAGAGACTCTGTGTATCTACCCGATCTATTCCACCCACGATTCTGTACAGCTCTATGAGATCTCCCCTCATCCTCCTGCGCTCTATGGAATAGAGACCCAGCCTACTCAATCTCTCCCTGTAGCTCACATCGTCTAGTCCTGCCAACATCCTCGTAAATCTTTTCTGAACCCTTTCAAGCTTGACAATATCTTTCCTATAACATGGTGACCAGAACTGAACACAATATTCTAAATGCGGTCTCACCAACGTATTATACAACTGCAACATGACCTCCCAACTTCTATACTTAATACTCTGACTAAATCAACCACACTGACAATAGGATTGAATTTAAATAAAGTCCAGTCTGCATTTCCTTTCTGAAAGAACGTTGATGATCCATTTGGGTTTTCATCCTATCTTATTAGCGTCACATCTTTTATTAGTTTATTTACATCTAAATTTTACAGTCTAAACACATATATTTTAACAGAATATTTAAGTGCTTATGACAAAGTAAATAAAAAATGTCCTTAAAATTCTATTTGATATTCCACAGGATTTATTAATACATTAAATTAATTTTCCTGCTTACTTAATAATCACAGTTTTAATGCATATATTTAATCACTGACATATTTTTAATAACTGGTTGTATTAACAATGCAAAATGCTCTTTTTAGATTTCGGTGACCCAAGAAAGGGTAAGAGGAAATGGAAGCTATTAAATAACTGATTTGAACTAAAAGGCACATATATGGGGCCACGTTATGATGTAGGACCCGAATGTGTGTCAACTGGAGTATTTATGATGATTTTGTGTATTTCAATGTTATAAATAAAATGAAATGAGAAGGATATTAATTTTAATTAAAGAAAATATTTGGACTAGTGTCAGTAACAATGTAGTATAACAAGGGTTTTCTTTGTGTTACTAACTTGGTTCAGCAATAAAATAAAGAACAATCTCTCCAGGAGATGATAACATTGTGCTCTAGTGATCTATAAAAGTAAAACTAATCATTTGCTTTCTAAAGCAGGTAACAAAATAAAAATAACAAGAGGAAATAATAATTTGTTTATGAACAGTGTTTGATTCACTGTTTAATTACAAAACATATGTTTTAAAGTTGGTTTAGTTGGCAAGTAAAAAATATCTTAAAGAATATCAATAAAAGAATATATTAAAGTAGTAATATCTAATATCCCTTTTGTTACAAGTCATAATAATCTATGTACAATCAAACCATCATTATTACAAATAGGTTTACATAATTAGAACATTTACATTCTCCAATGCTTCATGTTGCCTCATTGAGCTGAGAATTATACCTAAATTGCTCTTCATTACACATAATTAACCTTTTTGCCTGGATTAAAAAAAACTCGATGGAACAGTCTAACTATTTGATATATGTGATACCAGGGAGGCAGTACATGAGGGATCAGATCCTAAACCATGGGAGTGAAATTTAAACTGCTTAGAGATACAAACGTAATCCTAAAATATGACACCAGTTTTGAATACTTCAATGTAAATGTTAGCTATAAAATGGGTGGGGTTGTGTTTTACCTCTACCTGGTCCAGCCCTATTTTTTGCCAATTCCTAATTCTGGCTTCAAGTGGAATGGTACGGGGGTGGAGCAGCAGTGGGATTAATGTGAGGATTTGGAGCATAACTACAGGTGACCTGCTCCCAAGAGTAACATTTCCAATTTATCATCTCATTTGAGCTGGCTGGTCTGCCTCGATCACAGATAAAATAAACTCGAACATCGTGTGCTAATCAACAGGCCACAATCTTCACTAAAATCTTCAGCCACTCATTCTGACCCAAAAGCTTCAAGGAAGCATTCCAACCCCCCGGAAAAATAAAGTGACCTATCTTAATGATATCCTTAATATTGATCATAATAGACTAATTCCTAATTGCCCACATGTCCACAAGTCTTATGGACAATCTGGACTGCCTGCAGGAAATATAGGTGTACAGCGGATACCATCTCTCCTGCCCTACAATCAGCTTGATAATAAGAACATCTATGATGGGATGCTAAACATTGACCAGATAGGTGACGTTGTTGACCTAAGTGCGGGGGGTTACACAATCCTGTCCTCATCCACAGAGCTGCTTTGGAGATGATCGACAGCTTCAGGTTCCTAAGCAACCATCTCACCCACAACGTAACTTGGCCCCTTCACATTGATGCAATAATCAAGGAAGTACATTAGCATATTTACATAATATGTAGAAAGGAACAGGCTCTGTCTCACGGTGTTGCGGTCATTGGCGGTGAAGCGCGGCGTCGCCGGAAGAGGGGACCGCACGTCAACCGCGAGAGCGCCGAGCCTATGCCGCGGGAGCGCCGCACGGATGCTGCGCGGGTGATCTCAGTACGGCCGGTCCCACGAGCTTGCGGTGTTATAGAAATTTGCTTCATAAAAGACAAGCGGGGCTGTGGCGGCGGTAGTGCTGATCGTGGCGCTGTGGCTGCGCCTGTGCCACACACGTGCCTCACTGGCGGAGGCTGTGGCGGTGACCGTGCCGCACTCGTGCCTCACTGGCGGCGGCTGTGGCGGTGAGAGTTCGATTCACGGCGCTCGTGCCTCACTGGCGGCGGCTGTGGCGGTGACCGTGCCGCACTCGTGCCTCACTGGCGGCGGCTGTGCGGTAAGAAATTATTTTTGGACATTGCTGACTTTTATTGAGCACCGTGCGGTGTTGGGACAAACGCCGCACGGCCCCGGCGGTGTGCGTTTGACCGAACCCACGGTCTCTGGCGGTCCACGAGCGGTAGATACTTCCTGTATCACCGCCAATGACCGCAGACTCGTGAGACAGGTCTTGAACTGAAGATGCTGGTTTACACCATAGAGAGACACAAAATGCTGGAATAACTCAGCTGGTCAAGCAGCATCTCAGGAGAAAAGGAATAGGTGACGCTTAGGGACCTGTTTCAGGACGATTCGGGACTATTCCTTTTCTCCAGAGATGCTGCCTGACCCGCTGAATTACTCCAGCATTTTGCATCTATCTTCAGCATATTTACATATTTGGGCAACTGAGAAGATTAAGCATGTCCACAAGGAATCTCTTGAATTTCTAACAATGCACTATAGAAAGTATTCTGATAAGATGGGTCGCCAGTTGGTATGACAACTATTCTGTTCTTTACCACCTGAATCAGCAGAAAGTGGTGAACACACCCCAGACCGTTACAGGCTTTCATCTTCTATCCAGTCTATCTTCAAGGTGTGTCGGCAGAAAGATAGGAAGTATCGTCAAATCACCCTGTCACCTTAGCCATTCCCTTTTCTCTCTTGGACTTTCTGGAAGAACACCAAATAGTACAGCACAGGAACAGGCCCTTCATGCTGAATATGATGCCAAGATAAACAGACCTCCTCGGCCTGCACCTGATCCGTATCCCTCCGTTCCCTGAATTTCTACATGCTGATCTAAAATCCTCATAAATGCCACTATCGTATCTGACACCACCACAATCTCAGGCAATGCATACCAAGCACTCACCACTCTCTGTGTAAAAAAACCTGTCCTGCACATCTCTTTTAAACTTTGCCCCTTTCACCTTAAAGCTATGCCCTCTAGTCCTTGACACTTCCACGTGAGAAAAAGGGTTCCGATTGTCCACCCTATCAACGACTCTCATAATTTTATATACTTCTATCATGTCTCCCCTCAACCTCCAACATTCTGGTGAAAACAATCCAAAGTTATCCAATCTCTCCTAATAGGTAATACCTTCAAATCCAGACAGCATTCCGCACCCTCTCCAAATCCTTCACATTCATCATGTAATGGGGCTACCAGATCTGCACATCTAAGATATATAGGAGCTGGATAGCCTGGGCAACCAGACTTAATAGCTTCTTCACCACTGCCATCAGTCTCCTAAACCAATCTCACCTAACACATTCCTTCCCCGGAAGTGTTGCCATGTACTCTTTCCCTTAACTCTAGCTCACTCCTTGATTCCATCTTGTACTTTAATATTCTTCGCCCTATTCAAATTTTCCACCACAATGTTGCACTGCTGAAGAAGGGTTTATACTCGAAAAGTCACCTATCCATGTTCTCCAGAGAAGCTGCCTAGCCCACTGAGTTACTCCAGAACTTTACGTCTATTTTGTAAACCAGTATCTGTAGTTTCTTGTTTCTACCTTCAATCTTATACTTTCTGTAGTTATGTTGATCCTCTCTGGGAGTTAATGGTGGAATGTGGTGGCAGAGCAGCAAGATTTTCCCTTCAGATCTTTTAACTTCCAAGAATAAGCAAACATGAATGGGTGACCCATTCAGTGCATTAAGTCCATTGCTTCCATACATCATGCATTATTTACATTGGCTATTTTGTGATGCCCTGTTAGCATCATCCATCAGGGTTCATTAGCATCATCCATCAGGGTTCAAGTAATGAACCAAAACAGTCGGTAAGACAGACCTTTCACCACCTGAAGTGTGCCACTCGTCATTGTAGGTGGGTCGCCTCCTTACGCAATTTGAAATATCTGCCAAAATGTTTTAACACCTTTATTATCTTAATTGCATACTCGTCCTACTTTTGTCCTGGAACCCATTTGTAAAACCTGAGCAGCCTAGCACCTGAACCATCACGTGAACAAAAAACTTAGCAACATGGTGGGAATATGCAGTAAGTGCCCCTAAGCATTACAAGGGTTCATGTATTATATATATATATATATAAGTTGCTATTTGTGTTGGCTTGATGATTAACTTATGAATATATTTTCTTTCCTCGGTTCTCTATTTTGTAACACATGCCTGGGAGTTATTATGTAGTGGCTGGGCTATTTCCATATTTACATAAGGCATGGGAGAAGTCCTTTCCTCCATTAATTTTTCCTGCAGCTAGTCATCTTCTTGGAGGCCAAAACAGGGAGGACTAATCATCCCCTCCCATCTGCCAATCGCATAATCACACCAACCAAATATTCTATCAATTAATGCTTTGAAGAGTTTTACAGAGCCTCCACAGCTATATGCAGTGGAGATATCCTCAGATTCACCAACCTCGATGAGACCTCCCATCTAAATGGCCTTTTCCTGAGACCATTTGTAGACACCTCATTCTAGGATGCTGAATTCCAGTATACGTGAAAATAATAAATCAATACCAATACTGATACCTCAGGCGAGGGAGCCATCCTCCCTGCAGCCAGACTGTTGAGCCTTGTGAGAATGCTATAAGTTTGAATGAGATCAAGTTTATTCAACATGTATATTTAACATTATCTGGATTTAGCAAAACTAAACAAGTTGGGTAGCTAATATGAAAGGAAAGTATTTGTATGAACATATAAATAAAAGGCTAGTCAATGTAATGTTGGGGTACATTTGGTAACAGAGGAGATCCTGTTGAAAGTAAAGGGTACAAATGAGAAAGTCAATGAATACTTTCCATCTTTCACCAGAAAATAAGACACTGTTAATGTCACATTAAGGAAGGAGGCTGATGCAATATTGAATGTGTTATAAATAATGCGGCAAAGGGGACCTGTTCAACAGCTTGGCAGCACCAAAGTAAAAAAGAGACCCAGAGTGAATTGGATGGATATCATGTAAAAGAGGAAAGGGCAGACATAAATTGGGGGAGGAATAAGGCTGGAATTCTAGCCCAGACAATCGATTTGTTCTGGGACATATTTAAAGATAACAGGTGAAAAGATTGCGTTTGGGCACCAAACCTAATGCAAGAAGAAGCTGAAGATTGTATTAATCTCCAGACAGTCCATTCCCATAACTTCAACCTCAATAACCAGAAGCAAAATGTTCCTCCAACAGTCAGTATCAAAAGGAACTGAACTTGGACATCATGGGTTACAAATTGAAGGCTGAAGTGACTTTTCAAGTTGGAATACTGCTTTTTAATCACTTCCCCCCCATCCATTTTCCTGCTTTATTTTTTATCCTATCCAATATTGCTGCACTTGCTCCTTCTTCCTTTCCATTCACCGATGTTGCTTGGAATAGATCGAGTAAATGCACAGAGTCTTTTACCCAGATAGGGGAATCAAGAACCAGAGAATATAGGTTTAAGGTGAGGGGGAAAGATTTAACCTGAGGGGCAACTTATTTATACAAAGGGTGGTAGGTGCATGGAATAAACTGCCACAGGAGGTAGTTGAGGCAAGTAATATCACAATGTTCAAAAAATATTTGGACAGGTACATGGATAGGATAAATTTAGAGGGATTTAGAGGGATTAGAGAGATTAAACACAGGCATGTGGGACTAGTGTAGATGGGGCAAGTTGGGCCGAAAGGCCTGTGTCCATGCTCTACGACTCTATGATGCTATAACCCATTGCCATCTCCCAGCAGATTGATTGTTGTTCTAGATTCATGGAACATAGACCAGTACAGCATAAGAACAGGCCCTTCGGCCCACAATGTCTGTGCTTAAAATGATGCCAAGATCATTATTTATCTATTTGCACATAACGCATATCCCTCCATATCCATATGCCTATCCAAAAATCTTTTAAATCCCACTAACGTATCTGCTTCAACCACCACCCCTACCAGCACGCTCCAGGCACTCACCATTTATTCTGTTCCTGTACTTCATCTGTAGTCTTTTGTGTCTGTGCTACTTCCTTCACTGTTATAGTGGCAGGTTCTTATTTACTGGTGAAGATGGAAGCAAAGCACCCCCTCACTTCCAGCATTCAAGATGATCTCCTTTGTTCCCCAATTGACCCCACTCTCCCATTGACTACTTATTTATTTTTATTTGCCCATACACAACTTGTCTTTTGCATTAGACACCCAAATTCTTAAGTGCAATGAAGGGAGATTCATTATAAAATGCATCTTCACAGCTGGCTCATAACTACCAGAACAATCCGTACAGAATGATTTATAATGATTTAAAATTGAGTTATTAAATGATTATAATGGGTAAAAGTGGTCAGTCATTGAGCTTGTCATTCTGAGATATTATGCTTAAAACCCTGACAGGGATAACATTAGGCTTAGTTACATAATTACATAATTGCATGAGAGAATAGGGATATGCATCTAAGAACAGATGTTCAAATGATGGGCACATTAAAGAAAGCAAATTTAGGAATTCTTAAAGTAATAAATATTCTTGAAGTAATAAACATTCCAAATGCAAAAGGACAACCATTTTTGTTGTCATTTTTCAGACCAGTTCGTGATTGTTTTATCACCTGTAATTATTGTTACAGTTGCAATGTTTCCACAGTAAGATGCTTAATGTTATTACCTGTTCATGTTGTCTTTGAAGCTACATTAGCATGAGTCAATGGGATGTGTTCTTAACCTACATTGCAGAATGATTGCTATGCAAATAATGCATATTACCTTGTAAAATGATCATACTTGTTGAAATGTTAAACATCAGAGCAGGAGTATAATTAATGTATTTTTTAATAAACTAAAAAATGTAATTTGTCTCGTTTAATGGCTGAGTGTGAAAATGTTTTAAGTGCTCAAAAAATTATCAAGCACAGTAGGGATATGAATATGAATGTATTGGAAAATTGTTGGAGCTGTTGCATTTTCGTAATCTCCAGGACTTTTTTTCAGGCCTGGTGACAGATGGTACGCCACCTGACTCCAATCAGGCTAATGTAAGATTCATTGTGCTTCACAGGAAGTCTAAAGATCAAGCGACACTGCAGAAGGTGAAGCAGCACCTTGACAGCCAGTATCACTGTGTGACACATCGAAGCAGCCAAGTCTTCGGAACCTCCAAAACAACATTGACGATTAACCCTTTCAATTCCACTGCAACCAATTCACAGATTTTTTTTTCCCGATGATTGTTAAAAAGCATTTAACTGTCTCCCTTTCGTGTCGAAAGTGAAGCTAAAAATGGCAATGTTACGCTTAATGGTTTTGAATATGGGGGAGACGGCAATGGGTTTCATTTCTCTGTGAGAATGTGAAAGCCATTATAGAATGGCATGGATATAGTGCACGACATTTATGCTATCTAATTAGACAGGGATAAAGATTATAAGGAAATCTTGGCTGTGTTTTATTCTCAATGAAAATAGACAAATCAATAACAAAAAGGGGAAGCATCTCATTTGGCATAACTTTATTTTTATTATATAAATGCAGCAACATAGTTTAATAAAGTGATTGTGAAGAACATTTTATGATATCATTACTTTAATATTCCAATGCTTGTTAGTATATTATTTACGGATAGGTTTAATGTTCATATCTAGTTATCCAAATGTGAAATTAAAGGAAAATAAGAAAAAAAAGCACAGCAATTTGCTCAGCTTCTGAAAGGAAAAGATAGATTAGTGATTTGAACATAAACATTAAGGTGCTCTTGCCAGAAAATTCCTCTATCAGATAATTGATCTGTGGCAGATTTCATTCATTTACAATTTTATTTCAGATTTCCAGCATCAATCGTTTTCCTATTTTCTTAATATTGAATTATGTATTTTCAGTTATATACAGTTATTCCAGGAAATTAACGACCATATATTGAGGAAAATTAGAGGAATGTTCAATATTTGTGCAATTTATAAAATCAACAATTCGTAGGTCTAGAAAGAGTATTTGTGCACAGATGTTATCCATCATGATCAAATGAAGTCCACATAATGTTTCCCTTACTGTGTCTCACTTTGATATGCTGTCACATGTTACTATATGGATTGTGTAACCTTTCCACTTTTACGACATTCATTTTTTATGATGTCTTTATTGTAAGGACTCCATAGAATAGTTTTGAGAAGAAAATCTGTAATTTATTATTAAGTCGGCTGAATCTTGACATTGCTCCTACATCACCATGCTGCATTAATGCAATTCATATCAGTGGCACACTTGGACTAATTTTGGAATGGCATGAACATACTGTAGTGCCCACATTTCTGCTATATCTTTGGACAGGGATAAAGATTGTAAGAGAATCTCAATGTAAGGTGAAGTTAATTGCAACTGTGTTTGGTGTTGAAATGGTCAAGTTTTCTTATCTGAAAATCTGGGATGGTACAGTAGTGCAGTACTAAGTCTGTGCTAAATGCTCAGAGGGCCCATCTTTCAGATGAAACATTAAATCAAAGTTGTGTATGATTCTTCAAGTGTCTAAGGGATCCCATGGCACTATTTTGAAGAGCAGCAGAAATAATCCCAAAGTCCTGACAAATATACACCCTTTGATCCATAACTCTAAAAAAGTGATTAACTGGATTATTGTTCCTGTTGAAGCTTGCTAAGTGCAATTTTCTTTGTTCTTACATTACAGAAATAACTACACAAATACTGGATAAGAGAACCTGCAGATATAAATAAACTTTATAAATACAAAATGTTCTGTCTCTCTCTTTGGCTGGCAACAGTAACTGGATTACAAGATATTAACCTTATTCATCTTCCCCACAAATCAATATTTGAATATTTCTATTGATTTCATGTCTCTCCTTCAAAGTGAAAACTATTATTCTCTGTGACTATGAACTTGGTGGATTATCCCTCCTTGGAGAATCAACACAAAGTGCTGGAGCTATTCAGCAAGTCAGTCAGCATCTGGGAAGTGAATGGACAGGCAACTTCTCAGGTCAGGACCCTTCTTTACACTTGACACAAGAAACTACAGATGCTGGAACCTTGAGCAAAACGCAAAGTTTTGGAGGAAGAAGGGTCCCTAAAATGTTACCTGTCCATCCCCTTTTCCAATTCTGCCTGAACTGTTGGGCTTTTCTAGCACTGTGTTTTGCTTGAGATTCCAGCGTCCGCAGTTTCTTGTGTCTCCAATGGAAATATCATCCTTCCATCTATTCTGCCCCACCTGATAAAAATATTTTGTGTTTCACTGAAGTGACTCATTCTTAGAAACTTTGAAACTAATATGTTTTCTCTCTGCTTCTATGGTGCCATGCAGCAGAAGACTGTGGTGTTGTGGCTATCCCTCGGCAGCAAGCCTAGTTCACCCGTCATGGAACCGGGAATCCCGTCCTGAAGAAAGAAGCGGAAGGCCGCCGAGCCCGGTCCCTGCTCATCCCCGAGAAGATGGCCGATCCCGGTCAAGGCGACGACTGGAGGCCCTGCAGCAGCCTGCGGCTCAACTGAATCGGGCGCCACTCCAGGAGACTGAGTGCGCAGACTAGACATGGCCTACAGTGGTATGATGTGGTGGAACAGAGGTGGAGAACACCTACAGGTTTGCTGGGCCAAGCCGACTCTGCAACACCACCAAGACAACGGGCCTTTATGCCCAGCTGCACTTAAAGCAACTAGTACTTTGAAAATGGTGTCAAAACCTGGCAACTCTTTTATATGGTCTCAGTGGACTATTTCTATACACCTTGTACTTAATCTGGGATTGTGTTTATGTATAGTGATAATTTACCAAACTGTATGCAAACAAAGTCTTCCACTGTAACTCGGTACATGTGATAATAAAGAATCATTGAACCATTGCACCAATGAACCATCCTTTTGGCCATAATAAGTCTACATTAGCAGCTCTTGCCATGATCAACCATAACATTTCCTTTAAGCTTGACTATTTTAGTCTTGTTTCGATTTTACTTGCTTGACATATAACAAACCATCCTCAACAATGGGTTTTCTTCAATTCCAACATTACTCAACAAATCCCCATAAGGGTTTATCTTTGAAATTTCCTCTTCCTTCACTATATGATACTCTATAACCTGTAAGATCGGTAAGCATCCACTTCTTTGAAGATGCATCTTTGAAGATGCCAAACTTCTTGATTTTTCTATTAACTTTACGCAAAGGCTGCCATTCCAAAATCCAGTTCTTATTAAGTTAAAGTTTCTTCGCCTCTTCTCTTTTCGGATCCATTTGAAAACCTACCTACCATCCAAAATTCACAGGTACCATCCTTAATATCTATGTTTTGGCAAGTGTCTATTTTTTATAGGATTTGGATGCTGCTTGGGATCGGCGGGCACGGTGTCAATGTTGTTTTGTGACAGAACAGCTCCCCCTCAGAATGTGACTTATGAATGCATGAACACATTCCAAGCACACAATTACCTGCTGAGCTTAAGTAACCTTCAACAAATGGAATTGAAAAACAAAGACAGAGGGCAAATAGGCCACCATTTTGTTATTACCTGGCTTTTTTGTTACTGCCCAAGGTAAACTTATATATCTAAACTCATTTACAGCATAGTAGTGGGTGTTAAACATCTCACTCCAGTCTAAAGGGCCTGTCCCACTAGGCGCTTTTTTAGGCGACTGCCGGCGACTACAACTATGGAATTCACCGAAGTCAGCACAGGCGACAACCTACATCACCTGGCGACAACCTACGTCATCCTGGCAACAACCTAAGACAACCTATGACAGCACCTACGTCAGGAGAGGACAAGCTATGACAAGCCCACGGCCGCTGACCGTTGCCGAAAAGTTTGGAACATTTCAAAATCCAGTGGCGACCAGAAAAATGCTACCACCATAAGAAGAAAGTGCAGAAAATCAGAATGGAAGTACAAATCTGAGCCATAAGAAGAAAGTGCAGAAAATCAGAATGGAAGTACAAATCTGATAAGCTTCAAATTTCCTTTGAACTTCTGAGAAACAATCTTCACAAATACCAGGAAGTAGTAAAATCTGCAAGAACAAAATACTTTTCTGCCCTTATTTCCAAAAATGCTCATAACTCCAAGGTCCTTTTTAGTACCATCACCTCTATCATATGTCCTGCCCCCAGCACCAGGGTCCCCTGCTAAGTGCGAGGAATTTACTATATTTTTCACCAGCAAAGTTAAGAACATCAGATCGAATATTTCCCCTCCCATCCGTGACCTGGCTGTTTCATTGGCCTGTTCTTCAAAATTAGACTGTTTCCAACCCGTTACTCTACCCTCCCTTGTAAAACTGGTCACCAACATGAAACCTACTACATGCCCCCTCGACGTTATCCCCTCTGCCCTTCTGAAGGATGTCATTACAATAGCCGGTCCCAGCATCCTCGCCATCTTAAACAGTTCTTTGGCCACTGGCACTGTTCCTACCTGCTTCAAGCATGCGGTGGTCCACCCCTCCTGAAAAAACCTAACCTCGACCCCACCTTGCCAAGCAACTACAGACCTATTTCAAAACTGCCTTTCCTTTCAAAAGTCCTTGAAAAGGTAATTTTAAGTCAACTTATGCCGTACCTTCACCAAAATACTATCTTGGAAAATTTCCAATCAGGCTTCAGGGCCCACCACAGCGCAGAGTCTGCCTTGTTGAAGGTACATAATGGCTTACTTCTCACCATTGACTCCGGCGACTGTGCAATCCTGCTCCTTCTCGACCTCAGTGCAGCATTTGATACTGTCGACCACACCATCCTAATTGACCGTCTACAGTACGGGGTTGGTATTGATGGCACTGCCCTGAGCTGGTTCATCTCCTACCTCAAAGGTAGGAGTTTCTCTACTAACATAGGAAACTCTTTCTCCTCCCCAGCTAGCCTCTGCTGTGGGGTTCCACAAGGTTCCATCCTTGGCCCCATTCTCTTCTCCCTGTATATGCTCCCCTTAGGCCAAGTCATTCAAAGGCACGGCATTTCCTTCCATTGCTACGCAGACGATACACAACTCTATCTCCCCCTGAAGCCCAACAACCGATCAAATCTACTTAACCTTTTCCACTGCCTCGAGGATATAAAGTGTTGGATGGCCCAGAGCTTCCTCCAACTAAACGAGAGTAAGTCTGAGGTCATCCTTCTCGGCCCCTCGGACTCAATCAAAACGATAGCAGGCAGCCTTGGAAGCCTTACCCCATTACTCAAACCTCACGTCAAAAACCTTGGCGTGATATTTGACTCAGCATTGAAATTTGACAAACAAGTCAATGCCGTGGTAAAAGCTAGCTTCTTCCAGCTTCGGACGATAGCTAAAATAAAACAATTCCTCCAGTTGACGACCTCAAAAAGATCATCCACACATTTATCTCCTCTCACCTCGATTACTGCAACTCCCTTTACACTGGCATCAGCCAATCTTCCCTATCCCGCCTGCAACTGGTCCAAAACGCCACAGCAAGACTCCTGACGGGCACCCGAAAAAGGAACCACATCACCCCGATTATGGCCTCTCTCCACTGGCTCCCTGTGCGGTTCCGAATAAATTTCAAGATCCTTCTTTATGTTTACAAAGCCCTTAACGGGCTTTCCCCCACCTATATCAAAAGTCTCCTCACCCACCACACCACCTCCAGGTCCCTCAGATCGGCCGACTTGGGGTTAGTGAACATCTCGCGGTGTAGGCATAAGCTCAGGGGCGACCGCGCCTTTGCGATTGCAGCTCCTAGACTGTGGAACAGCATCCCTCTTCCCATCAGAACTGCCCCCTCCATCGACTCTTTTAAGTTGAGACTTAAAACTCATCTTTGACTTCCGGTGGCGCTATGGAGTGCTAAGACGTGCGCCAATTAGCTCCGCTCTGTAAAAACGCGCAAAAACACCCGAAAATAAAAAACGGACTGAAGAAAATGCTTACCGGCAGATGCCTGTTGTCACGTAAGTAACATCATCAGAAATCGACCTGACTCCGGTATTTTAAATGAGAAAACGGTACCAGAAAAGGAACCTTCCCACCCCACCTCCTAGAAGACCTAAAACTCGTGGGCAAACACTACAAGAGGAAGGTGAGGACGTTTCTCAAGGCTCTGAGGAAGAAAGCTCTACTTTGACTATGGAACAAGAGCAAGAGCAAACACTATGACAAGCTCTGGTGCAAGATATTAAAGACTTGTTGGCTGAAAAGCTCGTAAAGCTGGATACAAAACTGGATGAGCAACTTACTGCTGTGAAGTTAAATCTCGTGGCTGGAAGAACAGAAATATGTGAGAAAATCGATACGGTACAAGTTCGTATAGAGGAGGTGAACTCCTCCCTGAAGGGAGAAATTAGAAGAGTTGAAACGGACATCAGCAACAAGTAAGAACCCATTATCATCACTCCAAGAAAACATAGTGATGCCATCAGAGAACTGGAATCTGCAACTACAGTGATCAACCAGACAGCTCAAAGACTGAAGACGGAACTGGAGCGTGTTTCTGGGCAATTGGCCAAAATGACCGAAAAATGTCTAGATCTTGAAGGCCGCTCTAAACGTCAAAATCTAAGGATTGTCGGGGTGAAGGAACGAAAAGAAGATGGCAAAGATACTCGTGACTTTGCTGCCGATTTACTTCAACAGTTACTTAATCTGGATGAGAGACCCAAACTCGACCGGGCGCATAGAGCCCTGAGAGTCCGACCGGGACCTGGAGATCCACCAAGACAGCTTATCTTGAAGCTACATCACACATCAGTTCTTGAAGACATCATGAAGAAAGTGGCAAACAAAAGAAATCTGATCTTTGAAGGAGACAACATATGAATTTTCAGAGACTATCCAGCAGAAGTCGTTAAGAAAAGAGCACTCTTCACCAAGTCGAGTCATCTTAAGAGACATACAAGATCTCAGATATGGCCTAATGTATCCAGCCAAACTCAGGGTCACATACAAAGGGTCTGAACGCTTCTTCACCGACCCAGAGGAAGCATTTAAGTTTGCGCAAGACATTGCAAAGGACAAGTAGGATAAGTAACATTTTGCATAGCTTTGTCATGAAAGTACACTGAGCTGACTTTACGAGATTACTTAGGAGGGCTATGTTTTATTTACCTTGAAGTTATACTGTGTGTTTAAGTCACTCCTTCTGTATTCATTTATAGAGGGATTATAAAAGCTGTAAGGGTTCACAAAGGGCTTATAATTTTCTTACACTCTATGCATTAACAATGGGTTTAAAATTAAAATGTTCGTATAAGATGGCCGACATTATAGAAATAAGGGCTGTTAAGTCTGGGCGAAGATTAGAGATAGAAATGGAATGCATGAGAAAACCTGGGGAGTAGCAGGGAGGTTGTGGGGGAGGGATGGAGAGAGAGAGAGATTATTCTCTCCCTGTATAATGCAGCTGTGTCAACAAGTTGAAATTCTTAACAACTTATCTAACATATTAACATACTAATAGAAAAAACTCAAGCACTAAGTCGTGTATTTTAATTTAACATTTAATATTTAACTATGAGAGTCACCAGATTTATGTTACGGTCATATAGTCTGTTCATATTTAGAAGGTGGTTACAAATCACCTGATAAAAAGACGTTTAGACCTCCTGACAGTCTGCATGACAGAGCGAGAGGGAATATGGTAGAGAAAGTGGGGAGTAGGGTTAATGTAGTAGAGAATTAGGGGGTAGAGGATGGAAGAGTGAGCTGGGGAGTGTTACAGACTGTCATCAAATGGGTGAATTAGCGAGAATTAGTTAGGAAGTTATGGAAAGTTAGGGGAGTCAAGTAGTGAAGCGAGAAGGTGGGAGGCCCAGGGAGAGGGCAGAGGTTAATAGAGAGAGAGGGGTCGAGTAAGTGTAGATAGGTACTGAGTAAGTTGCGGCTAGATGTGCAGAAGTTTAGAGATGGTATTAGAATGAGTGGAGAATCTGTTGGGGAGTTGACGGGTGTTTGAGAGGGGAGGAGAGACAGTTCTCTCTCTGTCTACGGAACTGCTGGTGGTAGTAATAACTTGCTTTAAGTCTACCGATTTTAAATCGGCTATTTATTTGACATCTCAATTTCAATAAGCTAGTTAATAAGTTCTATATATTAATCTAATTACCAAATATTTATCTAGTATTCACTATATAACGATATCTAATTTGTTGGAAATCTGGCTCCCCAGAGGAAATTATATACTGATCTTCCTCTTTTTTTTGCTATATTCTGTTCTGCTCAGTCCTTTTTTTAAATTATTACTCTGTAAGGGGCAAAGCTAACTTAAATTAACATCTACGGAAGTTTACAAGAATTATTCCACCAGGGGATGGGACACACCCACAGCATGTCTATATGCTGTGGTTTTTTTTTAGCTCGTCTAATACACTCTTTATTTATCTTTTTTAAGGCGCTTTTTCTTGGGAGATACCTGCAGGGGTCTGGAATTGGGCTCACCCACCCAGCAACCAAAAGTCTTATTTTAAATATTGTGTTACTCCATTTGAAACAAGGGAAACCATGTAAGCTTTAATGCAAGACGATCCTTCTAGGAAAACTGGAGGAATCACCTTTTGTAGTTGGAATGTTAGGGGCGTTAATGAGCCAATTAAAAGGGGTAAGGTCTTAGCCCATCTAAAATCTATTAATACTGATATAATATTTTTACAGGAGACGCATCTCAAGGATGGAGCTCATAACAGGCTGAAGGCTAACTGGATTGGTCAATTATATAATTCTACTTTCCTTTCTAAATTCGTAATTCGTAAAGGCATACCATTCAAACACAAAGCCACCATAGCGATAAGGAGGGTAGGTACATTATATTATCTGGGGAGTTATATTCAACCCCACTTACTATGGTGAATATCTACACCCCTAATTTTGACAACCCTCAATTTTTTAATAAAATAATTAACATAATCTCAGACTCCACCCAGCAAAATCTGATAATTGGAGGAGACTTCAATTGTGTAGTGGACCAATATCTGGATAAATCTTCACAGCAAAGGAGATATAATACAAAATCAAAATCCAGCAAACTTCTAAAGACTTACATAAAAATACAAACATAACCGACGTATGGAGGATTGCCAATCCATTCGGACGAGAATATTCTTTTTATTCAGCCGTTCACAAAACGTATACACGTATTGATTATTTTCTGGTGGACACAAAATTGATCCCTTTTACAATAAATCCCAAATATCATAATAATATTATTTCCGATCATTGTCCATTAACATTCTCCTTAAAATTAGAAGGAATGCATAATAAAAAAAGTTCTGGAGATTTAATCCTCAAATATTAACCGACCCAGGTTGCTGTGAATATTTGAAGCAACAGATGGAACTATTTTATGAGACAAATGAAACACCTGGTATTTCAGCCTCTTTATTATGGGAATCTTTTAAGGCCTTTATCAGAGGTTCTATTATCTCATATCAAGCTTATCAAAATTAAAAAAACAGGTCGGAACAATTGAAATTAGAAGAACAGATTAGACAGCTTGATTTAGAAAATGCTATCGATCCCTCTTTTGACAAACACAATAAGATAGCAGTATTAAAATTCAAGTTAAATCAAATTCTTTCCGCAAGAGTCATTGAGTTATTTCAATATTCTAAGCAAAAAAAAATTGAATTTGGTGACAAACCGCACAAACTCCTGGCACGTCAGCTGAGAAAAATGGAAAAAGTTCACACCATCCAAAAAATTAGATCAGAAAAAGGTGAGCTGCTCACACTCCCTAAAGATATCAATGAAAGATTTTTACAATTCTATCAAAATTTATACACATCTAAAACTTCAGTAGAAACTATACAGATTAAAAACTTCCTTGACAATTGCAACCTTCCGTCACTCAATGCGGTGGAACAAGAAGAATTAGGAGTGCAGATTACAGTAAAAGATATTGAAGAGACTATTAAATCACTGAATAATGGCAAAATGCCAGGCCCAGATGGGTTCAGTAATGAATTCTATAAAAATGTCATGAATTAATTTCCCCACGTTTATAAGCCCTTTATATGCAGGCATTTAAAGAACAGACGTTACCACAAACTTTAGCCGAATCAACTATTGCACTGATACCCAAAAAAGTCAATGTCTCCTCCAAGAAGCAACTATAACCCATTCTTTTGTTTCCTGCACAAAATTACAAAACTTCTGGAGGGGAATTTTTTATATCTTTTCCAAAATACTTAAAACTAAATTGGATCCCGACATAAAACTGATCACAGTTGGTATGCCAGAGGCCTGTTCTGAGCAAACGATATTTCAAAGACATTTCCTTAACTAATAACGACGAAAAAATTAATCCTTAAATTTTGGAAACAGGCAACAGTCCCTACAGTGAAGATGTGGATCACAAACATGTCCGAGACACTATATTTGGAAAATATTAGGCTTATCTTGGCGGAAAAAACAGATCAATTTCGTAAGACATGGACACCCTTTACCGAATTCTTACAACAATAGTATGGTGCAACACAAATTTAAATTTAAATCCAATGCTGAGTTGGGTGAGGCGGGCAGGGGGGACGAGGGGCAAGGTATATCTCCACTTTTCTTTTTCTTTTTTATTATTTCTATATCTTTCTGCCACACTACTTTGGTAGTTTAGGGGAATCTCTTTTCTTCTTCTTCAATCTATCACGTCACTTTCTACTTTTTACTTTCTTGTTTTCTTTATCTTTTCTTTTTCATTTTCATAATTTAGGTTATAAGGTTAAAAATGAAGCTGTACAATAATTGTATTATTTTAGATGCCGAATGTTTTATCTCTGTACAATTGCTTCTAATAAAAATTAAAAAAATAATAATAATAAAATAAAAATAAAAAAAATCATCTTTACTCTCAAGCTTTTCTTGACGTCCTCTGAGGGAGGGCTATATGTATGTATTTATGTATGAACTTAATCTATGAACCACTGTTGTATAACGTTAGTACCTCCACCGATATAAAGTACTTTGGTCAACAAGAGTTGTTTTTTAAATGTGCTATAGAAATAAAAGTGACTTGACTTGACTTGACTCTTTGGACGACTGAGGAGACTACTCACGACAATACAGGCGACACCCCGGCGACCGTGTGGCGACAGCCTAGTCGCCGGCAGTCGCCTAAAAAAACGCCTAAGTGGGACAGGCCCATAAGGTTTTAAACGGGACAATAAAAACCCTGCATCATTCTTCCTTTTCTCATGTACAGTATGCAGGTTTTATTTGTATTCCGAAATAATAACATATCAATGTGCTAATTTTTCTTGCGAGATTTGCCTTCTATTTAACAGTTCACCTGGATTGGCAAGCAGCAAATTTAAACCAAACATGTTCATGTACTCTGTAATAACACCACACAATAAAATTTAACCTTAGCAGTTTCTTCATACCATTATTCGTGATCATAAATTCATAGTCGTACAGCACAGAAATGGGCCCTTTGACGCAGCTCATCCATGCCGATGCCTATTTATGCTAATTCTATTGGCCTGCATTATGCCCATATCTTTGTACTCCATACAAATGCCTTTTAAACATAGCAATTGTTTCTGTCCACTGCCTCCTCTAGCAGCTCCTTCTATACAACTTTCAACCTCTATGTGAAGAACTTGGCATTCAAATTTCTTGGCATTCCATTCAATTAGAGGGCAGACATATTAAATGAGGGGGGGAAAGATTTAATAGGAACCTCAGGAACAACTTTTTCACATAGAGGACGACGGGTATACTGAACGAGGTGCCAGAGGAAGTAGTTGAGGTAGGTAGAATAAAAGCATCTGAAAGAAATTTGGACAAGTGTGTGGATAGGGAAAGTTTGGAGGGATCTAGGCCAAATGAGTTGGGTCAAAAGGCCTATTTCTGTGTTCTACGACTATGAAATTTTGATTCTAAATTCTATCTGCCATCACCGCCCAACTTTCCAATTGATATATGCCCTTCTGCATCCTCAGCCACCTTCCTCACTGTCTACAACTCTACCAATCTTTGTGTCATCTGCAAACTTGTTAATCATATTACCTGCATTCTCATCTTCGGTAAGTCATTTGTATATGTGAAAAACAACAATAATCCCAGCTCTGACTCCTGTGGTACATCGCCGGTTACAGACTTCTAGTCTGAAAGTAACCCTCCACATTTAAGGGCCTGTCCCACTTTCACGACCTAATTCACGACCTCTGCCAAGTTTGCCCTTGACTCATACTCGCAGCATGGTCGTCATGAGGTTGTAGGAGGTCATAGGAGGTCGAAGGTAGGCGTAAGTAGGTCGTGATGCTAGTCGTAGGTACTCGTGGCATCAAGTAGGTCGGGGCGTTTTTCTAGCCTGATGAAAAATGTCCACGAGTAATAAAGGTCATGATTGGGTCGTGAAAGTGGGACAGGCCCTTTACCCTTTGCCTCCTATCACCAAGGCAATTTCAGATAATGTATTCCGATGTTTAATAACTTTTTGGGGTTAATTTCTCTAAAGTGAATTATAATAGTGTGGCACGGTGTCGTGGCGATAGAGCTATTGCCTTACAGCGTCAGAGACCTGGGTTCGATGCTGACTACGGGTGGTTGGCTATATGGAGTTTGTATCTTCTTCCCGTGACCTGCATGGGTTTTCTCCAAGATCTTCGGTTTCCTCCCACACTCCAAAGACCTACAGGTTTGTAGGTTAATTGGCTTGGTATAAATGTAAAGTTGGCCCTAATGTGTGCAGGGTAGTGTTAATGTGCAGGGATCACTGGTTGGTGCGGATTCGGTGGTCCGCAGGGCCTATTTCCACATTGAATTTCGAAACTAAATTAAACTAAATAAAAACTTCATAATATCCCCCTTCTCTCCCAGTGCTATTTTTCTGCATGTGGTTTTTTAATATTCCCTACTTTATTGCAACCATTATGATTAGCAATCATGTTGGAAAGTAGTTCAGCTTATGTTTATATAACGCTCAAAAAAGTATGGTTCAAAATTATTCCTTAAATCTAATTATTATTGATCTGTATTATCAAAAATTATTAATATTTAAATTATGGTTCAATATTTTGTAAGAGGAGACACAAGGAACTGTATATCAGGTTGGTGGTTCAGGCAACATATGTGGAGAAAATGGACAAGCAACGTTTAGAGTCGGGGCCTTTCTTTAGTCTCAAGTCAAGTCAAGAGAGTTTATTATCATGTGTCCCAGATAAGACAATGAAATTCTTGCTTGCTGCAGCACAACAGAGTATTGTAAGCATAAATACAGAACAGTTCAGTGTGTCTATATAGCATAGACCATATATATACACATAAATAAACAGATAAAGTGCAATAGGCTGTTATAGTTCAGAGTTTGTTTGATGGTGAGTTTAATAGCCTGATGGCTGTGGGGAAGGAGCTGTTCCTGAACCTGGATGTACCAGATTTCAGGCTCCTGTACCTTCTACCTGATTGCAGCGGAGAGATGAGCGCATGGCCAGGATGGTGTGGGTCCTTGATGATGTTGGCAGCCTTTTTAAGGCAGCGACTGTGATAGATCCCTTCGATGGTGGGGAGGTCAGAGCCGATGATGGACTGGGCAGTGGTCACAACTTTCTGAATTCTTTTCCGCTCCAGGATGCTCAAGTTGCCGAACCAAACCACATTGTAACCAGTCAGCATGCTCTCTACTGTGCATCTGTAGAAGTTCGAGAGAGTCCTCTTTGACAAACCGACTCTCCGTAATCTTCTCAGGAAGTAGAGGCGCTGGTGTGCTTTTTTATAATTGCATCAGTGTGCTGGGACCAGGAAAGATCTTCGGAAAAATGCACGCCCAGGAATTTGAAGTTCTTGACCCTTTCCACCATCGTCCCAATGATATAAACGGTATTGTGGGTCCCTATCCTACCCCTTCCAAAGTCCACAATCAGTTCCTTGGTTTTGCTGGTATTGAGAGCCAGGTTATTGTGCTGGCACCATTTGGTCAATCAGTGGTGTCGTCGGCGACCAAAATGTCACCTATCCATTTCCTCCACAGATGATGCCTGATCTGCTGAGTTACTCCAGCACTTATTCCTTTGCTCAGTACTTTGCAAGCTCACCGGAAAATCCAACATATTACAACTCAAGCTCAAATTTCTTTAAATGCCAGACAAAGATCTGTTCCAACACCCACTTTTCAAGCCTTCCTTTCCAACATACTGCTGAGATATCACACATTACTAGATTATCTAACCCACATTTTTCACTCATTGCTGGTAATTTTCTCTTTTTTTATATAGTCATATTGTTTCTCAAGCAGATGCTCCTTCAACTGTGAAGCTAATGAGAATAAAAATCTACAAATGCTGCAGATCTGAAATATAACAAAAAATTCTTCATTAGACTTTTTATACCCAATGTATTAACAGAAGAAGAACATGTGTGTCAGAGGTTGTGGGAGAAGGCAGGAGAATGGAGTTAGGAGGGAGAGATAGATCAGCCATGATTGAATTGTGGAGTAGACTTGATGGACAGAATGGCCTAATTCTACTCCTATTCCTTATGATTATAAGACAGGAAAATAGGAGCATGATTATGCCACCAGTTTCTTCAAACCTGCCCCACCATTTAATATGATCATGTCTGATCTATGGTGGCCTCTACTACTGTTCTGTGCCTCATAGCCCCTCAATTTTTCAATCTTTCAAATAGTTATCTATCTCCACTCTAGGTTTGTGTAATGATCAAGCCTCCACAACACTTGGGGAGTGTTATGGAGTTAAGAATTGGCATCAAAAGTGCCAAAGTGGAAATGGTCGAGATGGTCAAGTGTCTCGGCATTTCATTTTCCACTGATGCTCCCTGACTTGTGTAAGAATTTATGTAAGAATTTCATTGTTCTATCTGGGACATCTGACAATAAAACGCTCTTGACTCTTGACTTGCGAAGTATTTGTTAGTATTTTCTGCGAAGCTAATGAAAACTATTATTCATTCATTGCTGATTTTATAATCATCTCAAGAAATATTATTTTGTGTCTTCGTGATCTATTTAGTTTTAATCACTTCTTTCGCACCTGAGAAGAATGAAGACTTTTCAGAAGTTTTCCTTTGCAGAAGTTGTTATCCACTAGTTATTGAAGTTAGGTGTCTTTTTAGAGATAGAGATGAATTTGGCCATATAGTCATGAGTGTATAGTGAGTGTGGTAGGATACCGACAATGTATCCTTGTGGAGCGCTGGTGTTGAGAATTATTGTGGATGAGGTGTTGTCACCTATCCTCACTGATTGTATTCTATGAGTCAGAAAGATTTAGTGGCAGAGGGGGAAGCTAACTCCAAGGTCCAGGAACTTCGATATGAGTGTCGATGGGATTATGGTGTTTAAGGATGTGCTATAATGGATAGATAGGAGTCTAAAGGGCCTGTCCCGCTTACGCGACTTTTTAGGCGACTGCCGGCACCCGTCATAGGACGTTACAGGTTGCCGAAAATTTTCAACATGTTGAAAATCCAGCGGCGACCAGAACAAGGTACGACTCTTTGGGCGACTACTCACGACCATACAGGCTTCACCCCGCGACATGTCGCCAGGGTGTCGCCTGTATCGTCGTGAGTAGTCTCCTAGCCACCCAAAGAGTCATAGTGTCTTTCTGGTCGCCGCTGAATTTTCAACAAGTTGAACATTTTCGGCGACCTATGACGGGTGCCAGCAGTCGCCGAAAAAGTCACGTAAGTGGGACAGGCCCTTAATGCAGGTGTCCCTGTTGTCGAGGAATTTAGTTTAGTTTAGTTTAGTTTAGAGATACAGCGCGGAAACAGGTTCTTCGACCCACCCAGTTCACGCCGACCATTGATTACCCATTCACACTAGTTCTATGTTATCCCACATCGACTTCATACCCTACACATCATGGCAATTTACAGAAGCCACTTAACCTACAAACTTGCATGTCTTTGGATTGTGGCAGGAAACTAGAGCACCAGGGGAAAACCCACGCTGTGACTGGGAGAACGTACAAACTCCGACAGACAGCACTCATAGTCATAATAGAACCCAGGTCTCTGACGCTGTGAGTCAATAGTTCTTCCGCTGCACTGTGCCGCCCAGAGTTCTAGAGATGGGTTAGGGCCAGGGAGATGGCATTTGCCATGGATTTGTTGCAATGTTAGACAAACTGCAATGGGTCAAGCCTGACCAAGGGCCTGGATTTAATGTGCACCATCACATCTCTTGAAGTACTTCATGATGGTGGATGTCAGAGCCACTGGACAACAGTCATTAAGGCATGCTACCTTACTATCTTTTGCCACTGGGATGATAGTGGACTTCTTGAAACAATTGGGGTCCTCAGAATAGAGTGGTGAGAGGTTAAAGATGTCTGTTAATACCTCTACCAACTGGTCAATACAGGGCCTAAAGACGCGGCTAGGAACTCCATCCAAGGCAGTTGCTTTACATGGATTCACTTTCAGGATGGCCGATCTTACATCTGCCACAATAACCGTTAGTACAAGATTCCTCAGTGACTTTCTGCTCAAGGCAGGTTCATGTTCATAAATTCATAAATTATAGGAGTAGAATTAGGCCATTTAGCCCATCGAGTCTACTCCGCCATTCAATCATGGCTGATCTCTGCTTCCTAATCCCATTTTCCTGCCTTCACCCCATAACCCTTGACACCCATTCTAATCAAGAATTGGTCTATCTCTGGCATAAAAATATCCACTGACTTGGCCTCCATAGGCCTCTGTGGCAATGTGTTCCATAGATTGACTACCCTCTGACTAAAGAAGTTCCTCCTCCCCTCCTTTCTAAAAGACTGCTCTTTTGGGTCTAAAGGTGTAGAATGTATTTAGTTCCTCAGGGAGGGACCCATTGTTTCCAGCGATACTACCTGCCTTTGCTTTGTAGTCCATTATGGTGTGCAAGCTTTGCTACAGTCTACAGTCCGTGTCATTGCCTCAAGACACCAGCTTAGTCCAGGCATCCATCTTGGCATTCTTAATGGCTCTGCAAAGGTCACAGTTAGATTTTTTGTACATACTCTGTACACTAGTTTTGTTTACTATTGAAACCAGCCAATAATTTAATTAATTCTGATAAAAAATCTTTACTGGCCTGTCATATCGATACAATTATTATCCCAACACAACCGATCAACACTAATATTTACTACATTGCAACTTAGAGAGGCTTCTAGATACCAATTAAATATTTCCATATACTTCAGTAATCTTAATGTTGTCATAAATTCTGCATATATACCATCTTAGTGTTGACCTGTCAATTCTTTACATCCTCACTTGGTTGAAATCATTATTGTGTTTATTAGTCAATACTTCCTGAGTCTTTCCTCCTGCTGCTTGCTTAATAGGAAAGAAGATTCAGCTACGTCTGTCTACTTCCATCCTCCATCATCCTCTTCAACCTTCTCCAGAGAGGCTGGAGATAATATGCTGGTCCTCAACCAACTGCCCAGATTTTGCAAACAGCTACGTCCATATTATTGTTAAGTAATGCTGGATGACATGAATCAACAAAATAACAGAGTGGCTCACAGGGCTTTATTGGGAACATCACCTGAAGTAAATGTAATGTAATCTTTGGAGCACAAGAGGCTAAGGGGTGATCTTATAGAGGTGTATAAAATCATGAGGGCAATAGGTAGGGTGAATGCACAGAGCCTTTGACCTAGGGTAGGGGAATCAAGAACCAGAGTACATAGGTTTAAGGTGACAAGGATAAGAACCTGAGGGGCATTTTTTTCATTCAGAGGATGGCGGCTATATGGAACGAGCTGCCAGAGAAGGTAATTGAGGTAGGTACTAATGCAACATTTAAAAGACATTTGGACAGGAACATGGATAGGAAAGGTTTAGATAGATATGGGAAGAATACAGGCAAATGGCTCTAGCTCAGATGGGGCATCATGTTCACATGGGCGAGCTGTGCCAAAGGAGCTGTTTTCATGCTGTATAACTCTATGACTCTAATCATTTGTGCAGGACAGCTAATATGTGTTCAGTCAAATGTCGGGTGTTTGTGATCTTATTCAATGGTTATAGAGCTTCCTGACAGATACATGCAAGCAGTTCCTTAGTAAAGTGCAGTGTCCTGAACCATAGCTCTCAATTAAGTGCACATTGGAGGGAGTGGTTATTGGAGCACCCTCTTCATAGACCTTCTCATCGCACATCCCCAAATACTATTCCTCTCATAACAGGTTGCCCTCATCAATGGGGCTTCTCATTCTCCCATTTGTGAATGAGTCAAAGTGGTCTAGCCACCAGAGGACCCGTATTCAAACGATGACTGAAGACACCTGCAAAAAACATCATATAGCAATGTTACAAAATTTTGAGATTTAAAAAATAAAGTCTGCAATTCATCCCATCAGATAAAGCATAAAAAGAAGTTTAATTTTACACTTAATTCACTTTCATATCTTCAGTATTAAAAAAGTTATGGCCATTATCATACTCAGAAATTAGCATCTAGTTCCCTATTGCTTTTCCATTGACTTAACACAAAAGCTGTGATCGAGGACAGTTAAAAGCCCATAACTTTCTTAAAAATTATGATAACTGAAAGACATTTTCAGTTAATATAGATTGAAGCATTCTGAAACAAATATGAAACAATCTTACTTCGAAGACATGAAAGTAAAGCATATAATTAATTAGTTAACTAATTGTAGCTAATTACAAAATTCAATTATTAGATCTAAACATCTATCAATTTCTTAAGAATAGATTAACATTTTTAAATAGCCTAAGTGTCCAAATAACATTCACACAATAATTCACAATATAACATAATTTTTAAATCTAATTTTCATGAATTTACAGGCCAAATGGAAGGAATTGAATGTTTAATACCTGTAAATTAATGGGGATTTAATTCTTGCGAGTGAGGATTTCTGGAACGCGATCTTTTGGAACGTTCATTTGCGGTGAATTTAACCCCGTATTGGCATGAAAAATACTGCCGTTAATTCGGGGAATAAAATCACCGTGTCGCATGAAAAAATGTGAATTAAAGGCTTCTTAAGAAGCACTTTTATACATTTAAAGAAACCACTTTCATTTACCTGTCCCATGCGTGAAATCCGTCCCCGTTATCGGCGTTGACGCTTCAGGAGCTGCTTTTAAAATTACTGTAGCGCTGACATTGACGATTTAATAAAAATAAAAATTTCACAATTCGCCACTAGGAACGATTCATCAGCCAATGCTTGTACTCCAACAAAATATTAACCAGGACAAGGGAGGAGAAACCCGCGTTTTAACCCCGCCCCCCTTAAAGGCGCCAAAATCGCGCACACGGCCAGTGGCAGAATTACAGCGCGACTGAAGGTAAGTTTTGTAACATACCTACATCATACACTTCCGTAACCTGGATTTACACTTTCCTCAAACAAACCTGATTTCCACTCAGTCCCCAATAAAAATTACCAGAATTGAGGAACTCATGAGTTCCGACATTAGGAGTTGGATTCACCCTGCTGCTAAAACCCAGTTTCACTCATTAGATTAATACAATGCCTAATCTGAATTGATGTGGTTTTAATTGGCAAAACTGGTCTTGCATGAGGCCTAATGTCAATGACACCCCACTTTATATTTTTGGGATGTACTTGGAATCCAAATTGTTGCATGTCTAGAATCATGTCCAAGAAATTGTATCCTTAGAACTTGCACTGTATATTGAAAACATTTCACTAATCAAAGCACTGTGAAATAAGGTGCTAAGGAGCATAACTTTCTGGTCCAGCTTTGGTGAGCCTGATGTAACTTTCTTCCAATACTAGTGTTTAACAAACTGGTAATTAAAGTCTCTTTTGAAAAATGTTGGTGTAATTGGCTCCTGACAAGTAGGCCTTAGTCAGCTAGTGGTAACACAACCTGCCAAATTCGTTAAGGGTAATGACAGGAAGGCTTGATGGAAAGGAATGGGCCAGTTGAGCCAAGGCACTAACAGAATATAAAAGCTCCTTTAATGCGGTATTTTAATAGCTCAACAGACAGCTCCTGTTTCATAGCCAGGTTACACAGAACAGAACCACTTCAAATAAAATTAGATCCAGTGCACAGGCACATCAATTTGGATGTGAATTCCTGAGCTCCAGAACCAATGCAAAAGTGGCAGCTGTTTGATTCCATTCCATTCTCTGTATTTTTATGTCAAGGACAGAGATGACAAGTAATAGTTTATGATATTTTTCATTTTGATTGTTACATGATAGCAAAATGTTTATAAAAAGTTTTAAGATTTTGTCACGTCACTCAGGTCACGTCACTCAGCTTGCTTATTTATTTATTTTACTTTTCTTGTACATCGGTGGAGCTGCATACTAAATCTCGTTGCACTGACGTGCAATGACAATAAAAGATTATTATTATTATTATTATTATTTACAGAGGCCAAAGGGCGGCAGAGTGGCTCAATGGTAGAGTTGCTGCCTCACAGCATCAGAGACGCGGATTCGATTCAGACTATGGATGCTGTCTGTGCGCAGTTTGTACATTCTCCCTGGGACCAGGTGGGTTTTCTCAGGTGCGCCAGTTTCCTCCCACACTCCAAAGATGTGCGGGATTGTAGGTTCAAGGTTTCAAGGTCAGTTTATTGTCACATGTACCAATTAGGTTAATTGGCTTCTGTAACTTACCCCTAGTGTGTAGGATGCGAAAGTGAGATAACATAGAAATGGTGATCGATGGTTGCCTGAACTAACCTGAATCCAACCAATTTAATGTTAAGTTTGAAGTTCAGTTTTGTTGTACCTGTTTTGTCTCTCTAGAATGGTGTAACGTTAACCAATTTAACAAAAGCAATACCATTTTATGACTTCCATGGAAAAACTAACCACATTGGTTCTAACTTTTTTTTAGATTTGCCTGATAGTCCTTGAAAAGACTTTAAACTTCAATTAAATAGCAAGTTGGTTTTCATCCATCAAAACTTCAACTTGTCTTTCTAGCCTTCACTACCTCGACCTGAGGGCCAACTGAAGGTCAGCTCAATAAAAGCCCAGAAAGAGTCTCTTGTACAGATTGTAGAATGGGGACAGATTATCTTTGCTCTGACAGAACTACAGGGTATTTCAAGCTTTTTACAAAACTTAACTGTGGACACTATTATCAATAGTCCTGTACAAGTAGGTATCCAAATTGTGAGCTGCATTTGGCCATTTAAAAACGGGGTTCAATGTGGGATATTCTATTTCCCATAAGCTTGCTTTAACCCTGGCACCTGACATACAAAGATGCAAAGGGCAAGATTGTTACAAACTCTGTTACCTCAGGCTACAGGTTTCATTCTACAGATGACAAAGACTGCTATTAAGGTTTCTTCCAAACTTGCATACTTTTTCAATTTTACCGCTCATTCTTAATTCGGTCCTTTCTTTCTTCTCCGTCTAAGACTAAAGGGCCTGTCCCACTTGGCCGTCATTTGCGCGTAATTTACGGCGACATCATTTACGCGTCACGACGCATGACGCACGCGTCGTGACACGCATGTGATGCGCGCATGGTGCCCATTACGCGCGCATGGTGCGTGATGACATAGGCAGTGATGCGCGGCCGCGCGCTGCGTCGCAGGATTTTGTGATGTACAAAATCTTCACGCGCCATCTGCGTGACGCGCAAATGACGGTCAAGTGGGACAGGCCCTTAACTTTACTCTAATTAACCCTCTTTCTTTGTCATTCTTTTGTTTGGCTATTTCCCAGCAACTAAGCAGATACTGTTGATTCCATTAAATGTTCCAGCTTTCCTGTTGCTTTCATTGTACCAAAATCACTTCACAGTTCCATCAAGATACGTAAAGGTGCTACACTGGAGGTCAATAGAAAGGCAAGCAGGAATAACCAGATCATTTTCTGTTTGCAGCATTCAAATATTTGGGTACTTTAATGAACATAGAACATAAAACATAGAGCAGCACAGCACAGGAACAGTACATTTGGCCCACAATGTCAGTGCCATACTTGATGCCAAGACCGGCTCTTATCTGCCCGCACATAATCCAGATCCACCCATTCCTTGCATATCCATGTGCCTACCTATGCAAAAGTCTCATAAATGTCAGTATTGTATCTGCCTCGACCACCATCCCCAGTAATGTGTTCCAGACACTCACCACTCTCTGTGTAAAAAAATGCCCCGTACATCTCTTTTAAAATATGTCCCTCTTATCTTAAGGCCATGGCCACAAGAATTTAATATTTCCATCCTGGGAAAAAGATTCTGACTGTCTACCCTATCTATGCCTCTCACGAATTTATGTACCTCTATCAGGTCTGCCTGCAACCTCTGGCATTCCAAAGAAAATTATCCACATCAGCCCAATTTCTCCCTTTAGCTAATATTTCCTAATCCATGCATCTCTCTGGTAAATGATCAGAGCTATTTTCATGTAGCTTCACTGTCCTAATGAGGGGTTAAATATGATAGACAACAGTTAAGTAATTATCCGAAGCCAAGTGAGAATATGTGCTTTAAAGACTGGGTATAAAGATTGGACACCAAAAACTGGAGAAACTTAGCAGGACAGGCAGCATCTCTGGAGAGAAGGAATGGGTGACGTTTTGGGTCGAGACCCTTCTTCAGACTAGTTCGAGATAAGTGAGAGACATAGACGATGATGTGGAGAGATAAAGAACAATGAATAAAAGATATGCAAAAAAGTAACGATGATAAAGGAACAGGCCATTGTTAGCTGTTTGTAGGGTGAAAATGAGAAACTAGTGCGAATTGGGTGGGGGAGGGATAGAGAGAGAGGGAATGTCAGGGCTACCTGAAGTGAGAGAAATCAATTTGCATACCACTGGGCTGTAAGCTACCTAAGCGGAATATGAGATGCTGTTCCTCCAATTTGCGATTAACCTCACTCTGACAATGGAGGAAACCTAGGGCAGAAAGGTCTGTGTAGGAATGGGAAGGAGAATTAAAGTGTCCGGCAACCAGGAGATAACCGGTTGAATGATGGCTTGCGCCTAGCACTTAAAACATGCCATTATTTACTTTGATTTTATATCGAAGTCTCGTGATGAGACTATGTGATGAACCCGCCAGCCCACATGCGCATCAATACGTCGACGCATGGCGCGGGATTCGGAACAGTTCGAAACTGCTCCGGCAGGTAAGACAATTTTGTTTCAGGAACGGGCCGCTGCCCCGAAAATAGGTGCAGCGGGCCCTGAGAAGCTGATGGCCGTGGAGGCTCCGAATGGGAGCAGGCGGCCGGACTCGAGCAACTGACGGGCGCGGCCCGTACAGCTACCACCGTGGAGGCTCCGAATGGGAGCAGGCGGCCGGACTCGAGAAGCTGACGGGCGCGACCCGTACAGCTACCGCTGGTGAGGCTGGTCAGACGCAGCTTGAAATAGCTACCGCCTTGAGGCTGATGGGCGCGGCCCATGCAGCTACCGCCGTATAGGCTCCGAAAGAGAGCAGGCGTTTGAAAGTGGAGAAGCTGATGGGCGCAACCCATACAACTACCTCAGTTGAAGCTCTGGAAAGGAGCAGTTGGGAGTCACTAGCTGGCCCTGCAGAGCTGCCTGTTGAACCAGGCTTGCAGTACTAGCAGGCGTGACCTGTCCAGTGAGCCCCGCTGAGGCTCCGAAGGAGCAGCTGGCCAAAGGAGCAGCCTGTCGATCCAGGCTGGGAGAAACTGGCAGCGCGATCTTCACAGTCAGCTCCAGCAAGGCTTCAAGAAAGGCAGAAGGCCCGCAGGAGCAGCCTGTCGAGTCAGGCTCAGAGTAATTGCAGGCACGGCCTGTTCAGTGAGCTCCGCTAAGGCTCCGAAGGAGCGGCCTGTCAAACCAGGCTGGGATTAACTGGTAGCGTGACCTGCACAGTAAGCTCCAGCAAGGCTCCAAAGAGGCTGTAGGCCGAAGGAGCAGTCTATCCCATTGGGCTCAGAAATGCTGTCAGGCATGTCAGCTCCAGAAGGGAGCTGTTTGGCAAGCGTTGGGCTAAAGATGTAGTCAGACATGGTCTGCAATGGAACCGCTGAAGCTCCAACAAGGATGTCGACCTGGGCTCAGAGACGCTGGCAGGTAAGGTCTCTTTACTAACCTCCATAAAACTCCAAAATGGAGCAGTCTGTCGACCCGGGTTTGGATTCACTGTCTCTGGAGAAGAGCAGGTTGATGCAGAGACATTGGCAGGGTGCCTTGCTCAGCAACCTCTGTAAGTTCCAAGTAGGAACAGTTTGGCCCAGGTTCAGGGTAGACCAACTTGAAACTGGCTGTTCATATGGAACATATTGGCCAGGGAAGCACTGCCTCAACATTTGTGATTTAGGTTATCAGGCTGCTCAGTAGAGTGAGGTAGTTTGAGGTTTCCCTCAACACATGCCTAATTCTTTCAGCTCGGCTAGTAGAGTTGCCAGCTCGCTGGAACATCTTTTGCCATCCTCTCGGGGATAGGTAGCTCCCTGCAGAAGGCCGATCTGGCAAGTAGCATTTTTTTATCTGACTTGCAGGTTCATGTTGTAAATAGTAAATATATATATAATATTAATCTGTAGGCTCTCAATACCAGAATTCCTGATTGAGAGGCTGGTCGAAGAGAATGTGTTGCGCACACTGGCGACTGAGACAGGTGGTTCCAGTCAGAGGGCTGCGGAGCAATTCCTGGTTCAGGGTTGCATTATGATATTTTCCACCGTCAGAGGGATGTTGAGGATTCGTGGTGACTCTGACGGTGAGGAGTTGACAGGGAACTCGTATTCCCACATCAAGTGGATGTTACGCTTCAACTCTAGTCATAAGGATCTGATATATGTTATGATTCTGCCAGACACTGGAGCTTCGTAGGTTTATGTCACCAGTTGAAGCAAAATAAGTCAAAAGGCCTTATACCCCAGAAAGTTCTGAGTTTTCTCAGGGAAGGATTCAGCCTTTGCAAGGTCAGTAGAGGGAATTCTGCTGTCTGATTTACAGTAGACACTTTAGTACTTTTGTGTATTTGCACTCAATTGTGTTAGGATGGTATAGGCCTGAGGTCTATCCAATTTATGTTAATTTAGTGCAAAAGAATTTCAAGGATGCGATGGGTGTGGTAAATACACTCTTTGAGGGTAAGACTCCCGTTTACATGCATACATATCATCTCTACCAAGTGAGTGGCAGATACCGCTTAACTGAGGCTGGTTTGGAGCACCAGGCCTACACAATTAACCAAGCCAGAGAGCTTTTATTCGCAGGTTTCAGCAATCACCATGGATGCAGCGCTATCCTCATACTCAGTATTGTCCCCAGCGGGTCAGGATGTCTGTGCAAGGAGATAGAGCAAAATCTAGCATCAGTTGACTATTAGTCTTCTGCTTGAGGCCATTTTTTGGTGGTGTCTGTCTCAGGGATTGCTGGATCTTCATGGCAGGGGGTGATAATCACCTTTTGTCTATTATTTTATTAGCATTCTTGGTGGTTTTTATAGCAAGGGCATTCTCAGAAACGGCCTTGATCACATCTACAGTCACCGTCTGTCTCATCATGGACAGCAAAGCAACAATGAGGTGGAGGTTGTTGAGTATGTAAATGTTATTACATCAGTCGCATGAGATGTGCTGTCGATATTCAAGTCGGAGATAGGTAAGATGTTTTGACAAATAGGTGGGGACAGATAACCTCAGAATTTTCCATTTTACAAATCATAAACGGTTATAAGATTCAGTTTTCTGGTTGAATAATTCCTCCACGGCAAGAGAAGCCAAGATTTCTGTATTTATGGTTGAAAGATGAAACTATGGCTATCCAAGAAACAGAGACATCTCACTAAGGAAGAGCAGTCTGCCCAAGAACTAGAGGGGTATCTATCTATATTACTAAAAGTCTCATCTTGACCACTTCCTGTTGCACTGTATATTGATTTTAGAAAAAATGCTGCCACGTACAGCTGTGATTTTTGGCCATCTTACTAAGAGTCCGCCTCCGCTGCACAGGACAAGAGGATTTTTCCCATCGTTGAAAAATAAAAGAGTTATTAGTGTTTAAAAAATGTTGAGATTCTCTCTCCTTAAGGCCACGCCCCTTCTGGAGGGACTATAAAACCCAGAAGTGTGGAGGTGCCTCAGTTCTCTGCAAGATGGGGGAGTGAGAGGTCGCAATTCTCAGTCTGAGCTGTGAATAACACTGAACACATGTCTACTAAACTGTGAGTGGTATTACTGACCTGTCGGTGCCCTTAATGTGATTTGAAAATGTAGTTTGAAAATGCAAAAGTGTGTTTTGGTTTGAAAGTGCTAAAGCTGTGTTGCCTTTGGTTTGAAAGTGCTAAAGCTGTGTTGCCTTTGGTTTGAAAGTGCTAAAGCTGCCTTGCCTTTGGTTTGAAAGTGCTAAAGCTGAATTGCCTATCGTTTGAAAGTGCTAAAGCTGCCTTGCCTGTGGTTTGAAAGTGCTAAAGCTGCATTGCCTTTGGTTTAAAAGTGCTAAAGCTGCGTTGCCTATCGTTTGAAAATGCTTAAGCTGCCTTGCCTGTGGTTTGAAAGTGCTAAAGCTGCCTTGCCTATGTTTGAAAGTGGTAAATCTGCCTTGGCTATGGTTTGAAAGTGCTAAAGCAGCCTTGCCTAAGGTTTGAAAGTGCTAAAGCTGCCTTGCCTAATTAAAGATGCCTTTCCTAATTAAAGCTGCCTTGCCTAATTAAAGCTGCCTTCCCTAATTAAAGCTGTCTTGCCTATATAATTAAAAGTCTAATCTTGACCACTCCCTGTTTGCACTTTATATTGATTTTAGAAAAAACGCTACGACGTACGGTTGTGATTTTTGGCCATCTTACTCAGAGTCCCCCTCCGCTCATCAGGTGCCGAGGATTTTTCCCATCTATGAAAAATATAGAGTTATCAGTGTTTAAAAATGTTGAGATTCTCTCTCGTGTCAATCACGCCATGAAGGCCATGCCCCTTCTGGTGGGAGGGGGGAGGGACTATAAAACCCGGAAGTGTGGGTGTGGCTCAGTCTCTGCAAGATGGGGAGGGAGAGGTCACGACTCGCTGCCTTTAGTGGCCTTGCACCTTGCTTGAAATGGTATGAAACTGCACTTGAATTTGGTGGCCTTGCACCCTGCTTGAAGTAGTATGAAACTGCACTTGAATTTGGTGGCCTTGCACCCTGCTTGAAATGGAATTTCAAGGAATAGCCGAGAGTCAACTGTGAGCCCACCAGCCGTGAGTGAGTGAGCTGCCAGCACAACAGGCTTGAGTGACTGAGCCACCAGCCCGAGAATCCATTTGGCCCACAATGTCCATACTAGCGCTCTGGAAACCAGTCCCTGCAGCGCACAACACCCATACTAGCATTCCAGAAAGCCCCCCACTGGCCACCAATATTGGAATTGGTGGAGAGGTGAAATATTGCATTGGGGGACCAGCCCTCCTGTGTGATGCTGGGACCCAACAGGTCCCACTTAGTCTAGTATTCTATTTTCTCAAGGTTGAAGAAAAATGGAGGATGCCAAATCAGGCTTGGATTTGGCTAGTCTGATCATGTGGTTGGTATAACCAGTTTAAGATGGATAATTGTCATTCAGCAATTTAGCTGATTACAGAGGATTAAGGGCCTCAATCAATCTTGAAGATGCATAACTTTCCATATCAATACACGACAGGCACAGATATATCTGGTGTTTTATGGCAAGGCCAGTGTTGGAAATTTTAGGTTCTACCTAAGGGGTTGGCTTCAGTCCTAGGCTATTTATAAAGATTCTAAAGTTAATGCTGTCCTACTCAGATCTAAAGGACATTTTGTCACAGAGTTTATAGACAACATGAATTATAGTAGTGCCATTTTGGCGTACTCACCCAGGGCTTCCATTATAGATAGGTCTGCTGAAAGAAGCTCCTATATTTGCTCGAAGACACGAGTGGTGGCTAATTCAGACTATTTCTCGTGCATCTATCATTGCATGGTTCTATGGAAAGTTTGTGAAGAGATACATGTGAGCTACTTTAAACAGAATAAGCAGAGGTTTGTGGTTTCTTTCAGTTAGGATTTAAGAGAAGCGATTATGTTATAGCACAATTGACACTGCTCTTGCTGCTTTGTCATTGTATTTAGATCTATAAGTGGGAAAACAAATGATTGGTTATTCACCCACTGTTAACTAAGGTTATGAAATGTGTCTTTTATATGCACACTCTAAAGCCTAGATTCAAAGTAGTGTGGAATGTGTAATCAGTATAAATTATTATGCAGATATTCATCAACTGTATCCCTAATTTTGGAGCAGTATCTTTTAAGTTAATTATGTTTATGACAACTGATTTCAGCACAAAGAGCACAATCTTTACACAATCTCCATCTGGATCTCTGGGTCATATCTGACATAAGGGTAGCTTTTTATGGGAATTAACTCATAAAGCAAACGGGCACGGTTGGGTAAGTTGGAGTTGACAGCATACCCACCAGATCGGAGATTGGGGGTGTTTATTATGTAAAAAGGTACACTGAGCTTACTAGTACCTATGAAACGAAGGATAGTTTCTTCAGAGTAATTTAATAGTTTCACAAGAGATTGTTGATGCAGACTATTTCAAGATGGATAGATTGTGAGCAGCTAAAAGCGGGAGTGAATTCAAATAATTTCAAGTCTCACTCTACCAGGGGGGCTGGCTCGTTAGCAGCCAATAGAATGGATTTCCCTTTTGATCATCGTCTTGCAACAGCAGGAGGCTCAGATAAGCGCACTTTCAGAAGTTATAAAATTCCGTTGAACATTTCTGGATGGCTGCAGGTAGAATTCTGAACAGTGTTGCATGAGCTATTGTCTAACCCAAAGTTAGCATCATGTTGTTAATAGCCCATGTCTTTTCTACCATTTATGGTTTATCTGTTTAGTGTTTTCACACACAGATTGGTTTACTGCATGAAACTACAGAGCTTTGAAGGCTTCCCGTAGTCTCATCACGAGACTTCGATATAAAATAGAAAGATTAAACGAAAACTTACCGTTCGAAGTTTGATCTTTATTTTATGAGAAGTTGGAGTGAGAGACTACGTGCCCTCCATTCCCAACCCTGAATCTCATAAAGATCATTCGGTAAGTCAAGCGTTATTAATCTTTCTATAGTTTAAGTTCATGCAAGTGGTCTGTGGTTTCATACAGTTGCTTTGAAGATTGATGCGCATGCGGGCTGGTGGGTTCTTCACGTAGTCTCTCACTCCAACTGCTCATAAATTAAAGATCAAACTTCAAACGGTAAGTTTTCGTTTAATCTTTCTATCAAAATATAAAAAGGCAGAAGTTTTTTTGAGAGGCCAGTAAATGTTATTTTTTTTGTACGAACATCTGAGAGACCTAGGAGTCCTTGAATATGAACCAGTAAAAGTTAATATGCAGCTCGAGCAAACAATTAGAAAGACATTCAATTGGTTAGATTACATTACAAAATGATTAGAACCATAGAAACCTGTCTTTGTCTACTTAAGGGCAAGAGCATCCACTTTTATTGGGATCATCTGAGCTCACTAGACCATTGCACAGTCCCACAATATTCACTTCCATTGATTTCATTGCAATATGTGAATTCTTTGATCAGCTTGATAAGGTTGATTCTGGAAGAATTTACCCTGGCGGGAAGTCTAAATGTAGAATAAACATAAATTACAACGAAGGGGAGACAAATTTTTCATTAAATGTTGAGAATGTTTTTAGTTCTCTCTCCCATTGCCTGAGGATGTTCAGACAATGACAATCAAAATAGATATTTGAAACTTTTTCAACCTTGACATCTGCAGACATCCCTTTGTTCAACATATGTTACACATCTACAAAATGTTGCTGCCACAAATAAAAAGTGAAGTCTGGATGTGAAAAGAATTCCAAATTACATTGCTTGAAGGATAGTTGAAAAATAAATCTAAACTGAAAATGGTGCAAGGGTTAATTTAAACATTGATTTTTAGCTCATGCAGGTCTTTTGGGAAACAACGTATCTTCCAAAATGATAAAATCAATCAGGCTTGCTCAATTATCGGTCTCACATTGTGTGAATAAATTCATTTTCTTTTTTGCTGCCTCAGCACGATTCTATTACTAGAGCAGAACAATATACAAGTTTGGGCTTTGGCATAAATATCGAGGCTGTGAGGCTCAAGAAGGCAGCAAAGGCAAGCATATTGTAATGGTTTCTAAAATATCACAACTATTTGTATACCCCGTGGTTGCAGTCTGATAATATAAATTACCAAGAGTTGCCTATGACTACAATTATGACTATGATTCTTCAGCAAAATATCACATGGAAGTGAATGTGTAATAATAGTTTTCATACTAATTAATGCCCTGGTGTTTCATTTACAGTAGAAAATTAAATTTGCAATTTGTTTATTGAAGACCAGCAGTAAAACTGGCCTTCAACCCCCCCCCCCCCCCCCCCCTTTCCCATGCCCCCCACCCTTATCGAGGTTAATTAGCCAAGTATATCTTTGTGGTCCTATGAAAGAGTTTTTCAATTAATCCCACTCCACTGCTCAATTCTCACAGCCTTTCAAATATTTCCAATTGATTTATCCAATTTCATTTATAGGTTGCTGTGGAATTTACTTTGCACACCTTTCCAGCCAGTGCATTCCAGATGATAACACAGTATTATATCATTGGCATCGTTTTTGCAGCTTATTGTTCATTCTGACTCCCTAATTTGGTTGTCAATGCCTGCTGAATAGAATGCAGAGCCTGCCCTCGAGCTGGATGTGGTCAGGGATGCAGTGGTAGCAATCACAGTATCTTGCCAAAGGAGACATTCATCATGTTTTAATTGTTACAGCCTAGGTGCTTAATTTGTGAGAAACAGTGTTGTTCAACTGAACCTCGCATCCCCTAATATCATAAAACAAAGCAGGGAAGCCAAAAAGGTGATTACTCGAATGAACTGCTTGTTTCTTGCTTAACTGAAAACACGGAAGACAGTGCAACAATCACGCCATCGCTCTGGCTGAGGATTGAACCTGTGGTGTTTCAGGTAAACACAACTCAATTCTACATTGCAATCAGTAATTCAGGAAATAGTTGAGTCACTTGCTCCTTTCTCCTGTTTTCTTTCCAATGAGTAATGCTAGTTTCATTAATGTTAAGAATTGTGTCCCTCGTTGATGTACATGCAGCTTCGGATATAGATATACAGATATACTCAAATATACTCAGATATATTCAGATATATTGAGATACTCAATGGGCAGCAGGATGGCACAGAGGTAGAATTACTGTCTTACAGTGCCAGAGATCCGGGTTCAATCCTGACTTTGGGTGCCTATCTATACGGAGTTTGTACTTCTCCCCATAACCTGCGTGCGTTTTCTTTGGGATCTCCAGTTTCCTCCCACACTCCAAAGATGTACAGGGTTGTGGGCTAATTTGCTTGGTATAATTGTAAATTTTCCCTAGTGTGTGTAGGATAGTGTTAATGTACAGGGATCGCTGTTCATGCAGACTTAGTGGGCCGAAGTGCCTGTTACCGCGCTGTAACTTTAATCTAAACTAAAGATACACTCAGAAATATTCAGATATACTCAGATATGCAGATGTACTCTGATATACATGACTAGGAAGGAACTGCAGATGCTGGCTTACACCGGAGATAGACACAAAATGGATAGGCAGCATCTCTGGATAAAAGGAATAGGTGATGTTTTGAGACCAAGACCCGAAACATCACCCAATCCTTCTATCCAGAGATACTGCCTGTCCCGCTGAGTTACTCCAGCATTTTATGTCAACTCAGATATACATATACACTCAGATATACAGATATACTCAGAAATACAGATACACTCAGATATATTCAGATATCCTCAAATATAGATATACTCAGATATGCAGATATACTTATGCAGCTCCAGTAAACAAATGGGCAGTCAAGGTCAATCACTGGTAAAAGATGGTCCCAGGTAAGTGATAATGGATGAATGTGCCATGGTAAAGTTGCTGAAGGTAAATGCTTATTACTTGATGGAGGCGATCATTGCCAGGCACTGGTGAGGTTAATATTAACCTGTTGCTTATCATTCCAAGTCCAAACACACCACGGGCATTTCTCCATCTTGATTTGTGCACATAAAGCTAAGGGAGTGCGTCATCTTATGGGTCTCTGGACTGCAAGCAGTAACCTGGCAAATTCAGAGAAGTCCTCTCTTGGTTGTCATAAGATAATGCTGCCTTTCTCTTTTTCCTTCCCCTGTTGCTGTGCCATGCCAAGGACTGTGTCTGTCATGGTATTCGCACTGTGCAGCCGATAAGAATAAATTGTGAGCCCTGCTCTGGGAACTACTGCAGCATGGGATTGGAACATTAAAGCCCCTATCCCACTTACGTGTCCTTGGCATGCTAATTACGCGTCCTCGTGATCGCGTTGAGGTGCGATGGTCCCGCGAAGGTCGCGCGCGACTTCATGCGTCCGCACAGCCGTCTGGAGCACATGACGTCATTTGAAGATGGGCACAAAATGCAGGAGTAACTCAGCGGGACTGGCAGCATCTCTGGAGAGAAGCAATGGGTGACGTTTTGGGTCGAGACCCTTCTTTCATCCATTCCGCTGAGTTACTCCAGCATTTTGTGTCTATCTTCAATTTTCTTGGCCCCGCTCTGAGAGTAGTAGTGGGGGGGCGGATCCGGATCCGCAACGGCCGTGAGCCCCAAGCTAAGTTCGACGATCGTTTGCCTGCTTCTGCTGCTGTTGGAGGTGAGATGTTGCGTCGCGCCAGGGTCTTGGGCCTGTCCCACTTTGGCCGTCAGATACGCGACAGGCCGGTGGCTCGCGAGGATTTCATTCGCTACAAAATTTCGGAGCGCCATGCGATACAACTCCATACCCATACCCTCCATACCCCTCCGCGCTTCTCAGTGGGACCGGCCCCACGCGGCCACAAGATGCCGGTGCACCTCAACGCGATGACGAGGTCACGTAATTTGCGTAATTTGCGTGCCAAGGACACGTATGTGGGACAGGGCCTTAACTCTCTTCATTTTTGGGAGGTTATCCAGTTTAGTTCATGAGGAGTTAAAATGCTCAATCCAGAGAGTCACCTGGGTACAGCCTATCACAGGGCTGCCAACATTGGGTGAGAGTTGGGAGTGAGAAATTGTGAGAGACCAAGCTGAGGGAGCGTAGCGACCGACGGGGGGGGGGGGGGGAGGGTGTGGCCCCCTCCTATGGTATGGATATTTTTGCAATTTTCAGCTTGAAATTGTGCAATCTGGTGCATAATGTAGCGAGTCTTTTAACTTACACTTGAATGCAATATTTCTGCTTTAAATTGGATTAGCTATGAATAAGGTTAGGCTAAATTACGTTCCTAATTACATTCCACAGAAGAGCCAGGCTCTGATCAACAGGTGCAGCACATGAATGATCTTAGTGTATTCATGTATGGAAATCAGATTATAATCAAGCACTTGGCCCATGTTGACCAACCTGGGTCTCACTGCACAGCTAGTACTACTACTAACCCTGACTCCAGTTGCATACCTTCTCTCATTCCTGACCCTGAGTCCAGCCTTACACCTGACCCCCTATTCTACCCTGATCATAGCTGCTTACCTGCTTAGGTACCCAGTGCTGAACACTCCCATTGTCCCAGCTTTGACTGTACATCTAGTACTATTCCAGACCTTGACTCCGGATGCACACTTGGCCTTGCTCCTAGCCCCTCGGCACTGACAATATATCTGGCCCACACATAAAGGCCCATATCTGACCCCCTGAACTTAACCTATTACGTTCAAGTTCACAGGTGCTTATCTAATTCGGTAACCTTTTATGGGGCACTTCACAGACCAACTTTTGTATAACAGAATTTGCTACATCCATTGGCCTCCTTGTTATCTAACATGCTAGTTACGTTGTCAAAGAAGTAATCAATTGGTTGAACACAATTTCTCATCCATAAAATTATACTCACTCAGCTGTATGTATTCTGTTACCATTTCCTTCATTTTCCTAACAAACTGTCCTGAAGTCATTTTCACGCCCAATATTTTCAGTATTTTGCTGTCTTCCTCTCAGCTGGGACTTTTCCAAAATGCAAAGTCCAATAACAATATATATTTAAGCAATAATATTCTATTTAATGTGATCTTGAGAGTACATAATATTTTCCGTGGTATTCATAACACAACAATGATAAAAAGATCTTTGTTTTAATTGAACCTACCAACATGCATACGTTATTATATTACAGTTAATATGTACCGAGGGCAAATTTTTGTTCCAATGCTCCCCATTCCCAATTACTTTTACATTGAAGTGATTGAAGTCCAAGTGAAGTTTAAATGGCATCAGAAAAATAAAACCTCCGGAATGGATGATATTCATTACGTGGTTGGTCGGAGTCAGTATCAGCACATTTACTATATTAAACTTTGAATCTTCAGATGCCCTGGTTCAAGCTAAAACTAAAGACAAATAATAACATCCTCACACATTCTCCTGCAAGTATCTCTGTCACTCCTTTAAAATATGCCCCTTCTTTGAACAAGCTCTTAAACATCACATCTGAATCAGTTTCCATCTGATTACACTCCTTGAGTATGTTTATCTATGTGTTCAATTAATAAAACAACGAGATTGGGGATATTTCTATTCAATCTGTCAAAGGAATTTGGGGGGGGGGTTAGAAATAGTCAGTGAGGTAAACAAACATAATAGTTGAGTGGCAAATGACAATAGTGTCACCTTCCCAATATTTAACTGAAGGAAATAATGGATTATCGGGGCTGTATGTTGCGACAGACAGCCTGACACTTTGCATGTCATTTTAATGTTACACTTATCACATCCCCCTGGATATTCCGGATTAATAAATTAAGGTTTTGCCAACTAATTACAAATCAGGCTAATTACAAATCAATAACATTAGCCAACTCCGAAACACGAAGTGCTGAGCATTGGGATCCAGACATCACGTACAACTGGCCTCAGTTCCCCGCTCACATCTGGCAGTGCTCTCCGTCTGAAGCAGGGGCTGCGGAGCGCTTTTGAAAGTGGGGGGGCTGAGCGATCACAGATCACTGGCCTTCGGGGTACCCGGCGAGGGTGCCTCCCTCCCACGATAAGGACTTTTTGAAATTTGATGTATTAAAATCATGTTTTAGTGCATTGTAGAAGTATGATTTCAATGTTTTTTGTTTAAAGTATTTTTAAGAGGTAATGTTTCAGGGGGTACCTTTTTCCACACAAAGGGTGGTGGGTATATGGAACAAGCTGCCAGAGGAGGTAGTGGAGGCAGGGACTATCCCAACATTTAAGAAACAGTTAGACTGATACATGGATAGGACAGGTTTGGAGGGATATGGACCAAAAGCAGGTAGTGTAGCTGGGACATGTTGGTGGGTGTGGGCAAGTTGCGCCGAAGGGCATGTTTTCACACTGTATCACTCTATGATTACATTATACCTCCACCATGCATGAATGCTTCAAAATCAAGTGGTCGAGTTTTATTGCCGTACACTCAAGCATAGAAACATAGAAAAAAGGTGCAGGAATAGGTCATTCAGCCCTTCGAGCCAGCACTGCCATTCAATATGATCATGGCTGTTCATCTAAAATCAGTACCTCTTTCCTGTTTTTTCCCCATATCCCTTGATTTCGCTAGCCCCAAGAGCTAAATGTAACTCTCTCTTGAAAACATCCAGTGAATTGGCCTCCACTGCCTTCAGGATGCACCGAGCCACAGTCTGGTCCATGCCGGTCACCATGGCGAATTCGGCACAGAATCACGGCCACGGCGCAATGCTTCCGACACCTCCGAGTGCCTGGGACTCTTGCACTGAGGCTGCTCCATGGCCGGAGCTGCAGCGAGCGACTCGCCAGCCCAGCAAACACTTGCCAGCCCTGGCTCCCCATTCGCATCTGCCACTGCCTATGCTTCTGCTTCCATCCCTCCCTCCCTCCCTCCGCCCCGGCTCTCCAACATCCACGACCAAGTTGCTCAGAGCACTGCAGTGTCTCGTCCAAAGCTGGTGACATTGAAACATGTCTAGCCAAAAAAGTGGGCCCGCCCCAGCCCCCCCCCGGTTCCGCGGCCCATGTACCTCTCCTGCTGCTCGCCGGTCTCGCTCATGTCAGCCGCTTTCCGCAAATCCTTAAATTCCGACTTCCACCGGGAGCAGGACATGGCCTCACTTGTTGCGCTGGGTGACACTCATTCACTGCCCGGTCCGTGTCTTCCAATGTAAATTTGCATGGGGACATGCTTTGGAGGTGTGTGACAGTTCAGTCAAGTGAGAATAACAGAGAATAATAATAATAATAATAATAATAATAATAATAATAATAGATTTTATTTATATAGCGCTTTTCAGGACTCAAAGTAGCTTTACATTGAGAGTCAAGAATAAACAAAACAAAATAGAGCAGTAAGACAGAGATGCAAAGGGGAGGGGAACATGGGACTAAGGGTATGCAGAGGTGAAGAGATGGGTCTTGAGGCGGGACTGGAAGATGGTGAGGGACTCAGAATTTTGGACCAGTTGTGGGAGGGAATTCCAGAGCCTGGGAGCTGCCCTGGAGAAGGCTCTGCCTCCAAAAGTGCAGAGGTTTGATTTCGGAGTGGAGAGGAGACCAGCTGATGTGGATCTGAGGGACCGTGAGGGTTGGTAGGGGGAGAGGAGGTCAGTGAGATAAGGGGGGGCCAAGTTGTTGAGGGCTTTGTAGGTGAGGACCAGGGTTTTGTAGATGATCCGGTGGGAAATGGGAAGCCAGTGAAGTTCTTTGAGAACTGGGGTGATGTGGTGCCAGGATTTTGTGTGGGTAATGAGTCGAGCGGCTGCATTCTGGACCAGTTGGAGTCGATTGATGCTGCTGGAATTGATTCCAAAGAGAAGAGAGTTACAGTAGTCCAGTCGGGAGGAGATGAAGGCATGGATGAGTCTTTCAGCAGCGGGGGGTGTGAGAGAGGATCTGATTTTGGCAATGTTGCGGAGGTGAAAAAATGATGTTTTGACATCATGGCGGATATGAGGCTCAAGGGAGAGGGTTGTCAAAGATCACGCCAAGGTTGCGTGCCTGAGGAGATGGGGAGACAGTGGTGCCGTCAATAGTGAGAGTGGGGTTGTTAATTTTAGTGAGTGTTGATTTGGAGCCAATGAGGAGAAATTCTGTTTTGCTACTGTTTAATTTAAGGAAGTTGAGTTGCATCCAAGATTTGATGCCTGATAGGCAGGAGTTGATATGGGAGAGAGGGGGGTGGTGGGGGGACTTGGTGCTGAGATAGATCTGGGTGTCATCAGCATAGCAGTGGAAGTCCAGGTTGAAGTGACGGAGTATATGACCAAGGGGGAGGATGTAGATGATGAAGAGGAGGGGACCAAGAACGGAGCCTTGGGGAACGCCTTGAGTGACAGTGGCTGTGGCAGAGGTGTGGTTATGGAGAGAGATGAAGTGGGATCAGTTGGAAAGGTAGGAACGGAGCCAGCTGAGTGCAGAACCTTCAATGCCAAGGTCCCTAAGTCTGGTGAGCAGGATGTTATGGTTGACGGTATCGAAGGCTGCACTCAGGTCGAGGAGGATGAGGATATTGAGGGAGCCAGTGTCAGCAGAGGTAAGGAGGTCATTGAGGACTTTGAGGAGAGCAGTTTCTGTGCTATGGAGGGGGCGAAAGCCAGATTGGAGGGGTTCGAATAGGTTATACGCGAGGAGGTGGGAATGAAGTTGTGACGCGATGATACGCTCCAGGGTTTTTGAAAGAAAGGGGAGGTTTGAGATAGGGCGGTAGTTAATGAGAGAGGAGGGATCAAGACCAGGTTTCTTTAAGATTGGTGTGACAGCAGCAGTTTTGAAAGCAGGGACAATTCCTTGGGACAATGAGGAGGTGAAAAGATTAGTGAGGTAGGGGCAGAGAGCAGGGAGGCAGGACTTCAGCAGGGGAGTGGGGAGAGGGTCAAGGGAGCAGGTAGTGGGCTTGGAAGAGCTGATGAGTTTGGAGATTTCAGTAGGGGTGACCGGGTCAAACTGGGAGAGGAAGCAGTGAGGGGGACGGATATGGAGATCAGCAGAGATGTTGAATGGAGGGGCCTTGGTAGGTGGTGGAGTAGATGCTGGGGAGTCGGGTACAGGGGATAGGGATTGATAGATGGTGCTGATTTTGTCAGCAAAAAAGTGGAGGAATGAGTTGCAGAGTTCCGGAGTGGAGGTAGGGAGAGTGTTGGCTCGAGGCTTGAGGAGGTTGCACACTGTGGAGAAGAGGGTTCTGTGGTTTAGGCAGGGGTCAGTGAATATGGAGGAGAGGTATGCAGATTTAGCAGCAATGAGGGCATCTTTATAGGCAGTGAGGTGGAGTTTGTAAGCTTCATGGTGGACTGTGAGAGGTGATTTCTTTATGAATCGCTCAAGTCGGCGACCAATCTGTTTCAGCTTACGAAGTGCAGGTGTGTACCAGGGTGAAGATTTATTAAAAGTTACGGTTCTTGTTTTGAGGGGAGCCAGAGTGTTAAGGGAGGTAGACAAGGTGGAATTGAGATGGTTTGTGAGATCATCAGGTGAGATGTGGGTTGAGTCCAGGGGGAGAGTGGTGGAGAGCAGGTCAGAGAGATGGTGAGGGTCGATGGATTTTAGATTACGGAAGGTGATTTCTCGGAGGAAGCGGGGGCGAGGTGTCGGAGAAGGGATGGTGAACCATATGAGCTTATGATCAGAGAGGGGGAAGAGGCATGGATGGAGGTCGAGTACCGGTTGATTTGTGGAGCAGACCAGGTCAAGGATGTGACCTTTGTCATGAGTGGGAAAGGTGACGTGCTGAGTGAGAGAGAAGTTGTCAAGTAGAAAAGTGAATTCAGATGCGAACTTGCAGGTGGGGGAGTCCATATGAATATTTAAGTCACCAAGTAGCAGGAGATGTGGGGAGAGAGATGAGGCAAGTGTGAGGAATTCAGTGAAGTCAGATAGGAAGGAGGGGTTTGGTTTAGGTGGCCAGTAAATGAGGATGACTGTCATGGAGGAAAGGGCTTTGAAGGCAAGGAATTCAAATGATGCTACTGGGGGGAGGGTGAGTTCAGCGATCGGAAAGTTCTGGTTGAAAATAACAGGGAGGCCGCCTCCATGGCGGGAGGGGCGGGTTTGGAAATATAATTAAACCCAGATGGGGATGCTTGGTTGAGGGAGAAGACATTGTGTTGTTGCCAGGTTTCAGTGAGCAGAAGGAAGTCAAGAGTGTTGTCAAGGATTAGTTCATGGAGGGCAAGGGCTTTGTTGTTGAGCGATCGGATGTTGAGGAGGGCAAAGTTGGCATTGTGAGAGGGTGGAGGGATGGGGGCAGGCTGGAGAGATCTGAGGTTGTCCCAGTTGACAGTGCATGTGGTCAGCTGGGATGGGGGGTGACACGGTTGAGGGGTGGCTGAGCGTGATAGTGAGCAGATGGATGGAATGGAATGTCCATGGCCGGAGCAAACAAGCTTGCGTCGAGAGCCTCTATGGATGTAACGGGGTCAACGCAGAAGTCCAAATTGTTTAATGATTGGGATGCAGGATGGGGTGTGATTGTTGGAGAGACCAGTCAGCCGCAGAGCCGAGTATTTGATCATGATGAAGCGGCAGAGACGTTGTCCAGCGGTGAGGGCGCAGAGAGGTGTCCAGCAGAGAAGTCGAAGAGATGTGTCCAGCAGCGATGGGTGTCCGGCAGCGAGGGCGCAGAGAGGTCGTCCAGCGGTGCAGGTGCAGAGAGGCATCCAGCGGTGCAGGTGGAGAGAGAAGCCAGCAGTGAGGGAGCAAAGAGGCCGTCCAGCAGTGCAGGTGCAGCGAGGCGACGAGCAGTGCAGGTGCTGAGAGGCCGTCCAGCGGTGCAGGTGGAGAGAGGTGTCCAGCGGCGCAGGTGCAGAGAGGCTGTCCAGGTTGGGGGTGCAGAGAGATCCAGCTGGTGCAGCGTTGCTGGTGCAGAGAGGCTGTCCAGGTTGGGGGTGCAGAGAGATCCAGCTGGTGCAGCGTTGCTGATGCAGAGAGGCTGTCCAGGTTGGAGGTGCAGAGAGATCCAGCTGGTGCAGCGTTGCTGGTGCAGGGAGGTGTCCAGGGAGGTGTCCAGGGAGGTGTCCAGCGTCGATGGTGCACAGACAGGTAAGAGGTTACAAGAGATGGGGGGGGGGCAATGTCGGGCGGAGAAGCGGCGAACAGTCAACGCCAGCGTCCTCTCCGGGCAGCGTGCAGGGTTCGAGCGGCTAGCGGTGTAGGCCGCAGGCTTACTCGATTCGACGGTTGTAAACGGCCAAACGCTGGATAACACCGCAAGCGCCGGAGACCACCGCAGCCTACAGTGGTCCCTCATCGAGTGGTGAGTCGTGGCTTCGTCCGAGGTCGAGGTCGATTTTACCGCGATTTTACCGCAATCGGCAAACTCGCTATCGGGAGTCGTCATTCCGACTCCGCTCCACTGCCGCCATTTTCCCGATCTGATGTTGCTGTCTTGTCAACAGACGCGCACACAAGCAGTTGATATTAGTTTTGAAATTCTCGTTGATCACAGAATTTCTCACGACACAGCGTGAGAAATTTGTGATCAGCGTGAGAGTGTGAGATTGGGCGAAATGCGTGAGTCTCACGCTCAATGCATGAGAGTTGGCAGCTCTACTATCAGTTCCTGAAGCCTCGGCAAACCACACTCTGAGCATATCCATGTGCTTACAAATAGCATCCATGATCAGATAGCATATGTGATATTTCAGACTCAGCAGCATGCTGTAAATGGGGAGGTGGCATTTGTCAACCCCTGCTGCTCGGACTGAATCAAGAGTTAAGGTGTTCAGGCCGAGTGCCCTTCACCTCCACAGGCAGACACGACCATGCACGAACACGAGTTGGAGCCCTGCCCGCAGAATGTGATAGATCTCCGTCATCAATGCCTAAGAGAATCCTGGCCTCCAGAAGATCGTTCACCAGGGTGAACTCTTAGAAAATGTTCAATCATGATGGTGTACCTAGCCGTGTTCTGAAAACTTGCACAGAGCAACTGACTGGAGATTTTGCCTACACAGGCTGGGCCTGCGTTAGGTTGAATTGGGACAAGTAAAGGTCACAATCGTGTGGCATCAGTCAGTGTTGCTGTCTTGCAGCTCTAAAGACACGGGTTTGATGCTGACCTCCGGTGCTGTATGTGTGAATTTTAAGGGCAGCACGGTGGCCCAGCAGGTAGAGTTGCCACCTTGCAGCACCAGAGACTCGGGTCCAAACCTGACTATGGGTGCTGTCTGCACACAGTTTGTATGTTCTCCCTGTGACCGCATGGTTTCCTCCCACACTCCAAAGACATACAGGTTTGTAGATTAATTGGTTTTGGTAAAAATGGTAAATTGTCCCTAGTGTGTAGGATATTGCTAGTGTATGGGGTGATCGCTGGTCGGTGCAGACTCAGTGCCAAAGGGCCGGTTTCAGCACTGTATCTCTAATCTAAACTATACTAAACTTCAACTTTTTATTATGACGGTCCGAGGTCCAAACCTGCTTTAAAAAGACATCCATAATATCGGAGTCCAAGAATCGCAAAAAAATGTGCCTCAATGATAACTGGCCAGTGACATTCACATCCATTGTGATGAAATGCTTCAAAAGATAGGTTATGATTCAAATCAACTCCTGTCTCAGTAATGACCTGGACTCATTTCAACTTACCTTTTGCAGCTACAGATCAATAGGAGATGTGATCTCACTCCCTTTCCAATCTGCACTGGGCCACTTGCATAACAGGTACACCAATGTCAGGCTATTGTTCATAGACTAAAGGGCCTGTCCCACTTGCATGCGATTGCGTGCGTTTGGCGCGACTAACCGGAAACGGAGGTCGCGCTAAGTTCGCGCTAAGTTCACGCTAAGTTCGCGCTAAGTTTGCGCGTGACGTCATTTACGCATAAAAAGGGGGGTTGCTGGCTGCTATTCCATGATCATCATGGAAGAGATGCAGACTGCATTGCTGCAACAGCAACAGAGACTTCTGTTAGCAGCAGCCCTCATGCTTACAAATCAACTGGGCAGGAGGCGGTCTGACTGAATTTGGGCATCGCACGGCGTCGGGCGGTGATGTCATCACACAACGCCACGCCGGGCGGTGACGTCATCACGCAACGCCACGCGCTAGTCGTACACCATCAAGACGCTGCATACGCCGTCAAGACGCTGTGTACGACGTCAAGATGCTGCGTATGACCGCAATGCGCCTGCGTGCATACGCGGGCCGACAGGCCATTGGCGCACAAAGATTTCGGTCACTGCAGGAATTTCGGAGCCCCGCGCGATGTCGGGACCAGCCCCGCACAACTCCATACCCCTCCGCGCTTCTAATTGGGACCGGCCCCGTGTGGCCATACGGTGCCCGTACGCCTCAAGCGACCACAAGGTCGCGTAATTTGCACGCCAAGGTAGCGTAAGTGGGACAGGCCCTTAAGGCTCAACGTTCAATAATATCCCTTCCAAATTCATCATCTAAGTCAGGGAACTGGATCTCTGCTAGTCCTAATACAATTGTTCCTGTTCATATCCAGCACATATGACAAGTGAATGCTATTGATCTCTTGATCTTCTTATGCCCTTTGAGCATTACAAGATAGGAGCAAAGTTCTCAACTAATTCCTTGTTAGTGGCCTTCTTGCCTTCCTACACAGGCTTTTCTATAATGGAAGTATTGCCTTTGTCTATGTTCCCTTTCTTTCAAATTCTCGTTCTTCTGAAAGTTCAGCAGATTCACAACTACAGAACCCATTGTTTGAAGTTTAAAAAAATGACTTAACAAAAGTTAAATAAAAAGTTAAAAACTTCTTAAAAGTCTCTCAAATGTCCAGAGAGATTGTCAATGTAAACTTCACTGTGATCGAACCTCATGACTCATCAAAAGCTTGTGAGTAATTGATAATTATTTTAAATCATGAAGGCACAGGTCTTGCCCAACTGTTCACAGCAGATGACCTATTCATAGATTATGCTATGTGGTAATTGTATCGACGTGAATCAATTTCACAGGGGAAGTCTCAATTGGGTGTCGCACGCGCTTTGGTATCGCTCCATGTTTTGCATGCATCAGGCAGGTGTGGAGCCATGCGATCAATCCTATCATTGTCACTATGTGCTCCATAAAAAAAAACGAATCACATTTAGTAATTGGTTTTAACTGCAATTCAATCTTGTTCCACATCCAAGACAACTGGAATACACAATCACATTTTGAGACTTCAGGTTCATAACCAAGACTTCCACTAAGTTCTTTGAAAATGACCGCAACATGGCTGGACATTCACTAAAGAAATTCTGGTAATTATCTTTTTAAGCTCAGTCTTCATAAGGAACTCATTTATGGCACAAACTCAAAACGTTGCTCTTGGAATGTTTGAATTGTAATTCCCTTGATATAAATTGTCAGACTTCAGATATCGCTCCATAATTATTGTCCATATCCACATGCAAATTTTTGTGTCATCTGTATTTGATTCCCAAAGGGCAAAACAACTGGTTAGTTAATGTTACAGATTTTCAATTACATACTGTATGGCTCCAGGATAAAACTTTATGCATTGAATAAAATTGATGAACCATCAATTGAATAAAATGTGCTTGAGAGTTATTTCCTTATCATTTAGCTTCTGCATAAACTCAGATGCAATTTTAAATGCAAAATTTGACATGAACCAGAAGAATCAGTTTTATAACATTTTAGAACATTGCTTTAAAAAATATTCTTTAATACATATCAGAATAATACACTATGGTTAAATACAGGTGAAAATGGGTATGAACATCTAAAGGCCCAATTTTATTTATTTTTTATTATTAAGCTAAATCATTACATTGTGGCGGCTCCCAAGGGTCGTGCCATCATAGTGTCGAACCCCTCGGCACAGGAGTGGTTCAGTCCGGAGGCGGCCCTTAGCCGGAGGCTTTAAAGGCAGGGGTTTGGGTGCCATCTTCCTCTCGTTTGGTCTTCCCTAGAACTGGGAGGAACCTAATAAAAAGTGCTTCTCGAAATACGACTTTGTGCTTCATTCAGAGACCCACGCACTACATTGGTGACCCCCGACGCTCCATTGGCGTCATGATGGAGAGTGGACAAAGCCCTACCTCCTCACAGGCTGGCCCGGCCCTGTCTCTGGACGCGGTCTCCATGAAATTGCCCAACTTCTGGACCACCCGGCCGCTCATCTGGTTCCAGCAGGCGGAGGCCCAGTTCAACCTGCGGGGCATCACGGTCGATGCCACCCGCTTCTATTACCTGGTGGGAGCTCTCGACCAGGATGCGGTTGAAGAGGTCACGGACTTCCTCGCAGACCCCCCGAACGATGATAAATACCTCGGCCTGAAAGAGCTCCTGCTCCACATTTACGGACTGAGTAGGATGGAGCGGGCAAGTAGGATCCTGCATATGGGGGGCCTGGGCGACCGACGGCCATCTACCCTCCTAAAGGAGATGGTGGCGCTACTAGACGGGCACACGCCGTGCCTGTTGTTTGAGTATACGTACCTGCATCTGCTGCCGGCCTACATTCGATTGCAGCTCACCGACGTCTCGTTTGCCGACCTTCGGGCCCTCGGGAGGCGCGCCGACGCCCTGTAGATGGCGCGCCCTGATGACGTCAGCGCGCTGGGCGTCAGCAGAGACGGGGTCGCGCTGAGGTCGACGCGCCCTGATGACATCAACGCGCTGGCCGTCAGCAGGCACGCCGATGACGTCACCCCAGCAGCTCCCGATTTCCTCCGGTGGGGCGGGGGAGCGGTGGAAGGAGTGACAGCTCCAGCCCGACGGCCCGTACGATCACCCCCAGCGGCAGTGAGGCGTACTGCACCTGCAGTCCAGCGTCAGCAGGCTGCAGGCACCACCAGCAGGAGCAGGCAAGCTCCAAGTAGCACCAACACGAGGAACTGGTGCTACTACCATCAGCTCTGGGGTGCTGCAGCACGACAATGCCGCCAGCCGTGCACGTTCCCGGGGAACCCCTGGGCCGGCTGCCAATAGTCCCCGCGGCGGCCGGCCAAATTCACCGCCTTTTCTCCTGGGATCGGCGCTCCGGGACCCGCTTCCTCGTGGATACTGGAGCGGAGCTCAGCGTCCTGCCCCCTTCGCTGGCCGACATTCGTTCCGGTAAGCAGGGGCCCGTCCTCACCGCGGCGAACGGCAGCCCCATCCGCACATATAGACTGCGCATGGTTCCCATCGTGCTCGGCTCCTGTCATTTCTCGTGGCGGTTCACTATCGCTGATGTCTCCCAACCATTGCTCGGGGCCGATTTCCTCCGGGCGCATTCCCTCATGGTGGACGTCGGGCGTCAGCGTTTGATCAACGCCACTACGATGGAGCCGATCACGTTGCGTGTGGATCAACCGGTGGGACGGCCACTGGCGTCCGTGGACTCCCGATTCGCACGGATCTTGGCTGCGTTCCCGGACATTCTCCATGCGCAGTTTCAATCAGCAACCCCCAGCCATGGGGTGTTACATTATATCCCAACTACCGGCCCACCACTCCATGCACGAGCACGGCGACTGCCGCCAGATAAACTGTGTCTGGCACGGCGGGAATTCCGCACGATGGAGGCCTTAGGGATCGTCCGCCCTTCGAGCAGCCCTTGGGCGTCCCCACTCCACATGGTCCCCAAGTCAAGCGGGGGCTGGCGACCTTGTGGGGATTACCGACGGCTGAACGCTGCAACAACAGCGGATCGATACCCCGTACCCCACATCCAGGACTTCACGGCCCATTTGGCTGGGGCCACAATATTTTCCAAAGTGGATCTGGTACGGGGTTATAATCAGATCCCGGTTCACCCGGATGACGTGCCGAAGACGGCGATCATCACGGCATTCGGGCTTTACGAGTTTACTCGGATGCCGTTCGGCCTCAAAAACGCTGCACAGGCCTTTCAGCGCCTCATGGACGGGGTTTGTTGCGGCCTCAATTTCGTGTTCGTGTACCTGGACGACATCCTGGTGGCCAGCCGCTCGCAACAGGAACACTGCGCTCACCTTCGGCAGCTCTGTCAGCGGCTCAGCGAGCATGGTTTGGCCATCAACCTGGACAAGTGCCGTTTTGGGGTGAGCAAAATTGACTTCCTCGGCCACCGCGTGACTGCGCAAGGCGCGGTTCCCCTGCCTGACAGGGTCGACGCCATCCGTCGGTTTCCCCGCCCACGCACGGTGCGTGGCCTGCAGGAATTTGTTGGCATGGTGGCATTTTACCATCGTTTCGTGCCATCCGCGGCCCCTGTATCAACTTCTGGCGGGTGGGCAGCGCAAGAGCGTGGAGTGGACCCACGAGGCGGAGGCAGCTTTTGACGGCGCGAAGGAGGCCCTTGCACGGGCCGTACTGCTGGTACACCCGCGGGGAGATGCCCCGACTGCTCTCACGGTGGACGCCTCGGAGTCGGCTGTTGGTGCTGTGCTGGAGCAGCTGACGGGCGGAGGTTGGCGGCCCCTGGCCTTCTTCAGCCGGCACCTCAACCGTGCGCAGACCAAGTACAGCGCGTTCGATCGTGAGCTCCTGGCTCTGTACCTGGCTGTGCGCCATTTTCTCTACTTCTTGGAGGGCCGCCCGTTCACCGCCTACACCGACCATAAGACGCTCACTTTCGCCCTGCAGAAGGTTTCCGATCCCTGGTCCGCACGACAGCAGCGGCAATTGGCCTACATATCGGAGTACACGACATCTATCTGCTACATCAAGGGAAAAGAGAACCGGGTGGCCGACGCATTGTCCCGGCCCACTATCAACGCCGTGTTCGAGGTGGCGCCCGGAGCGGACTATTCTGCTCTGGCGGCGGCACAGCTCACGGACGATGAGGTGCCCGCCTACCGGACTGCCATCTCCGGCCTCCGCCTTGAGGATGTCCCTCTCGGTCCTGGGGGAGTGACAATCCTGTGCGATGTGTCGTCCGGTCAGCCGCGCCCCATCGTCCCTGCCACCTGGCGCCGGAGGGTGTTCGAGGTGATGGGTCTCACCCATCAATCCGGGCGACAACGGCACTAGTGGCCGCTCGTTTCATGTGGCATGGTCTGCGCAAGCAGGTTGGCCATTGGGCTCGCACCTGCATTCCGTGCCAGACGGCAAAAATCCAGCGCCATGTCCGTGCGCCTCTCCAGGAGTTTGGTCTACCTCACCGGCGGTTCGACCATCTCCACATAGACATTGTAGGCCCTCTCCCGCCATCCCGGGGCATCACCCACCTTCTGACAATGGTGGACCGCTTCACGCGGTGGCCGGAGGCCATTCCGTTGACCGATACTTCAACGGTTACGTGTGCTCGTGCGTTGTCCGCGCACTGGATTGCTCGCTTCGGGGTGCCAGCGCACATCTCCTCAGACCGGGGGCCACAGTTCACCTCCGAGCTGTGGTCAGTCAGGGCTCACTTGCTGGGGGTGCGGCTACACCACACCACGGCTTACCACCCGCAAGCTAACGGTCTGGTGGAGAGATTCCACCGGCAGCTGAAGGCAGCACTGAAGGCACGACTCTCCGGCCCAGACTGGATGGACGAGTTGCCGTGGGTGATGCTGGGCATCCGGACCGCTCCCAAAGAGGACTTGGCCTCATCATCGGCGGAGCTCGTTTACGGGTCGCCACTCACGGTGCCCGGGGAGTTCGTGCCGTCGGCGCCGGGGCAGCAGGGAACGCCCTCATCCACCCTAAAGCGCCTTCGCGAGCAGGTTGGCAGGCTCGCACCCATCCCGACGTCCCGCCATGGGACATTTCGCCCACACGTGCCATCATCCCTCAGGGACTGCCCGTACGTCTTCCTGCGCCGTGATGCCCACCGGACGCCACTCCAGAGGCCGTATGAGGGCCCGTTCCGAGTGCTGGAACACGGGCAGTCGACTTTTGTCCTGGACATGGGGGGCCGGCCGGAGGCAGTGTCGATTGACCGTTTGAAGCCGGCACACCTGGACATTGACCAGCCGGTGCTGGTTGCCCAACCTCGGCCTCGAGGGCGCCCCCCTTCACGGCTCCCTCTGCCTGTCACTCCACCTGTCCTCCCGCCGGTCCCTCGTCCTGTCCCTCCACCTATTCCTCCGCAAGCCCCACGAGCGGCTAACTTCTGCACGCGGGCCGGCCGGGTCGTTCGCCCGCCGGTGCGTTTCGTGCCTCTGGTTCTGGGGGGGGGGGGGTCCTGTGGCGGCTCCCAAGGATCGTGCCATCATAGTGTCGAACCCCTCGGCACAGGAGTGGTTCAGTCCGGAGGCGGCCCTTAGCCGGAGGCTTTAAAGGCAGGGGTTTGGGTGCCATCTTCCTCTCGTTTGGTCTTCCCTAGAACTGGGAGGAACCTAATAAAAAGTGCTTCTCGAAATACGACTTCGTGCTTCATTCAGAGACCCACGCACTACAACATATTCATTCAGTTGTATTGTGGCTTGGTTCTTCCAAGGAAATATATAATAAGGCATTTCAAAGTCAGTTATTAATAATAATTACCCAACGAATCCCTTAATATTGGAGAGGCACAAGGAACTGCAGAATCAGGAGACTTGAGCAAAACACAAAGTGCTGGAGTAATTCAACGGGAGAGGGAGGTTTCCGAGTGCAAAGTTTTCGGGTCTGAAGAAGGCGCCGGCCCAAAATGTCGCCAATCCATTCTCACCTCAGATTCCGCCTGACCCGCTGAGTTACGCCACACTTTGTGTTTTGCTTAATATTGACAACCTTGATGCCCACAAATGAGTGGAATTATTCAATCCATTTACTTGTCAAGCTTTGTGAGTTGAGATCTACTGCCTGCTCAATATGTTCAAAAACTGCTTTAAAGTTTGTGAAAACCAAACTTCGCTGAATGCAATGTGCACACAAAAATACGACAAGCTTTTGTGCTGATGTTATAAATCTCTTTTGAATTAAACCCAAAAGCAAATAAATATCTGGGGGTTTCAGATTCAGCGAACTATTGCCCAAAATGGAGATATCGTGGGAGATTGGGTAGCTCTGGCTTTGATCCTTGTCAAGAGTATCATTATGTCACCATGTTTATAAAAAAACTTAAAATAACTCATCCAGGACAGTGTGTTATTTTGTTGGGTATTTATTGAGATTGAACTGGTTGAAATTGCCTGTATTAGTTGCTTATCATTGCTGCTGCAGTCCTCAGAAATGAGTTTAAGTGCCACTTTGCCTCTGTCCAAGATAGCAGTCTGCTGTCCAGTAATTATGATATCTGGTAGGCTCTGCTTTAAAAGAAGCTGATACTTGTTGAATGTTCCTTTTCTGATTAAACATTCAGCAAATGCTTTGAACAACTTTTGTGAGGCTTTGACCATGTTGCACAATATTTCATCCATCTACTATTGGTGCAAGTCTGAAGAAGGGTCCTGACCCAAAATGTTATCTATTCATGTTCTCCAGGAATGCAGCCTGACCCGATGAGTTACTCCAGCACTTTGTGTCTTTTTATTTACTATTGATGCAAGATGATGGTTAGTGGAGTGAATATTTCTGTTCCAACATTATACATAAAACTAACTCTAAAATAATTATACATAAACTACCATGAAAGGGTTACATCTATATATTACTAAAACTCTCATCTTGTTTGTTTGTATGTGTGTGCGTGATACCCCAAACCCCGCCAATACGGTACACGATAGTGCTACAATCTTTTGGCCCACCTTACTCACCATTGTCCTGTGATGTAAATGAAACAAGTTTTGTTCAGATTTATGGTATATTTTACAAGTTATTGACATTATGCAAACTTTACAAAAATCACTTTTCAAACCACTTTTCCACTTGCCCTGCCCGTCAGCTGCACTACAATGACGTCACAATGCGATCCCGAATCTCATTTACATAAAACATTGCGATTTTCAAAAAAACTCAGTTTTAATCAAATTCTTCCATTTTCATTAACAGCTAACAGTGTTTAGGTTATTTTAAAGAAAAAATGCGATTTTCATTGTGATTTTTAAAATTAACTCACGATTTTCGTGTGATAAGGGGGAGGTTTCATTTAAAAAAAACATTGTGATTTTCATTGTGGGGGGGTGGGATAGGGGGGTGTTTTTGTTTTTTTTTAATCGCGATTTTCATTGTGGGAGGGTGGGATTGGGGGGAGGTGAGGCATGGGGAAACAGGTGGATAGAGGAAGAGAAGGGGGTAGGGAGGGAGAGTGAGGGGAAAGTGGGGGCGTTGAGGAGAGGAGGGGGGAGTGGGGGAGGAGGGGGGAGTGGGGGAGGTAGGGAGTGGGGGATAGAGGGAGAGGAGGGCAGTGGGGAAGGCGAGGAGGGAGAGTGGAGGGTGGGATAGGGGGGAGGTGAGGAGTGGGGGAGCTGGGGGATAGAGAGAGAGGGGGGTAGGGAGGGGAGAGGGTTTATGCAGGGAGGGAGGGAGGGAGTGACTGAAGGTAGGGAAAAGGAGAGGGAGGGAGAGGTGAGGGAGGGAGAGGTGAGGGAGGGAGTGGGGGAGGGGAGGAGGAGAGGAGAAAGAAGAGGGAGGGTGAAGAGGAGGGGGAGAGAGTGCTGGGATGAGGGGAATGGAGGAGGATAGGGGTGGGAAGAATGATGGCGAGGCACAGTTGGGGGAGGGTTGCCGTGACTCGCGTCACAACGGGGATCTCTGGCGTCACAATGGGAACCCCTCAGCCGCACCTGTACAGTTGGGGGCTATGGGTCAGTGGTGGAATATTGCCCTGGGGGACGGGCCCAATGGGTCAGCACTTGGTCTAGTTTAATATAAAACAGAGAATTACACAATAAGAAAGCCTTGCAGATATTCATCAGTTCCAGAAAGACTTGCACAAAGACTTTTGATATATATATATAGTCCTGAAGAAATCAGATCTTATTGCTCTGCCACTGTTGATCCATAATCCATAATGAACATCAAAACATTTACATTTGGATTTCTTTCAGTATTATATGGCTGCTTAATTCATGAAGCTAGTGATTTAAGCCAAAGCTTATGCAATTTGGATCAGTCATCATTCCTTATTCTAAGAGTGCATCTGTGGCTAAAATGTAACATCATAAAATTTCCACCTTTCATATCCAGTGGAAAATAAAATGGCTTACAAGTTAAAAAAAACAAATGCTTTTCTACATAATCTAAAACGAGCCCCAATCCCACCTTCTCCAATAAAAATAAAAAAATGCACTTATCTAAAGCATACGTTAATATCAAAAAGTTAGGAAAATCACAATTTCAGAAGAACCATTGGAATTTTAATCAGACCGTGTGCAGGAAAGGTGCTCCTCTCCCAGGCTGATACTGGCCAGCAAATGTTGAGATGATGAAGTTCTTCAGGTGATTTGAGCAATGTCTTCAACAGACCAAAAAGTGCAGGATAGTTCAATAGTTACTTTATCGTCACGTACCTGTGAAGAGGAAAATGCTTTGCTTTTACATATAATCCAGTAAAAACATATTATACTAAAAGGCCTGTCTCACGGGTATGCGGTTACTGGCGGTTACTGGCGGTGAAACAGGAAGTTTGTACCGCTCGTGGACCGGCAGAGACTGCGGGGTCGGTCCAACGCACACCGCCGGGGCCGTGCGGTGTTGGTCCCATGGTGCTCACAAAAAACCGACAATGTCCAAAAATGTTGTCCTACCGCCACAGCCGCCGCCAGTGAGGCACGAGTGTGGCACGAGCACCGCCACAGCTGCCGCCAGTACGGCACGAGCGCCGTGAGTACTACTTGCACCGCCACAGCTGCCGCCAGTGAGGCACATGTGCGGCACGAGCACCGCCACAGCCGCCGCCACAGCGCCGCGATCACCACCAGCATCGCCACAGCCCCGCGAACCGAAATTACGTCATCGCGTAGCGCATCGCGTTGCGCGATGTCGTCATCACCTGATGCCGCGCGACGTCCTTTTACTTACCGCAAGTTCGTGGGACCGGCCGTACGGAGATCACTCGGCCCCCGCGCAGCATCCGTGCGGTGCTCTCGCGGTTGCCGTGCGGTCCCCTCTTCCGGCGACGCCGCGCTTCACCGCCAATAACCGCCTACCCGTGAGACAGAGCCTTTAAGCACAGTTATAGTGTAACAATTGTTATGTAAAAAAAGTAGATTTGTTCTCTGGCAGTACGCAAAGATTTGCCATATCTCCGGAGCCATCTTGTAGCTTCCAAGTATCAAGATCTTAAAAAATTATCAAGTCTTATCTCGGCCTTAGCAGCCCACTACTCCTTCGTGTCACACAAGTCGTGGTGTTTGTCATTTTCTCCTTTGCTACCTTCTGCCCACAATACTAGCCCCAAATTCCCACCCTTGCAGTTAGCTGGAGGTTAATCGGTGGCTTAAAGCCAACCAGATGTTCCCAAGTGCTTTGCACTATGTGGGATGAAAGCATTGAAATAAAGCCCAGTGATTAACATCACCATAACCTCTTGTGTCTGGAGCACAGTAAATTCACCCACAGGAGTGGTTTCCCACTGGAAACTTTATCCTGGTTGAAGTCCAGTCTGTTTAGGATTGAAATGAATATCAGGAGGTTCAACAAAACCGGTAGAGATCTATTTTTAGTTCTTCGGGTGTTGTGACATTTTGGCATAAATTCTATGTACTGACAAAACACACATCAATTCACAAATTGTGCGGCTGACTCATGAGTTGCTATTTTATTTGCTCTATCTCTCCCAATGAACCTTTTTAGGAATAGTTTCCTGCCGTGGGAAGGAAAATGAGAACTGGAACTGAAGCTATGAATAAGAGGTGTAATCCTTCGCCAGAAACTTATTTTTAGAAGGATCCATCATCATGTCAATAAACATGGAGATAGGAAAATATCGTGGCAATTATTACCAATAAATAAGCTTTGAAAATTAAAAATCTCTGAAGACTTGTGGCCAAAATAATGAAACACCTCAAAATACCGGGCAAAATAAAATTGAGCCACTGAATCAGTTAATGGGAATACAGTAACAAATAATTTAGATATGTGAGAGTGTGCAAATCTGTCCTTTGCTTTGGAAGGAAGGCTACAATTTGTAATCTTAAGGGTAGACATCTGGTTAAGCATGGTGCCTCTTCATGCTGGTGTTAAATTTAGGAAGTCAATCTGGAGGATGTATCATAACTTGATTATTTTTAGTTGTTGTATAACCATTGCATCTAAAATGTATAGATATGCAGGGAATGGAGGGATATGGGCCATGCAGAGTAGATTATCTTAACTTGGCCACAGTTGTTCTAAATTTGTGGATGATATGGCTTTGTAATCTCATTCAGTTAATTTTTGAAAAGTTGATTCGTTAGAACACCTTTTCAAATGGCTAATATAATACGAATAACAGATGATTTTCATTAAAATAGCTTGGACCTTCATATTGTGGGCAGTTTATGATTGCTATCTGGCCTTAACTGCCAAAGTGTGCAGGCCATATCAGATATGGCATTTCATTCTGTCTCCCGATGCCTCCAGATGTGCAATTTATTTCTGCAAAAGCAGAGATGTTGATGGTTTCCTTGCTCCTACCTAGTTCAGGATTTGCAAGTTATGTCAGCCCAGCTGCCGCTCATTCCATTGATGACTGCAAGTGTCTGTAGGGATTGCCACAAAGGACAGCTGTATTTTCAGGAGTCACTTCATATTTTTGTTGCTGATTAGCAAGGATTGAACTTGGAGTCAGTGTAAGAATGCAATGTTCCTTGAATCAAAAGCAGAAAATGCTGGAACCACTGATAAAGAATCTCAGACTTGATAACTTAGCTCTGTTTCTTTCACCACAAATGTTTTCCAACCTGCATTTCTGTTTCTTTTAGTTATCCAGCCTCAGCACTTATGATTTAATTTCATTGAATGTACTTTACTTACAGTGAATCTTTACAAGTTCTACGTCCCAAAATTCAAATTCCGTTGACAAATTCCTGATGACCCAGCAGCAGGCAGGACAAGAAAGTAAAGACTATGTGGGCATTGTACAAAAGGACACAAATCGCTGGGTTTCAGGATTTTCCCCCTCTTCAGGTGTCCATGTTCTCCAGAAATGCTGCCTGACCTGCTTAGTTTCTCCAGTCCTTATGTGTATTAACACATAACATATCTGCAGTTCTTTGTTTGTAAATTCTGAACCAGCCACAAAGAGACTGCAATGGGGTGCAGTGCTTTGTTTCTACGTGGTAAATGTGCCAACAACTATATTGACTAGCTGATATATGTGATAGGCACATTACACAGGCTGCTGTTCATCTTATCTTTCTCTGAAATGACGTCATTTGCCATAATTGGAAAAAGCAAGGAAATGACATTGGAATCGACAGGTCTAATTGAAGATACTACAAACTCAGTGATCACTTATGCTGGAACTTCTATACAACATTATAATGAGTTTAGAGCAGGCAAGTTTCTCATTTGTCTATATTAGTCTCCATGCTCCATAGGAACATTTTCAAAAAAAAATGTTTAATAAACCTAATAGACAATTCTTTTTTTTTCATTTGCTTAGTTATTTAAATCTATTGAACTATTTGTTTGACTGTCTCTGAGCACTGAAAAAGCCATCAGAGCAGTCTGAAGATGGGGTAATAGGATCCATCACCTAAGGCCTAGTCACCACCGAATCCAAACCTCCAAGTCTATTGATCTACAAATGGCAAGTGTGGCCAAGGGGGAAATGTGGCATTGGGAGCATAGTGGAGAACACAATATGACCCAATAATTCAAAGCTCCCAGATCTTGTGTGGCCTTTTGCGAAAGAGGTCCTATGTGAGTCAGAAATGATTTAGCCTAAAGAAGAGTGGAGGTAATCCTATTTGACTGTAGCAAACATTCTATTTCTTACTTGTTCTGAAGGATAACTTGTTTTATCCAAGTTGGTGCAACTCCCTGTGGTACGAGAATTGACCTCGGCTTGAGTGGGGGAGGAATATTGTTTATGAGCTGAGCAAATTTACATGAGGTTTTTTCTGTAAGTATAAGGATCCCTGTGGCATCAGAAATCTCTGGATTGGAATTAATCGGTTGTTGGCTTTGGCAATAACCAAAATGTTCCATGAGTCAATGAAGTGCAGATGTCCAAATATCAGTACAAGGATATTTCTTAAGATCTTTATTTGAGCTCATAAGGCGGCACTGTGGCATAGTGGTAGAGTTGCTGCCTTACAGCTCCAGAGACCTGGGTTCAATCCTGACTATGGATGCTGTCTGTACGGAATTTGTATGTTTACCCTGTGACCGCGTGGATTTTCTCTCTGTGCTCCAGTTTCCTCCCACACTCCAAAGACAATAGACAATAGACAATAGGTGCATGGGTAGGCCATTCGGCCCTTCGAGCCAGCACCGCCATTCAATGTGATCATGGCTGATCATTGTTGTGTTCGAGGGCTAAATAATTCACAAACTACACTTGGTGTCCAGAACCCGAAGTGTATTTATTACAAGCCAAACATGGCTGCTGCTAAAACCCTGCAGATCTCCCAGGGACCCTCCCTGAGGAAACATGCATTTCGTCACAGAGCCCTCTAGTGGTGATTCCAGGACACAACACTTTTCCCTCCTTGTAACTGAAGGTTATCATATAAGTCCAGTTATCCACCCAAATATGTCCATATGCAATCAGTCCAAAATAACAGCTCGGTGAACATAACGTTAATGTCTTAACAGCTGATAATCGTGCAGATACTGAGGTCTCCTCTTCTGTCGCTGAGAGCGTCGAGCGGGAATAGACTGCTCTGCTGTATGCTGACCACAATCACTGTCTTGACTAGATATTGGGAAAGGAAAAGTGTCCAATTCGTCTTCTTCATGTCCCTGTCTACTTGCAATTAGATGCCTCACGTTCCATCTGGTGTCATCTTGGAGGAGGTACGCATTCTCGCCGAATCTCTGTTTAATCTGTATCGGCTTGGAGAGTGCGCTTGCGAGTTTATGCTGTCTGTTTGGGCGGCTGATTCGTACCCAGTCGCCGACCTTGAACCACGGCGCTCGTACTCTGCGTTTGGCATCACAGTACGCTTTCCCTTTTGCTTGTCTGTGTGCTATCATTTCCGCCCTTGCTTTGGTGTCTGGATTTGAGTGCGATGATGGTTGAAGAGCATTCAATTTTGTTCGCAGGTTTCGCCCTATCATCAGCTCTGCTGCCGTTTTCCCAGTCAACGTGTGTGGTGTGGATCTGTAGGATGGGATGAGAATATGGATTGACTGTTCGAACGTTTTCCCCTCCGACATGCTCGCTTTTATGCTTTCCTTGATCACGTGATTGAATCGTTCAACCCCGCCGTTCGATTGGGGGTTGTATCTCGACATCCGCTGTCATAACTGGAACATTGAATTGAATGTCATAACTCGCAAGGAAAGTGGAGAACTGTTCAGATATGAACTGTGGGCCATTGTCCGTCTTTATGACCTCTGGCAGTCCCCACTTAGTGAACAGCTTTTCGAGAATCGCGATGATCGAGCTTGTCGTGACTGAGGAAGTAGTTGTGATCTCAGGCCTCTTGCTGTGGAGATCGTGTACTACAAGTAGAAACCGCTGGCTTCCTGGCGCAGTTTGCACCTCTCCGAAGATATCGAGTTGCAAGTGCCTCCATGGTTTGTCCGGCCATGGGATTGGCTGAAGAGTGGCAGGACATGGTCTTGTTGCTTTCTCACTAATTGTGCATGCTTCACAATTTTTGACTAAATCTTCAACGCGATGATCTATTGCTGGCCACCACACTGCCTCGCGACACCGTTGTTTCATCTTAAAAATGCCCGGGTGTCCTTCGTGTGCCAGTTGTAACACACGGTGTTGTAGTGATTTGGGTATAACCACTCGAGTTCCGCGTGTGACACATGTATCGTCAACCACAGCCAGTTCGTGGCATACCCAGTGGTACGGAACCAAGTCGTCTGCTATCTCCTTGGGCTAGTCTGTCCTGAGATACTGGCAGACAATTTGCAGTTTGCCGTCAGCTGTCGACTCTGCTTTTAGCTCTCCCCGCGTCACTAGATTCGCCATCGTGTGCGAAATTACAGCGAGAACGTATTCGTCGATGTCGCTTGAAGTGTCGCTATCGCGTGTGCTTGCAGGTGCCACCGTTGGGAGGCGACTGAGCATGTCTGCGATGCGATTGCGTGAACCTGCGAGGTATTCTACTTTGAAGTTGTACTGGTGAAGGCAATCGGACCATCTGTAGATCCTGAGCGGACGTGACCTGAGCCTGACGTGTCCAGTAACGTAGTTAGCGCTTGGTGATCTGTACGGAGAGTGAATGGTCTCCCATATAGGTATACGTGCAAGTGTTCACACGCGTAGATGCACGCTAATGCTTCGCGTTCCCCGGTGGAGTACTTGCGTTCAGTTGCAGTCAAGGGACGGGATGCAAATGCGATCAGTCGTTTGCTTCCATCGATACTCTGCGAGAACACTGCTCTGATCGCTATACCGGAAGCATCTGTTGTGACGTACGTTTCCGCACTTGGGTCGAAGTGTGCGAGAACAGACGGAGATGCTATTTTGTCTTTCAGCGTGTTGAACACGAAGTCCTGCTCATCCGTCCATTCCCACTGTGTGTCTTTCCGTAGCAGCTTCTGTAGCGGATCTGCGATCTGCGCGTACTGCGGCACAAACTTGCGGTAGAAGTTGGTGGTGCCCAGAAATGACGCTAGCTCTTTCACGTTAGTTGGGGTGGGGAGTGCGTTGATGGCTTGGACATTGTCCTGAGTAGGCTCAACTCCAGTCGCTGTCACTCTGTACCCAAGAAAGTCAATCTCGGATGCTGTAAATGTGCACTTTGCTGCGTTGAGCGTGAAGTTGTGTTGCGCGAGACAAGCTAACACTGCATGCAGTCATCGATCGTGTTCCTCCTTGTCCCTTCCATGGACCACAACATCGTCGAGGAGATTGAGTGCTCCGTCAAGGCCTGCCAGAACCGACGCCACGATTTTTTGAAATGCGCTAGGCGCTGTGCACAGTCCATACGGCATCCTACGGTACTGAAATACCGACTGCGTTCTGCTAGTGGTACCTGAAGGTAGCTTCGGCGCATGTCCAGTTTTGTGAACACCGTTGAACCGTGGAATGACGCAGCTAGCTCTTGTATTGTTGGCAGAGGGTATTTGTTCGGAATGATGGCTTTGTTGACCGATTTGAGATCGATGCACAGCCTGGGTTCACCGTTCTTGCGTCGCACGATGACCAGATTCGATATCCAAGAGGATGAATCGATGCGCTCAATTATACCATCCTATTTGAGTCGTTTCAGTTCCGTTGAGACTTCCGCGCGAACGGAAAACGGTAGACAGCGTAGGCATTGTGAAACCGGCCGGACTGATGTGTCTACACGAGGTGCGTGGCAGTACCCTTTAACTATCCCAAAACCCGAGAAAAGGGAGGGGTACTCATGCCTATAGTCCGTGTCGCTGATCACATTGATGTTCATGCCCGTTGAGTCCTGAAGCTTGAACCCTAGTTGATCAAACAAATTGACTCCCATCACTCTTTCCTTCTGCGACGTAGAATGTGAAGCTATCGAGCTTAACTCCTTTGTAGCAGACAGGAACGGTCACTAGCCCTCTCGTGGGTATGGTTGAACCATCATAAGCGTGAAGAGTGTCCCTCGCAGAAGTATGTGGGTAATCCGAATAGTACCTTTTGTAGAGGTCGACACTCAAAATTGAAACCTTCGCCCCCACATCTATGAGAAGCGATACCGAGGTCCCAGCGATCTCGACCTTGCAGTCTTTGAAAGTCCTTGTTGACCGAACATCCTGGTCAGCCCTGTCCTTTATGGAGTATACGTCGTGTCCACCCGGAGATTTATCGTCTACATGGCGGACAGATGACGCCTTCTCCTTCGATGACCGGCATACTTTCTCGAAGTGATTCAGCTATGAACACGCGTTGCATCGTTTACCGTACGCTGGACATTCCCTGGGAGCGTGTGTCCGGCCACAATTCAGACACTGCTTGTTTGAGCGATTGTGTTTTGATTGCCTCTGAATGCCCTGCACTGGTGCTGTGTTCATCTGATGAGATGCATGACTAAATGCTCCCTCAGAGCATGCCATCGGCTGTTGTTTGAGCACCTCGGCGGTATGCATCGCACTTTCAATTTGCACAGCTAACGCTTGTGCCTTTTCGAGTGTGAGAGTATCATCCTCCATGAGAAGACGCTCTCTAATCCGCGGGACAGAAGTCTTTTCGATTAGCTGGTCTCTCACCAGCTCATCGGTCAGTGCTCCAAAATTGCACTTTGCAGCCAGTTCTATCAATGCAGAAGCAAATTGGTTCACTGGTTCGCCATGTCCCTGTGACTGTTGGTGAAACCGGTATCTTTCTATCAGCACACTTGTCTTTGGGACAAAATATTTGCCCAGTGCATTAACAGCAGTACTGTACTCACTCGTTGCAGCACTGTCGAGCTGCGCGAAGATTTGTTGTCCCTCCGTTCCGAGGCAATGCAGCAGAATCGCTCGGCGGCAAATGTCCGAAATGGCCGCGCCATCCAGGCCACTTGCGATCATGTAAGTCTTGAAACTTTCATACCAGCGTATCCATGGTACAGGAGGCTCTCCTGGTGTTTCCAAGAATGGAGATAGGGCAGCGAGGGTTAAACCAGCCATCCTCGTCGCCAGATGTTTTGTTCGAGGGCTAAATAATTCACAAACTACACTTGGTGTCCAGAACCCAAAGTGTATTTATTACAGGCCTAACATGGCTGCTGCTTATATATACATAAATGTTCGATTAACGCTAGACATAATTTAATTCAATTTAAAATATTACATAGATTATATTATTCAAAAGTTAGGTTGAATACATTTTATTCAAATATTTCTCCCATCTGTGATAAATGTCTTTCTCAAAATGCCAATATCACACATTCTTTCGTTTCTTGGACAAAACTTCATGGATTTTGGTGTGATATATTTGATATATTCACTAGTTTATTTAAGATAAAAATGGAACCTAATGGAAATGATTATCTTCAGAGTAATAGGAGATGGGAACAAATTAAATATATCCCAAATTTCATTTTTTAATTATGGTTTAATAACAGCAAAAAAACTCATACTTAAATTTTGGAAAAATGCTACTATACCAACACTCAAAATGTGGATTGGTAATATGTTGGAAACTGCCCACTTGGAAGAAATGAGACCTCCTAATAGATAAACAAGACCAATTCTTAATGAGTTGGTCTCCATTTATTGACCTTGTGGATTCATGTGGTGCAATAGTATCGTAAAAAAGCAAGGGCAAGAAGGCAGAATTTGAGAATCGTTGGAGTAAGAGAAGGACGAGAAGAACATGTATCTCAAACACGTACTTTCGTTACTGAATTACTCAAAGAGGTTCTTAAACTGCCGGGAGAACTAAGAATAGATACTGTTCAACGAGTTGGACGTGTCCCAAGAGGCATAAATGCTGCTCCAAGACAGATAATTGTGAAATTTCTTGATATTTCTTCAGTGGAAACTATACTGAAGAAGATTGTTCATGGTGAAAATTTGATATATCGTGGGGAAAAGATCCGATTTTTCCGTGATTATCCTCCAGAGATTGTCCAGAGAATGAACCTGTTTACACCGACAAGAAACATATTGAGCGGTATTTCTAAAGTCAGATATAGTATTGTTTTTCCTGCAAAAATGAAAATTACATATAAGGAAATTGAGCGCTCATTTACAGACCCAGAAAAAGCATTTAAATATGCAGAAGATATTATGAGGAAAACCTCGGAAATAGAAGAAGAAGACGACTAAAGGAATGAACATGGAACTTTTTAATTTCTAAGATGGAGCTGGAACTGGCGGATTTCTCAGACAGTTACTGAGCTTATCTGTCTGGAATGTATTGGAGAATATTGTTTAACCTTGAATGAAAAGCTCTCGTACAAAGAACGAGATAACATGAGTATTTAACTATTATATGCTAATTACAATTAACTAACTAACTTTAACAAAACTAATGTGAGTGTGTGTAGTAAATATGAATAATTATGAATAAACCATTGCTTATAAATTGTAATTAACCAAAATGTCTATAACATTACTAACATTTTCTTTCTTTCTTTTTGAGTGGGAACGCAACATAAACTTGGAAAAAATCCAGGAATGAGGTTAACCCCTCGGTACCTGCTTGTAGGGTAGCTGGCTAGATAAATTGGTACAGTACAAATACTTATAGAAATGAGAATAGGTTGTGGTTTATGTTTGGATTTGGGGTTTAATTATATTAATTTTTTTTTTTTTTTTTTTTTAACTCTTTAATATTTTATCTTTGCATATTTTTGTTATTATTATTATTATTATTACTAATTTTTTTTTAAATTATTTTTTTGGGGGGCATTTTGCTAACGCTAGTTTGATAAAGTTATACAAGAATAAACGAGACGGTTTGTAGTTTTTTTTTTTTACGAGGTGTTAATAAGGGATTGGGGCTCACTGTAAAATAACATCAACGGAAGTCTATAATTCTTTCGCCACCTTAGGTGGCTATTTGTCTTTAAGGTACCTGCTTTTAGATACCTTAATTTCACTTTTTTTTTTAAATCACTTAATTAATTGTAAATCACAACTTTTCTTGCTTTATCTAAGGCACTTTTGGAGATGGAGATGTAATGTAAACTTAAAAATTTGGAATGACCACCCAACGTCCAGAACACGGAGGTATTTGTTTGCACCATATGTTTCAAGAACATCACTTTGATATACAATGCAGGACGATAGGCAAATAAAGAATGGAGGAATCACATTCTGTAGTTGGAATATAAGGGGTGCCAATGAACCAATAAAGAGGGGTAAAATTTTTGCTCACCTAAAATCTTTGAAAAGCGACATAATCTACTTGCAAGAAACTCACATGAAACAGGAAACACAAATGAGATTAAAGGCGAAGTGGATAGGCCAAACATATTATTCGTCATTTACTTCTAAATCTAGAGGTACGGCTATTCTTATTCGAAAAGGTATACCGTTCAAATTAAAGAATACTATATCAGATAAAGAGGGAAGGTATATTATAGTTTCGGGAGAAATTTATGCTACCCCAATAACTATGGTAAATATTTACGCTCCGAATTTTGATAACCCTCAATTTTTTGAGAAAATTATAGATATAATACTGGAGTTTAATTATCAAAATGTCATAATAGGAGGGGATTTCAACTGTGTTTTAGATCCTTACTTAGACAAATCAGCAAAACAAAGAAGGAGTAATACAAAATCTAAGACTAGTGAATTTCTAAATACATATATAAAAAAAACTAACATAACAGATGTATGGAGATCTGCTAACCCAGCAGGAAGGGAATACTCATTTTACTCTTCGGTACATAAAACATACTCAAGAATTGATTATTTTTTAGTGGATAGGAAATTAATGCCATATATAATTAACCCAACTTACCATATTAGTAGTATTTCTGATCACTCTCCATTGACTTTTTTAGTAAAATTTGAAGGAATGCCGGGAAAGAATTTTTTTTGGAGGTTTAACATATATATATTAAGTGACTTACAGGGTTATCAATATTTGAAACAACAAATGATATCATTTTTTGAGATAAATGATACACCAGGTACCTCACCTTCTTTAATATGGGAAACTTTTAAAGCATTTATTAGAGGAATTATAATTTCATATGAAATTTTTCAAAATAAGAAGAATAAGACAGAACAGATGCTGTTAGAACAAGAAATAAGACAGTTAGAGTTAGATAATGCTAAAGATCCCACTATAGATAAACATAATAAGATAATACTACTGAAATTTAAACTTAACCGAATTCTCTCGGCAAGAGTAATAAGATTATTCCAAATTACAAAACAGGAACATTTTGAGTTTGGTGACAAACCACATAAGCTGTTGGCGCGTCAATTGAAAAAACAGGAAAAGGAAAATACTATAAATAAAATTAAATCCGAGAATGGTGAATTACTAACACTACCTAAAGATATCAATAAAAGATTTGTTCAATTTTATCAGAATTTATACACATCAAAAACCAAAACAGAAGATAGTAAAATTATAAATTTTTTAGATAAATGTAATCTACCAAAACTTGACCTTTTGGAACAAGAAGAACTAGGAGCGCAAATTACAATCGAAGAAATAGGTGAAACAATAAAATTGCTGAAAAATGGTAAGACACCGGGACCAGATGGTTTTAGTAATGAATTTTATAAAAAGTTTCATGAGATAACGACCCCCTATCTATTTAATTTATATACTCACGTTTTTAAAGAAAATAAATTACCTGAAACATTAGCAGAATCAACTATTACGCTTATTCCAAAGAAAGATAAAGATCTAGAGGAACCGGGCTCCTATAGAGCTATATCACTTTTAAATACCGACCAGAAAATTCTAGCAAAGACTTTAGCTAGAAGATTAAGCAAATATATTAGTAAATTGATAAACCCTGATCAAACGGGGTTTATACCCAAAAGATATTCATTTAATAATTTGAGACGCCTGTTTAATATAATGTACTCACATAAAAAGGAAGAAAAAGACTTAGCAATTATTTCTTTGGACACAGAGAAAGCATTTGATCAGGTAGAATGGCAGTATTTATACATAGTATTACAAAAATTTAATATGGGAGAGAATTTTATTGCATGGGTGAAATTATTATATGATAAACCGATGGCAAGAATATTAACCAACAGCATGTTATCTCAAAAATTTCAATTATCAAGGGGTAATAGGCGGGGATGTGCTTTATCACCCCTGCTATTTGCCCTTATGATAGAACCTCTGGCTGAAAGTATAAGAAGCCATCCGAATATTCAGGGTTATAATACTAGGGACTCAAATAATAAAATTTCATTTTATGCAGACGATATTTTGTTATATATAACAAATTCACAAACGAGCATACCAAATTTATTAAATTTAATAGAGGAATTTGGGTCCTTTTCAGGATATAGAATAAACTGGAACAAAAGTGAAATTATGACGTTAAAACCTCAAGAATCCACACACTTATTGAAATTCCCCTTTAAAATAGCAACAGAAAAATTCAAATATCTGGGTATACAGATTACTAGAAAACATAAAGCTTTATTCAATGCTAATTTTATACCCTTAATAAATAAACTTAATATAATGATAAAATTTTGGAAAACACTCCCTTTATCATTAATAGGCAGAATAAATGCTATTAAAATGAGCTTCTTACCACAGTTATTATACCTATTTCAATCTATACCAGTATATGTACCAAAATATGTTTTTTCTAAACTGAACGCTAATATTACTAATTTTGTTTGGGATTACAAATCACATAGAATTAAAAAAGAACACTTATGTAAACCAAAAGATGTCGGGGGACTTTCACTCCCTAATTTTTTGTATTACTATTGGGCAATACATATTAAGAATATAATTTACTGGTTGGATAGTTCAACTCAACAGACAGAATGGATAAAAATGGAGAAAGAGGATTGTTATCCTTGTAATATAGGAACAATCCTCTTCTCCCCGAAAAAAATGAACAATACAATATATAAGAAAAACCCAATTATACAAGATACAATAAGAATATGGAAACAAATAAAACTATCCTTAAAATTAAGAAACCTATCATTGTTAACACCGATAGCGAATAATCCTTTATTTAAACCATCTATGATGGATAAAATATATAATCAATGGGAAAGTTTAGGTATTAAAAGGATCGGGGATATGTATGAAATGGGAGATTTATTATCATTTCAACAATTACAATTAAAATTTAAACTGAAAAACACTCATTATTTTAAATATTTTCAGATTTGTAATTTTTTGAAGACATACATACAGGGATATCAAAAAATAACTCCTGATTTACTAGAAGAAGTAATGAATATAAAAGCTGATACACAAAAATTAATAGCATATTTATATAATAGTATCTTAAATATAGATTTACCTGTGACCGAGGTAATTAGAGAAGAGTGGGAACGGGAATTATTGATAAAAATTACGAAGGCTACATGGGAAAAGTATTTGACATACATTCACATGTGTTCGATTAACGCAAGACATAATCTAATCCAATTTAAAATTTTACATAGATTATATTACTCAAAAACAAGATTAAATAAATTTTATCCAAATATATCGCCCATTTGCGATAAATGTTTAACCCAAGAAGCATCTATAACACACTCTTTTGTTTCTTGTATAAAACTTCATGGATTTTGGAGTGATATTTTCAAAATATTTACAAAACTATTTAAGACAAAAATGGAACCCAATAATGAATTGATTATATTTGGGGTAATGGAAGACGGGAACAAATTGAGTTCATCTCAAAAGTCAATTTTTAATTATGATTTAATAATAGCAAAAAAATTAATATTGACATTTTGGAAAAATACACCAATACCAATGCTCAAAATGTGGATTGCAAGTATGTTGGATACCGCACATCTTGAGGAAATGCGATTCCTCCTAATAGATAAATTTGACCAATTCATTACGAGTTGGTCTCCATTTGTCGTCTTTTTGGAAACGTATGGTGCAAAACAGGTGTAAAAGCTAATCCGTGACTGCGGATGGTCAAGATTATAAATGATCTCCTTACTTCTATTTTCTTTTCTTCTCATCTTTTCTTTTATTCTCTCTCTTCTATTTTCTATGTCTCAACTTTCTTATTTCATTCTTTATTTTTCTTTTTCACACACTATATATCTCACATTTTTCTATTTTTCATTATCTAACTTTTTTCTTTTTCTTCTTTATTTCAAAAATTTTTAAAAATAAGAAGCTGTACATGAAAGGTATTATGAAAATATGATTGTATACAATTGTACTTACTTCTAATAAAATTAAAAATTAAAAAAAAAAAAAAAAAATATTGAAAATTCTGGGTTTGGGCGAAAAATGATTAAGAATATAAAAAAGCATCGACTTGTGGCGAGGGAGAATCTCCTTTCTGCTTCACTTTCTTACTTATTTATTTTCTTTACCTCACACTCACTAGACTTTCCTTTACTCTTCACCACTTCTTTCTTTCTCATTTCTTTCTAAAAAAAAAAAAAGGAAGTTGTACAAAGAATGCTTTAATAATTCTGGGAACCTGTAAAAAGGTACCATCAAAATGTAATGTACTTACTTCTAATAAATACAATTTTAAAAACAAACAAACATGGCTGCTGCTAAAACCCTGCAGATCTCCCAGGGACCCTCCCTGAGGAAACATGCATTTTGACACAGAGCCCTCTAGTGGTGACTCCAGGACACAACAATCATCCCCAATCAGTACCCCATTCCTGCCTTCTCCCCATATCCCCTGACTCGGCTATCTTCAAGAGCCCTATCTAGCTCTCTCTTGAAATTATCCAGAGAACTGGTCTCCACCGCCCTCTGAGGCAGAGAATTCCACAGACTCACAACACTCTGTGAGAAAAAGTGTTTCCTCGTCTCCTTTCTAAATGGCTTACCCCTTATTCTTAAACTGTGGCCCCTGGTTCTGGACTCCCCCAATATCGGGAACATGTTTCCTGCCTCTAGCGTGTCCAAACCCTTAACAATCTTATATGTTTCAATAAGATCCCCTCTCATCCTTCTAAACTCCAGAGTGTACAAGCCCAGCCGCTCCATTCTCTCAGCATATGACAGTCCCGCCATCCTGGGAATTAACCTTTTAAACCTTCGCTGCACTCCCTCAATAGCAAGAATGTCCTTCCTCAAATTAGGGGACCAAATCTGCACACAATACTCCAGGTGTGGTCTTACTAGGGCTCTGTACAACTGCAGAAGGACCTCTTTGCTCCTATATTCGACTCCTCTTGTTATAAAGGCCAAAATGCCATTCCATTTCTTCACTGCCTTCTGTACCTGCATGCTTACTTTCATAGACTGATGAACAAGGACCCCCAGATCCTGTTGTATTTCCCCTTTTCCCAACTTGACGCCATTTAGATAGTTATCTGCCTTTCTGTTTTTGCTACCAAAGTGGATAACCTCACATTTATCCACATTAAATTTCATCTGCCATACATCTGCCCACTCCCCCAACCTGTCCAAGTCACCCTGCATTCTCATAGCATCCTCCTCACAGTTCACACTGCCACCCAGCTTTGTGTCATCTGCAAATTTGCTAATGTTACTTTGAATCCCTTCATCCAAATCATTGATGTATATTGTAAATACTGTAGCTGCGGTCCCAGCACCAAGCCTTGCGGTACCCCACTAGTCACTACCTGCCATTCTGAAAGGGACCCGTTAATCCCTACTCTTTGTTTCCTGTCTGCCAACCAATTTTCTATCCATGTCAGCACTCTATCCCCAATACCATGTGCCCTAATTTTGCCCACTAATCTCCTATGTGGGACCTTATCAAATGCTTTCCAAAAGTCCAGGTACACTACATCCACTGACTCTCCCTTGTCCATTTTCCTAGTTACATCTTCAAAAAATTCCAGAAGATTAGTCAAGCATGATTTCCCCTTCGTAAATCCATGCTGACTCAGACCGATCCTTTTACTGCTATCCAAATGTGCAGCTATTTCATCTTTTATAATTGACTCCAGCATCTTCCCCACCACCAATGTCAGGCTAACTGGTCCTATAATTCCCTGTTTTCTCTCTCCCGCCTTTCTTAAAAAGTGGGATAACATTAGCTACCCTCCAATCCACAGGAACTGATGCTGAGTCTATAGAACATTATCACCAATGCATCCACGATTTCTAGAGCCACTTCCTTCAGTACCCAGGGATGCAGACCATCAGGCCCTGGGGATTTATCAGCCTTCAGTCCCATCAGTCTACCCTATACCATTTCCTGCCTAATGCGGATTTCCTTCAGTTCCTCCGTCACCCCAGATCCTCTGGCCACTACTATATCAGAAAGATTGATTGTGTCCTCCTTAGTGAAGACGGATCCAAAGTACCTGTTCAACTCATCTGCCATTTCCTTGTTCCCCATAATATATTCACCTTTTTCGGTCCTCAAGGGTCCAACTTTGGTCTTAACTAATTTTTTCCTCTTCACATACCTAAAGAAGCTTTTACTATACTCCTTTATATTCTTGGCTAGCTTACCTTCGTACCTCATCTTTTCTCCCTGAAGACGAACTGATTTGTCGGTTAATTGGCTTAGGTAAAATTGAAAATGACCCCTAGTGTTAGGATAGTGCTAGTGTACAGGGTGATCATTGGCAAACTTGATGGGCTGAAGGGCCTGTTTCTATGCTTTACCTCTAGTCACAAGTCTAAGGTCTAGTCTGCAGTCCTCAGCACAGAAATGGGGTGGGAGATTGCAACCTTCACGTGGTCCGCCCTGTTTCGACGAATGCAATCAACCCGGCTTGCACAATCAAATAAGATCAAATAGAACAAGTTGTCCTACAACTTTAGGCTGTACACGCCATACGCAAGAAGAAGAAGAAGAAGCACAGAAATAGTCTAAAGTCTAAAGCTAATCTGCCAATCTCTGCTTTAGCTAACAGATTTAAGTATTCTGCAAATAATCTATTGATTTGTTCTGTGGTTAATCATTTTGGCAGCTGACAGGTATTATTATTTTTCCATCTCAACCTTACTTCAAATTCATCCAATTCTTATTTTATGGCTCTTGTTCTACTTGAGAGCAGGTCAACACAACTGATATTTTTACTATTCAATTGGTCAACCCAACTTTGAACTATGGACTAACTTTGGTTACACCATGGACTTTGGGATTTTTTGCACTGGTAGCAGTTTATTGAATTTGACAATTAAACAATCTTGACTCATTCATGTCCTTCACTCAATCTGTTTTGTATTCATCATTGTACTTATTGCTGTGCCTATCATTACCATATATACTGTTTACTCTTTAGAGTTTAGTGCAAACAAGATATTATTTTGAACCCTGATGTATGTGACAATAACTTAATCTGAATCTGATTGTTAAGAATTCAAATCTCATGCAAACTAACTCTTTGTTATAGAATCATACAATCCTCACCATGGAATCAGGTCCTGAGCTCTGAGCTATCATTATTTCAAAGACGTTTCCTTAATTATGGCCTGATAACGGCGAAAAAACTAATACTCAAACTTTAGAAACATACATCAGTCCCTACTCTTAAGATGTGGAATACAAACATGTCTGAGACGCTACATCTTGAAAATATTAGACTTGTCTTGGCAGAAAAACCAGATCATTTTTCGAAGACATGGACACCATTCATTGATTTATTACAAGGATAGTATGGTGCAACATAACTTTGGATTTAAATCTAATTACGGGTTGGGTGAGGTGGGTGGGGAGGGATGTGAGGCAGGTATATCACCACTTTTTTCTTTCTTTCTCTTTTTGTCCTTTTATTTTTTTTATTTTTTCTGTTCCTCTCTTTCTTTTTTTCATTTATTTACTCTTTGACTACACCACTTTGGTAGTCTAGGGATTCTATCTTTGCACATCTCAATTTTTCTCTTTCTTGCTTTTTCTCCTTTCTTTTCTTCCAACTATAGCTAAAAAGTTAAAATTGAAGCTGTACAATAACTATAATTTTATATGCCGTTGGTTCTATTTTTGTACATTTGCTTCTAATAAATAAAAATATTTAAAAAAAACAGAAACAGGTCCTTCAGCCCAACTCATCCATACCAACCAAGTCCCATCCAAGCTAGTTGATTTGTTTGCATTAGACTCATATCCCTTTAAACATTTCCTATCCATATACATGATGAGTGTCTTTTTTATGTAATTATTGTACCTGCCTCAACTACCTCCCCTGCCAGCTCAGATCCATATACCCACCACATTCTGAGCAAAAAGGTTGCCCCTCAAGTTTGTGTTAAATCTTTTCCCTCCCACCTTAAACCCATGTCCTCTGGTTCTTAATTCCCCTACCCTGGGTAAAAGACTCTGCATTCCCCTCTTGATGTTATGCAAGTCTATAAGACTACCTCTTAGCCTCCTGCGCTGCAAGGAATCAAGTTCTGGCAACATCCTTGTAATTCTTCTTTGCACTCTTTCTAGCTTAATGACATCCTTCCTACCGGGTGGGGGGAAGGTGATTTACATCGCAGCAGTACTTTGAGGACTTGCTGAAGGCAACTTGGAGCACTGTGAGGAGGTGTGTTGGGAATGGGAGATGGGCTCCATATAGTAGCAATGTCTATTTAAATACAAAAGTGAACATAACACAAGTGTTGTTAAACATTTTGTAGGAGGATTATCATACAAATAATTGACACCAAATCACATATGGAAAAAAAGGAACAGATCTTCATAATCTTGTAGAGATAAGCTTTAGGTAGTGCCTTATGGAAGGAACAAGAGGCAGTGATGTTTTAGACAGAATTGTGCAGCTCAGGGCTTTGACAGCTGAAGACTCATTTGCGAGATTAATTCGGTAATACTGAAGAGACTAGAATTGGGAATTAGAATATCAGAGGGTTATAAGAGCTGGTGTTGTTAACAGACTATAAAACATCAGGATGGCTTATAGGATCTGAATTAATTTGGAAAGGATTCAGAGAGGATGGTATAATTTTGGAAGGAAGTTCTCAGCTACCAGAGAATCTAAAATAATCCTGCAAACAACAGTTAGGCCACAAAGCTCATTTCAAGTCAGTGAATACATCAGTGAATTACTGAAAAAACATGAAACCATGGGGATTTAATCATGAATTAAATATAAATAAGTCTGGGCCTTTTTATAAAAACATCCGTTATTTATGGCATGGTTTTGAAGCTTGCCTCTGAAATAATCAACAAAAGAAACCTTAAGTACGCTTTAAGTTACTAATTGAGAACGCATTTGAATAGCTTACAACAGAAAGAAGAAAAATTGTAGATGAAGTTGAAAAAAAACATTACATTTTATTGAAAGCCTCTTATAAAAGTGTGTCTCCTGGCAGGCAAACATTTCTAACAAAGCTGCGGACAGACGACGGAGGACTCACTTGCTGTGGTCAGAGGAACAAGGAACACTCGCCATGGACCGCTGACAGAAGACCAGTAGGCCTGCTTGCCCACCGTGAACTCCGGATCAGCCCCGAGTCGCTGGCGTCGAAGGGAACCAGTGTGGAAACAGGCCCTCCGGCCCAACTTGCCCACACAGGCCAACATGTCCAGGCTACAATAGTCTCACCTGCCTGCATTTGGCCTATATCCCTCCAAACCTGGCCTATCAATGTACCTGTCTAACTGTTTCTTAAACATTGGGATAGTCCCTGGCATTACTTCCTCCCCTGGCAGCTCATTTCAGATATCCACCTCCCTTTGTAAATAAATGGAAAAATTATCTATTAGCAAATAAAAATGTAAATGTTTTCTTTTAAATAATAAAGGGGTTTATTTCAAATAGCTTGTATCCAAATGATGACATCACTTGCCGTAGCCTCCTCTTGTTGACATAAGCCAATTTAGTTTACCTTGGCACAATAGTGAAGGAGTGATGAGTCATTAATGCCTTGCCTTTTAAATGAGATATTGGTCTAAAACTTAATAATTTGTGATGTTTAACATGCATAGTTTTGCATTTTCCTACAATCAAAGTCAATACAACTGAATTTTGGAAGTGGAATACAATGTATATCCACTACTACTAATACACGACTACATTGTGCATTTAGCACTATATACTAAGGATGAAGTCCTCTGACCAAAAGTCCAAGTGTCTATTCAGTTGAATGTAAAAAAATTGGTGACATCAATTGAACAATCGCTCAGAGAGATTTTGAATACTATTTCCTCAATCATCACTATCCAAAATAAACTTTATTTGTTTTTCATCTAATTCCTAGTTAATGGGGTCGTGCTATCAAAATAACAGTAAGATCTGCTCTTCAAAAGTAATTTATTGAATGTGAATTACTGAGAAGCATCCTAAGGATACGCTGAGGTACCCTATAAATGAAAGGATGTTGTTTATTTTTTTCCTTTACATCAATGATCCATTTATAAGTATAAGTTTCTTTCTGGACTGAATGGTGGCAATATTGGATGCAATTCCTCATGCATAAGTCAGTTGAAATTGGAAACATAGCAACCATAATTTCTATCCGAGCTCAGTAATATTTTGTAATTAGTACATAGGTTTGTAGTACATTAATTCATCATGGAGATGTTGTTCTCCCTCCTATTCCGATACATTAGATTGCATTTTACTAATAAATGCCACATTTTCTCCATAGATCTTTTACTCTTTCTGAGCAGATGTCCACAAACGTTTTGCTAACTATGCTTGACCACAGGACTTCTGATGTGATGGTGCGCACATTTGCTGCAATCATTCGTCACTTATGGCAGGGAGTGGCACTTACATTCATTTCAATGGAAAGGAATAGCACTGCTGGATGTAGATTAGTGGTAGTTATGTATGTCATTAATATAATGTGTATATGTATATGTAATTGAATTTATATAAATGTCATTCATTCTTATCAACTGGGGTTTTTTCAAGTTAAATTTTTATCTTTTTTCCTTTTGTTTAATTTTGATTAATCTTTCATTCTTCATGAGAGTTTCTGTATGTCAAGGACAGCCTCTTAAGTGGTGTGATACCCAGTTATTCAGGCTGTGCCTCGTGGGATCTCATGGTGAACATGGAGATGACTGCTGCAAGTATACTGTATCCTCATCAGAGGATTCTTTCAACTGCAGAGGAGGGTGGTGGTGTCCAGCAAAGTGCAGATATTGTGGGTGCCTCCAGGAAATTTGACACCATTATTGTTCAGTTCATAAGTACAACACACATGACTATTTCTGCTATTTTGCTTTCATCTTTTTAATTCTTGTCTGTATCTTTGTGCAAGGATTAACACATAAGTCTGGACTAATCTATTGTTATGACACGCTGCTGAAGTTTCATCAATTTTCCAGCTTGAGAGTGTTTTCAATGTCCCGTTGAAGTGGTGCATTACTATAAATTAATTCACACCTATGCCACCTGGGGTTTCCTTGAGAATGCTAGTTATTTGCACATTGTCTAATAGAACTTTCATGTGGAGCTTGGCTTTCGAAATGGAAAATGGTCCAACGATGACAATCTGAAGCAATGGATCTGTTCAGAATTTAATTTTGCAGCTTGCCTAACACATTTTCTTTACTATTTGTTATAGTCATTACCACTATACCACCTTTACCTTTTGCGTTATCATTTTAATAAGATTTTCGTCAGTACAAATTAAGAGAAATCAGCTGTCAGAGACAACAAGGTGCGATACCCAATGTGTAACTATTTTGTTACCTAGAGATTGGTTTCTAAGTTTTTGGAGAGCCTAAATATTATAGAGTGACGGTCTCACTGAAAGACCATGACATCGGTTTCGAGTGGTTATGCAACATTGTAAGTGCATTAGTGATGCCAAACGTTACCTTGCACGGCAACCAGAACAGGCTTCAGTGGCAGCACTGTAATTTCCAAACAAATGCCAGTAGTTTGCCATGCAGCAACCACCAAGACAAGTTGTATCTATGGAGAGAGAAGTAGAATTAATATTTCAGTCTGATGAACATTCAGCAACATGAAACATTGAGCAGAACATAATGTGCCGGTAGAACTCAGCGAGTCAGGCAATATCTGTGGAAGAAATAGATAGGCAACAATTCAGGTCAGGACCCTTCTTCAGACTGATGGATCAAGATTCCAGCATCTACAGTTCCTTGTGTCCACATGAAGTATTGACATGTTTTTCTCCACAAACGCTGTATGATCTGATGTGTATTTTCAGCATTTTCTGAATTTATTTCAGATTTACAGAATCCACTGGGTTGAATTTTAATGTATACTGACTTTTCCCTTGTGTTTATTTTATTTTTAGGAAATGAGGATCATGAGAATAGTTTTGATGATGAAGATCTGTTTGATCTCATTAACCTAATGTTGTTACCTCCGGCTTCTAATTAGAACTCCTAACATCTACATCAACAAGAAAGCATGGCAATTTGTGTAGGAAGGAATTGCAGATGCTGGTTTACACCGAAGGCAGACACAAAATGTTGGAGTAACTAAGCGGGTCAGACAACATCTCTGGAGGAAAGGAATAGGTGACGTTTAGGCCTCTCGACACAAAACATCACTTATTCCTTTTCTCCAGAGATGCTGTCTTACCTGCTGCATTACTCCGGCATTTTGTGTCTATCTTTAACATGGCAATTTGATAACGACTCAAGGACCCGAAAGACACAGCACTGAAAAACCTGAAACTGACTATATACTTTGGTCGGGAATGGTGACTCAAATTGGTAACTTTCTCGGCCAGGGATGAAAGTGCTGCCTTTCCTAACACAGAGGGAAAATCCTGGAATTCTCTTCCCTGCCACATCATAGGCTGCCATCAACAAACAGGTGGTAAAAGCTCTCCACTTCCTCCAAGCCAATTAAACATGCATATGCATTACACCAGTTAGTCTTTTGAACTGAGGGACCAACCAGGAAGCAGACATATTTTGACCTGGTATTGAGCAATGAAGACAGTGTTAATTAATGATCATGATGCCAACCTAAATCACCCTCATCTGACTGCACATGATCCATACCTCTCAATTTCCTACATATACATGTGCCTGTTCTAAAACCCTCTTAAACATCTCCAGCACCAACCCTGGCAGCAAGTTCCAGGCACCCACCAACCTCTGTATAAAAAGACTTGCCTTGCACATCTCCTTTAAACTCTGCCCCTTTCACCTTAAAATGAGGCCCTCTAGTCTTTGACATTTTCACCCTGGGAAAAAGGTTCTAACTACCTACATTATCTATGCCTTTCATAATTTGATATAGTTCTAACAGGTCTCCCCCTCAGCTTTCAATACTCCAGAGAAAACTATCCAAGTTTGTCAAACCTCTCCTTATAGCTAATATCCTTTAATCCAAACATTCTGGTAAACCTCTTCTGCATCTTCTCCCAAGTCTCCACATCCTTCATGTAAAGGGGTGACCAAACCTGCACGCAATACTTTGAATGCAGTATGCATTTGGTATGCAGCCAAACCAAAATCCTATAAAGCTGCATCATGACTTCTTGACTCTTATACATCATGCCCTAACCAATGAAGGCAAGCCCTGCCATATGCCTTCTTAACCACTCTATCTACTTGTATTGCCACTTTTAGGGAGTTATGCACTTAGACTCCAAGATCCCACTGTATATTACTACTGTTAAGGGTCTTGCCATTAACTGTATACTTTCCCCTTACATACGACTTCCCAATGTGCATCATTTCACACTTGTTCGGATTAAACTTTATCTGCCATTTCTCTACCGTCTTTGTAGGTTATCTATAAGATCATAAGATCAAGTGATAGTAGAATTAGGCCATTCGGCCCATCAAGTCTACTCCACCATTCAATCATGGCTGATCTATCTATCCCTCCTAACCCCATTCTCCTGCCTCTCTCCCCAACAACCCCTCTGACACCCTCCCCCCTCCCCCCACCCCCCCCCCCCCCACCTCCCACCCCCCCCCCCCCCCCCCCACTGTGTATTTTGACACCCTTCTTCACAGTCCACAACTCCAGAAATCATTGTCATCTGCAAACTTACTAAGCAACCCAACTACACATATGACCAATTCATTTTTATATGTCACAAACAGCAGAGGTCCCAGCACAGTCCCTATGGAACCCCACTGGTCACAGACAACTAGCCTCAATAATGTCATTCCACCAAGACCCTCCATCTTCTATTAGTAATCTGTTATGAATCCATAATGATAAGTTACTGTGAATAATTTGCATCTTAATCTTCTGGATCAGCCTACCATGGGGACTTTGTCAAATGCCTTACTAAAATCCATATAGACAACATCCATCGCCTTACCCTCAATGATCAATTTGGCCACCTCCTCCAAAAGTCGACCAGGTTCATAAGACATGACTTGCCATGTACAAAGCCATGCTGACTGTCCCTAATTTCCCATTCCCGTCCAGATGGGACTAAATCCTATTCCAAAGAATCCTCTCCAATAGCTTCCCTGAGACTGACGTGAGTGATGTAATTCCCTAGATTCTCTCGACTTCCCTTCCCTGTGGTGTGGCGGCGCCTAACGGCAGTGGCTCGACTGCAGTCTGTCTTTTTTAAATTATTGTCTCGTTAAATGTATGTGTTGATTGTAGTTTTTATTATTTTTTAGCTGTGTATATGTGCGGGGGGGGGGGTGTGTGGGGGTGGGGGGGGGACCATTTAATCTCTTCCCTGTACGGGGGACCCGACTTTTTCCCTGTCGGGTCTCCGATGTTGTTGGGCCTAACATTGTGGATCCGGTGGTGGCCTCTGGAGAAGATGCTCCAACATGATATGCTCCACGGTCGGGAGTTATATCAGAGCGGGTCTCGGGGGCCCGCAGCAGCGCCTGGTGCAGGGCTGCATTATGTCTCCCCATCCAAGGATGGGAGTGTAGACCACCAGTCCTGGGCGAACTCGCATTGCAATGAGATGCTGGGGGAATGTCCCTCGACAAGGGACCCGCGAGAAGCAGAGGTGCCAACCATGGTCGCCAAGTTTGCAATGCCGTCGCTGGTTGGGGAGCCGCTGGACGAAGAGCTGGCGGCCAGCATTAATTACCTCACTTCCCACCAGCTTCAAGAGCAGGTGATGACGGAGACAGCCCTCAGGTACCACACGCCCAGCAACTGCGCCTCCCTCAAGGTACCGTCGATGAATAGTTCCATTTGGAGCTACATTGGTGGTGGCATTAAGACCCAAGAGGTCAAATTACAGAGAATCCTGAATCTGCTGGCATCTGGGGTGACAGCATTCACCAGGTCTGTGGACGGCAGCGCTTTATCTGAGGCGCAACGGGACGCAATGGCATTGTTGCACACTTTGAAATAAATTGCTTTCGCAAGAATGCCATTCGTCCTGTTCTCAACCCCAAGTTTGCGGGGTTGTGCAAGTGCAGTAATGTGCAGCCGCCCAATTTGCTGTTTGGAGAAGACCTGTCCAAGCAGGTGAAGGACCTTGACGACGAGTCGAAGGCTGTGGGGCTACTTCGGGCTCCACCAGTGAGCAGACAGTAGTCGTTTCAACTCCAGCACCCCTATGCCGTTCCCAGCACCAGAAGGTCTGCGGAAACCACCTCCAGCTCGAGGACCGAAAGAACCGGCCGGAAGTCTTTTTTAGGACATGGCCCAAGCCGGCCGACAAAGAAGATGCGCAGCTGGCGCACTCCAGCACCTCAATTCCCCAAATATCGGGGGAGGAAATGAACATCCAGAATCCACCAATAACTACGGAGGTAGGTGGGTCTGGGTCGCTATGGAACATACGGGGTGTGGGTCTATCGCATGTTGGTGGTAGGTTACGTTTCTTTTGCATGAATAGCGGTGGATAACATCTGACTTGTTCATACTGCGTAGTATAGATGGGTTCCAAATTGAGTTCTCTGGCTCACTGCCACCCACGCAGCATGCCCCAAACCGTACCTTTGTTCGTTCAAAACAGGATGGTTTGGAAGTTCAGGCTGAAATTGAGACATTATGTGCAAAAAGGGTAATTGAAAAATCTAATCATGAACCTCAGCAATTTGTATCCAACATATTTACCAGGCAAAAGAAGGATGGGGGGTGCCGCATCATCTTGGACCTGACCCAACTTAACACCTATGTGCAGTACAAACATTTCAAAATGGAAAGCTTTGTTACTGCCAAACAATTGATTTCCAAGGGATGTTACATGGCATGCATCGATCTCAAAGATGCTTACTTCTCGGTGCCCGTTCACAAGGACCACAGAATATACCTGAAATTTTACTGGATGGGGCAGCTATGGCAGTTTAAAGCATTGCCTAATGGATTAACCTCAGCTCCCAGGTTATTCACTAAAATATTGAAACCTGCTCTTGCTCTATTACGAGCGCAAAAACACATAGTAATGGCTTATTTGGATGATATCCTCATAGTAGGGAAAACTCTGGAATTGGCTATTTCGGCGGTCTCAGCCACCAAGCTCATGTTTGAGCAGTTGGGGTTCCTAATTCACCCAGTAAAATCCAGGTTGACACCATCCAGAGTTATGGATTATTTGGGATTTACTATTAACTCCAATCACCTGTCTGTGACTTTGCCTGAGGGAAAGAGATAGAAGTTAATAGAAGCCTGCAATCATCTTATTACGCAGTAGCTGCCTTCAATTCGGCAAGTGGCCAGCTTAATTGGGAAAATGGTGGCTGCCTTTCCAGCAGCTAAATATGGACCTTTGCACTATCAGCAATTACAAAGAGCAAAGGTGCAGGCACTCAAACATAATTCGGGCCACTTTGACAGGGCTATGCAATTACCGGCTGAAGCTATTGCCGAGCTGCAGTGGTGGATAGCCAATATTTTGCATTGTTCTGGCAATATTTCGATCGAAAGTTCTTCTGTTGTTTTATCGACTGATGCCAGTGCTCTGGGATGGGGTGCCACTGACACTGTTTCTAGCTGCGGTGGCAGATGGAATGTACATGAACTAACTTTTCTGCAGGTGCATGGTATTAACTATTTGGAGTTGCTCGCAGCCCTCTATGGTCTGAAGGCTTATTGTGGGCACATGCACCATCTGCATGTTCAATTACAGATAGATAACACCACAGCAATGGCATACATAAATCACATGGGTGGAATCAAATCAGTATCCTGTGATAAATTGGCTAACCTCATTTGGCACTGGTGCATCATTCGAAATATTTGGGTTTCAGCTACCTACCTCCCAGGTAGTTTCAACACGGTGGCGGACACCAGGTCACGTAAATTCAATGACAACACAGAATGGATGTTGAATCATAGAGTGTTTAAGGATATTGTTTCTAGGTATGGAACACTGGATATGGATTTGTTCTCTTCAAGATTAAATTATCAGTTACCGAAGTATGTTGCATGGGAACCAGACCCAGGGGCAGTAGCGGTAGACGCGTTCTCGCTACATTGGGGTGGAATGTTTTTCTATGCATTCCCCCCATTCTGCCTTGTCAGTCGATGTCTGCATAAAATTCAGCTGGTAGTCCCTGACTGGCCCACTCAGCCATGGTACCCTCTTATCCTGGGCATGGTTGTAGAACCTGTCATGACGGTTCCCAAAAGCAGGTCTCTGCTAACTCATCCCATGTCTGGTGAAGTACATCCTCTGCATGATCAGCTGAACTTATTGATTTGCAGGTTTTGAGAAGACCTTTCCTCGGACTGGGATTAGCTGATCGTACGGTGGATGTGCTAACTGCGGCCTGGAGAAACAGTACCCAAAAACAATATGCCTCATACATAAGGAAATGGCAAGGGTTCTGTGTGCAGTCCGATATCTCGAATGACCCAGCGCAGATTACGGATGTTTTGGAGTTCCTCTCGAAGTTGCATTTCGTTGAGAAATTAAGCTATAGTTCTCTAAATTGTGCCAGAAGTGCGCTGTCGTCATACTTGCTGCCAAGTTCAGAACACCAGTCTGTGGGGTCTCACCCTTTAGTATCGAGGTTCATGAGGGGAGTCTTCAATTCAAACCCTCCTAGGCCCAGATACACTGAAATTTGGGATATAGGGCTGGTCCTAACTCTACTTCGCTCATGATCTCCAGTTACTTCCCTGTCTCTACTCTGGCTCAAGCACAAGGTGGCCATGCTCATGGCTGTAGTGTCAGTTCAAAGGGTCCAGTCGTTGCAGAAGCTACGTCTGGACAGGATGCTCACCTCTGCCAGTGGTATCACCTTTTTTGTGTACGACCCTATTAAACAGAGTAGACCAGGTACTTCGGGTCTTAAGTTACAGCTCATGGCATACCCTTTGGATCCCAAATTATGTGTAGTTGCTCACCTCCAGCAATACATCAAGATCACTAAGGGGTTTAGGGGGTCTGAATTATTGGTCAGCCTCAAGAAACCGCATAAGAGGGTTTCAGCTCAGACCATTTCCAGGTGGCTAAAACGGGTTCTGGCAGATGCTGGGGTTGATACTGAAATGTTTAAATCTCATTCCACCAGGGCTGCACCTACGTCCACAGCGAGGGTCATGGACGTCCCGCTAGACCAGATTTTATCGGCCGCAGGATGGTCCTCAGAACAAACGTTTCAGACGTTCTATAACAAAACCTTAGCCAGACCGAGCGTGTTTGCGAACTCAGTTTTAAGTTCGGGTTTATAGTCCCTCTCGGGTAGAGAGGTGACTATTGTTGTTTTCTTTGTACATTAAATTGTCAACTTGTTTCATTTATGTCATGACTGAACAGTTTTTTTTTGTCCACTCTCCATTGGTCAACTATACAGTGTGTGACGCATGGACTCGTTCCACGGCATGAAGTCACAGAGCTTTAAAATCTTCACGTAGTCACTCACGTGACTCCGAAGTAAAATAGTAAGATTAAATGAGAACTTACCAGTTTGAAGTTTGATCTTTATTTTATGAGGAGTTACGATGAGGGATTACGTGCACTCCGCTCCCAACCCCTCCTCATAAAAGTCAGCTGGTAGTTCTAGTTTCTTGAATCTTACTATTCTCAGGTCAATGTTTGCTGTCTGTGAATCCACACCGCTGCTTTGAAGGTTGACGCACATGCGTGCTGACGGGCTCTTCATGTCATCCCTCATCGTAACTCCTCATAAAATAAAGATCAAACTTCAAACTGGTAAGTTCTCATTTTATCTTACTATTCTACTCTATTCTATTATACAAAGGAACAACATTGGCTACTCTCCAGTACTCCGGTTCCCTTACATTGCCACCCTGATCCTTCCTCTTTACTGGAACATGCCGGTCCCGAACTTTGATCAACTAGCATTTAAACAACTCCCACATGTCAGATGCTGACTTCCCAATAACAATTGCTCCCAGTTTATTTTTATTTAGCTCCTGCCTAATAACATTCTGTTCTACCTTACTACAATTTAGTACCTCCCCACCACCCACCCCCATGCTCCAGACTAATGGGACCAATGGCCAGTGTCATCTATGAAAGTATGATCATACATGGTAGAATTACAAATTCAGCGTGAAAGTTATGGGCCTGTCCCACTTAGGTGACTTTTTAGGCGAGTGCAGTAGTCTCTGCGCTCACTACATCATCGCCGCATGTTCGCTGGTGGTCTCTGGTGAGTCTCCTCATGGTCGTAAGGGGTTCCCGCATTCTGGAACGAGTTGCGGCCTCAGTATGGTCGCCGCATATTTTTCAACGTTGACAATTTTTCTGCGACCAAAAATTGGTCGCCATGGAGATAATCGATAATCCTGTAAGTCGTAGGTGCAGTTGTAGTGGGGTCGCCAGTAGTTGTAGGTAGTCGAGGTAGTCGTAGGTAGTTTTAGTTAATCGTCTTTGCTGACTGGTCATTTTCATTGGCTCACTGGGGAAAAAACGTAAGCAGTAGTTTTCAGACCAAGGATAACCGACCGGTAATGGTAAATGTCCGCCGAACTTCACAGCTGTGTATCTCTGCTTATTAAAAGTTGTCTGGCTGCTTAAACGTTTACTCCCCCCCCCTTCCCCCCTTCTCTCCCCCCCCTTCTCTCCCCCCCTTCTCTCTCCCCCTTCTCTCCCCCCCCTCTCTCCCCCCTTCTCTCCCCCCCTTCTCTCTCCCCCCTTCTCTCTCCCCCCTTCTCTCTCCCCCCTACCCTCCCCACCCTCCCCCCTTCTCCCCCCCCCTTCTCCCCCCTTCTCTCCCCCCCTTCTCCCCCCCTTCTCTCCCCCCCTTCTCTTCCCCTTCTCTCCCCCCTTCACTCCCCCCCTTCTCTCCCCCCCTTCTCTTCCCCCCTTCTCTCCCCCCCTTCTCTCCCCCCCTTCTCTCCCCCCTTCTCTCCCCCCTTCTCTCCCCCCTTCTCCCCCCCTTCCCCCCCCTACTCTCTCCCCTTCTCTCCCCCCTTCCCCCTTCTCTCCCCCCCTTCTCTCCCCCCCTCCCCCCCCCTTCTCTCCCCCCCTTCTCTCCTCCCCCCCTTCTCTCCCCCACTTCTCTCCCCCACTTCTCTCCCCCCCTTCTCTCCCCCCCTTCTCTTCCCCCCCCTTCTCTCCCCCCCCTTCTCTCCCCCTTCTCTCCCCCCCTTCTCTCTCCCCCCTTCTCTCCCCCCCTTCTCCCCCCCCTTCTCCCCCCCTTCTCTCCCCCCCTTCTCTCCCCCCCCCCCTTCTCTCCCCCCCCTTCTCTCCCCCCTTCTCTCCCCCCCTTCTCTCCCCCCCTTCTCTCCCTCCCCCCTTCTCTCCCCCCTCTTCTCTCCCCCCCCTTCTCTCCCCCCTTCTCTCCCCCCCCTTCTCTCCACCCCCTTCTATCCCCCCCTTCTCCCCCCCTTCTCCCCCATATATGATGAGAAAGCACGTTGGCACAGTTGATGGGACTATAACTTAATTTATTGTCATGACCCATTTGAAAATGAACTCTAAGACGTCAGTATCTGTGCCGTAAAATATGTAACATATCATTAAAACAGAATGCTTCCCATATCCTGAAGAGGAAATGTACTGTTTTTTGGTGCTATCCCTGCTCACTGCAGTGAATACATACATGGATCGGTCCGACAACCCGAGCCGCAGGAGCAGTCTTCTCAGATTCTGTAAGGCAATGAATTGATTTAATCATGCAGAGGCTGGTTCCCCGAGTCCCAGGCTGAACCAGCAAAGTTTTATGTTTAGAAGACCCATATCAGGTTCTATTATTATTCCCAACATTTGCGGGAAACCATGGCTGCATAGGCCAGTCAGACAGTATGGAAACCCTGAAGCGGGATCTTGCTGAATTCCTTGCAAGACCCGACTGATGAGGCAAAATGGAGAAAAGACATAAAAGAACATTCCTCCCCTATGTAGTGAGAATGTATCTCTCGCCACTTTGATGCGACATGTTTTTGCAACTGGTGAATGAGCCTGGATGCAAACATATCGATATTAGGTGTTCCATCGAGCCATAATGTCATAAAATACTTTGTGATCCAACATCCATTCTGTGTTGTCATTGATTTTACGTGATGATACACCAGCGCCAAATGAGGTTGGGTAAATTATGACAGGATACTTTGACTTGATTGCACCCATGTGACTAACATATGCCACCACCACAGTGTATCAACTTGGAACTGAGCATGCAGTTTATGCATATTCGCACAATACCCTTTAACCCATAGTATGCACCTAGTGTCTATAGGTGGTTGATACCAATAACTGAAGAATTGGTCATTCATGCAAATCCCATCCGCCTCCGTAACTAGAGATGGCATTCGTAATTTTCCATCTTCGAGCACTAGCATTAGTTTGTAATATAACTGAAGATTTATTGACCAAAGCTTCTGGAGCACTGCTGAATATAGTTCGTCCACTATTGTGATTTAGGTAGCTTCAGCTGGTAATAGCATAGAATTGTTAACAATGACGTATATGGCACTGGAGAGGTTACTACTTTGCACGTTGTAAGTTCTGATAATGCAAAGGCCCAATTACACAGCTGAAACACAGCTGCTATATTGCCAATTACACGTGATGAATAGAAGACTGCTTGATAACAAGGTTGTTACAGGCTTCTATTGATTCCAATCTCTTTCCCCAGGGCAGAGTCACAGATAAATTAATAGTTAAAGGTAAATCCGAATGACCAAACTCTAGTTGGTATCAACTTAAATTTAACTGGATGGATGTGGGACCTCAATTTCTCAAATATAGTCATGGCTGAAACAGTTAATTTTAGCAAAACACAGCATTTAGAATATCATCCAGCTAAGCCATAACAAGGTGTTTTTGAGCTCTGAGCAGTCCAAGGACCAGTTTAGTAATTTGGTAGATGACCTGGGAGCTGAAGTTAGCCCATTTGCAACACCTTAACTGTTATCATTGCCCCATCCAGATAAATTTCAAATCTTCGGTGATCCCTGTGAATGGGACCTGAATAGTATTCATCTTTGAAATCGGTGCATGCCATAAAGATCCTAAGGAAAACAGTTGTTAGACAGTAACGAAGTTCCATATACTGAAAATTCTATGTTGCACATGCCAGTTAAATCAATTATAAACCGACATCCTCCATCTTTCACAATGAACAGGCTACGCCTCCCATGATTCTGTGCCTGCCTCGTACGGCAACTCTGTCCAGATTCCCGAGCCTGTCTCGAAAGGTAATCCTGGCCATAATACTGATCCTGCCTCAAAAGACAACTCTGGCCATAATTCTGAGCCTGCCTCGAAAGACAACTCTGGCTTAATTTTGAGCGTGTCTCGAAAGGTAATCCTGGCCATAATACTGAGCCTGCCCCCAAAAGACAACTCTGGCCCCAATTCCAAGCCATACTTGGTACCCTGTATACTGCCATAATAATCCAATCACATGTTATAATTTTAGTATATAACAGATCTGAATCTCATGTGATTATTGTCATTAGTACAAACCTAAGTGTAAATATTACCAACTTGTAAATGGTCCACTTACACCATGTTTCGGAAGAACCAGACCCACCTACCTCCATGGCTACCAGTGGTCTTATGGTAAGACCTTGGCCTGAAAGACCTCTGCTCAGCTTTCAAGCTGCCACCAGCTTCAGTGAACTGCTTACTGCCGATAAGGCGTGGGGTGTGTCGTCTCCGATATGATGAAGCTTTTGCTTCCTCATCCAGGTATACCTGTTGGCTAAGTCTTACCTGAAGAGAAGATTCAGTGACCCCCTGATAGTGCTGTTCACTGCCGGCACTTGTAGCATGAGGGGAAATCTGGCCTCTTCTGGGTTTTCTGCCAACGGCTGGAACCAATACTTCCGGCAGTAACCCCTTCGCTTGCGAGTATTTCCTCGCACTCCTCTCCACAGAGAGGGAGATTCGTAGGCAGCCTTGAAAACAGGTACAGCCGCAGGCTCCTGAGGATACCTGCGCTGACATGGCCCCTCCTACGGACCTATATCAGGATATTGCTCTGTCAGACTGAAACTGACCCTGAATGCTCCCCTCCTCAGAGAGGGAGACATTGTGCAGCCCTGAAACAGGTGCCGCTGCCGCGGGCCCCCGAGGAGACCCGCGCTGATAACTCCCTCCTTTGGAGTATATCATAGTGGAGCAACCTCTCCATCAGGTGCTCCATGTGGGTTTAGGCGTCTGTAGATGCACCCATTGAAGGAGGGGAACCCTCCAGGCCCGTCTTGCCCGAGTCCTAAGGTCTGATCGGCTTACTGCTGGTTTGACCATTTTCTGGGGCACCATAGAGGTCTAGGAGCCGTTGTCAGCGACTCGGGTGCCGAGACCGGCTTACTGCTGGTTTTTCCCCTTTGTGGGGAACCATTGGGAGCCGCTGACCCCATTGTCAGCGACTTGGGTTGCGAGCCCGAACGGCCGCCGGCTACCCGAGCTTCCACGGGCCAGACCGGGATCTCCCCACCGTCCATAACCGGATCCCGGCGGCCCGTCCGACTTCGCCCCGAATCCAGCAGGCAAACTCTGTAAAGAGCTTCCTGCAACACAAAAAACAGAACCTAGAAATAAGTTTTGAAACTTACCTGAAGGTTTTAATTACCGCTGGCAGGCGTTGCGCAATGCGTCAGACGTAATGACGCGCATGCGCCTTGACGGCATTCTTCACGTAGTCACTCACGTGACTCCAAAGTAAAATAGAGTGCAAGGTAACACCTCATTAATAACATACAATTAAGGAGTTCATTCATAAATCTCAACAAATGTTAATTCCAATGAGAAAGAAGGGTTTGTGAGCTGAATGTATCATCTGTTGCTGTCTATCAAATTAAAAGAAAATATATACAATATTGTGAAGGTTTGTGGTAGACCTAAGGACTGGGATTTTTTTAGAAACAAACAAGGGAAAACTAAATTACAGAGAAGGTAGAGTATGAGAGTACATTAACAAATAATATTAAAACAGACATTAAGAGCTCATATGACCATGTAAAAAGGTTAACTGGATAAAGTAAACATAGGTCTCTTAGAAGATAAGATTGAGGAATTAATAATGAAAAAATAGAGAAATGGCAGCGATTGTAGATGTAGACATTTATTTTAGATCGGCCTACAGTTGAAGGCAGTATAAACATTCCAATAATAATCGATAATGAGGGAGCAATAAGGAGAGAGTAACTTAAAACGATCTCTATCACCAATTAGGATGCAGGCCAAAAGATCCATGGGACTTGCTGGCCTTTGGTCCCATGGGCATTGCTGGTATTTTTTTATACCAGCAATACCCATGGGACCAAAGGCCAGCAAGTCCCATGGATCTTTTGGCCTGCATCCTAATTTTTAAATAAGTGGCTGGAATTATAGTGAATATACTGGTTGCAAAATTTCCATAGATCCAGGGGCAGTCACAGAAGATTGAAAAACGTACTCATGAAATGCAAATTAATTCAAGAGAGTAGAGAGGCCAAAAGTAGGAAACAATTGGCGAGTTAAACTGCTGTTGGCAAAAAATCGAGTATCTATTGAGTAGGTTATTGCAGGACATTTACAAAATCATAACACAATCAAGTAGTGTTAATATTGTTTATTTTGTTCACAGTTTTGATGGTCCTCAGACACAACAAACAGGGTGGTTAAGAGGGAGATCAGTAGATGGTGCACATGGAAATTCCCAGAAGGTACTTGATTAGGTGCCACGTTAAAGTTTAAAGTACAAGGTAAGAAACCATGGGGTTGGGCTATTATATCGGTATGGATACGAGGAATGGCTGATTAATGGTAAATAAGAGAATGGGGATATATTAATCATTTTCAGATTGGCAATCAATAACCATTGGGGATTAGTGCTGTTGCTTCATCTATTTGTAATCTATGTTGATGACTTGGATGAAGGGACCAAGTATTTAGCAGCCAAATTTGCTGATGAAGCAAAAGTACGTAGACTAGCAGATTCTGATTCTGAAGAAGGGTCTTGACCCGAAACATTACCTATCCATAGTCTCCAGGGATGCAGCCTGACCTGCTGAGTTATTCTGGCACTTTATGTCCTTTTGCGCATTAACCAGCATCTGCAGTTCTTTCTTTGTTTCTAGATTCTGAGACAGTCACAAAGAGACTGCAATGAGATGTAGATAGGTTAGGAGATAGCAATGTTACAAAATTTGAGATTTAAAAAATCAAGTCTGCAATTTATCCCATCAGATAAAGCATAAAAAGAAGTTTAATTTGACACCTAATTCACTTTCATATCTTCAGTATTAAAAAGGTTATGACCATTTTCATACTCGGAAATTAGCATCTTGTTCCCTATTGCTTTTCCATTGACTTAACACAAAAGCTGTGATCAAGGACAGTCAAAAGCCCATAACTTTCTTAAAAATTAAGAGAACTGAATGAAATTTTCAGTTATTATAGATTGAAGCATTCTGAAACAAATATGAAACAATCTTGCTTGGATGACCTGAAATTAAAGCATATAATTAGTTAGTTACCCAATTATAGCTAATTACAAAATTCAATTACTAGATCTAAACATCTATCCATTTCTTAAGAAAAGGTTAACATTTTTTTTAAAAAGCCTGTGTCCAAATAACATTCACACAAGAATTCACAATATAACATTATTTTTAAATCTCATTGTCATGAATTTATAGGCCAAATGGAAGGAATTTAGTGTTTAATTCCTGTAAATTAATGGGCATTTAAATCATCTTGCGAGTGAAATTTTGTGGAACGCGCTGGTTTGAAACGTTGTGGTTGCAGTGAATTTAAACCCCATATCGGCAGGAAAAATACTGCCGGTTCGTATATTTACATAATCACATTTTCGCAACGTGAAATTTTTATTAAGGGCATCCTAAGAAGCAAGTTTATATGTAAAGTAAATGGCTTTCTTTTACCTGTCCCGTGCGTGAAATCCGTCCCCGTTGTCGGCGTTGACGGCATTTGAAGAGGATTTTAATTTTACTCCAATAATTTAATTATCCAGCGCTAATTTTAATAAACTTAATAAAACGTCAGTCGAAGCGATTTTTCTTTAGCAACTAAACAGCCTGACAGAGATCGATTTGAATAGGCTGCCGAAAAATCGCATTTTAAACCCGCCCCCCTCTCAAAGGCGCAAAGTCGCGCACACGAGCAGTGACAGAACTGCAGTGCCGCTGAAGGTAAGTTTTGTAACATACATATAAGAGGGTGGACAAGAAGTTGGCAGATAGAGTACAAGCTGGGAAAGTCTGAGGCTAGCCAGTTTGGCATGATAGAAAGAAAACGTGAATTATTACTTGGATACCGTGAGACTACAAAATATTGTAGCTTGAAGGGATTTGTGGATCCTAGTACATGAGTCAGATTACAGGTTGAACATGTATTATAAAGGTTAATGTAAAGTTGTCCATGCAGTGTGGAGTATAAATATGGACATTTTAATGCAACTTTACAAGTTACTGAGAGGTACATATTAAAACGTATAACATTCTGAGAGGGTTGCCAGGGTGGACATTGAGACGATGTTTCACCTATTGTGGGTGAGGGTGGTACGTACAACCAGGCATGAGTTTTTGAATAGGGGTTGCCATTTATGAGGAAGTGAGGAAGAATTTCTTCTTTCAGAAGATTGTGAATGTTTAAAATTCTTAACCACAGACAGCTGTAGAGGTAGTCATTGAATATATTCAAGGTGGAGATTATTAGCAATTTGAAATACAATAGAGTTAACAGGTATGTAGAGAAAGTGAGTGTGGAGTTGGGGCCAACACTGGATTAGCCATGATCCTATTGAAGGAACCAATTAGCCTAGTCCTAATCCTGTTCTTCAGTTATTACATTCAATGCTGACCATATCATAGGGATGAATGCAAAAAGATCTGTAGCAATCAAAAGTCATAGTTTGAGCCCCTTTAAATTAAATTAGATATCATTACCTTACTCTTGCTTGCCCTTTTCACCTTGGGTAGTCACCTCCTTATGAAATAAATCTCAGATGGTGATAATTCACCAGATTTTGTTCTTGTGGATTTTGTTTGGTCTAAGCTGTTAGTCACATCCTTAGAACAGGATAAGGGATAAGAAGGGACTTCTTGAGCAGTGGTTGAAATTCAACAGAAATATTCAAGTAACACACATATAAGGATGCTCAAATATTTGAATAAAATAAAATGTAAATAATGCTTGCAAATGTAAACTGGCGAGAGCACAAAGAAGATTCACCAGGATGTTTCCTGGATTGGAGGACTTCAATTACAGTATGGGGAGAATTTGGATAGGCTGGTTTTCCAGGAACAAAGGAGGTTCAGGGGTGATTTTATAATTGTACATAAAATTATGTGGCATAGATAGGGTAGATAGACACTTTTCTCTATGGTAGGGGTATCAAAATTAAGAAAGAATAATTTTAAATTGAGATGAAGGTGTTTTAAAGAGGTTCTGAGGGGGTAGGTATATTTACACCAAGAGCAGTTTACATTTGAAATGCATTTCAAAGGAACTGTAGAATCAGATGAAGTTACTACAGTTAAGAGGCATTTAGACAGACACTTCAATTGGGAGGACATAGAAGTGTGCAGTCCGAATGAAGGCAAATTACATTAGTATAAATGGGCAATAAGGTTGACACGGTGGGCAAAGTTTATGACTCTTTGCATCAGTCCTGGTAAAGTTAATGATTGTTCAGGGATTTCTAGAGAAATTTAGTAATGTGATTATTACTGGAATATGATTGAAAAGCTGTTGAATTATTTAGTGAGTTGCCAGGAAACCAACCACCAGATCGCCCCATTTCCAGAAATATTTAGTACAAATCTTGTAATATATAAATCATCTTGTCTCATGACAATTTGAAAGTTTGAGGGAAGATTATTTGTTTTGAATATCATCATCCCCAACAAATGCTCCCCTCCCCCACCCACTTCCCCTCTCTACGCATCCCCTCAACCCAATTTCAAGGCCTGGATTATTGGTACCTAAACACTCAGATTCCAATATGGAGTGATTAAGTGTTGGTACTCAGGAGGTCATACATTTTTACTTGATACACTTAGGGCAATTAAAAATACATCGCCAAAACACAGTATATTATATTGTCTATAGAATTTCTAACTTAGTCTTTCCATCGGAGCCTCCACGTAAGTCAGCTGATGAGGTGTAGTTGGCAGAGAATTCTTATCTCTCACCCAGCCAGTTGGGCAATGGGGCCCAGTTGAAACCAGCTGGATTTTGCTACTGAATGCCAGGATAAATTTTTACAGATTTCCTGTTTAACACACTGAAGTGTTGGACTGTTTTGGCAATGTGTGAATACTGGTTTGAATTAAAGTCCTTGTTCATTCAGTAGTGGAATTTTTAACTCCTCCATGGCATGACTTGTATTGCATTAACAACCAGGAAAAAATGAAATCTTTTAGCCAATCTTATTTTTTTATACCTAGCAGAGCTATTTATGGAATCATGGATTTATGTAGCACTGAGGAGAACCATTTGGCACATTATATTTCTGCCAACTTTTTGATAGAATTACTTAGTTTAGGCACACACTCTAACTTTTAACTCCTTAACTTAGCTATTGAGTCCTCTTCAAGAAGCACCAACATTCAATCAATGCAGCAAAAAGGTCCCCAAGGTATGTAATTGACACCGGGATAGAAAAAGAAAACGTTAAAGCAGATGAACAAAATCTAGCCTGATGATATAAGACTTGAGGAGTGTCTTAAAGGAGACAAGAGAGAAAGAGGTGGAGACTATTAGGGATAGAATTACAGGCTCAAGGTGTTGGTAAATGAACGCACAAATCCCAATGTGGAGTAATTACATTTGGTGATACTTGAGAGGCCAGAATTCAAGGGATGCAATAATCTCTGGAGATCATAGATCTAGAGGAATTACAGAGATAGGGATGGGTGAAGCCATGCTCAGAGTTGAGAAATGTAAGCTTGTGGCTTTGTTTAACCAGGAAATTATAGTGATGGCTGAGAAATATTTGATTAAATTTAGAACCCAGGTAGAAGAAGTTTGAATGATCTTGTAGGACAACACAAACCAACCTCCCTTCCATTGTCTCCATTTACACCTCACGCTGCCTTGGCAAGGCCAGCAGCATAATCAAGGACGAGTCGCACCCTGGCCACTCCCTCTGCTCCCGTCTCGCATCAGGCAAAAGATATAGAAGTGTGAAAACGCACATCTCCAGATTCAGGGACAGTTTCTTCCAGCTGTATCAGGCAACTGAACCATCCTTCCAATAACCAGAGAGCAGTCCTGAACTTCTATTTACCTAATTGGAGACCCTTGGACCATCTTTGATTGGACTTTACTGGCTCTATCTTGCACTAAACGTTATTCATGTTATTCCCTTTATCATGTTCATGTACACTGTGGATGGTTCGATTGTAATCATGTATTGTCTTTCCGCTGACTGGTTAGCACACAAGAAATGCTTTTCACTGTACCTTGGTACATGTGACAATAAACTAAACTCAAACTAAAACTCAAACTTAGATATGTGGCACAAGGTTTTAATCAAAGGGTGGTAAATGTCTGGGATGTGCTGTCAGGGGTGGTGGTTGAAGTAGATATGTTAGTGGCATATCTGAATTGGATAAGCATATGGATATGCAGGAAACAGAGGGATATTGGTTATGTGCAGGTGGGTAAGTGATGGTCTTGGCATCATGTTCAGCCCAGACATTGTGGGCCGAAGGGCTGTTCTTGTGCTGCACTGCTCTATGTTCTATAGAGAAAAGGCTGAAGAACGGCAATAGGATTTCACATGATTGGTTGAGTCTGGAGGAAAGGGAACCAAAGATCAAAGTTTGAACAAAAATGTACTGGAGAAGTGGAAGTGAGATAAATCATGTTACATAGCTGGAAATAAGTGAACTTGTTGATGGCAAAGATCTGTAATGCAAATTCAACTTAGACTTCAATATGACACCAACATTTCAAAAAGTCGGTTTAAATTTCAAATTGATGGAGGAAATGTCTAGTTATGCATTATTGGCTAAAAGACAAAGAAATCTGGAAATTTAGATCAAATCTGGTGATGATTAGCCAAAGCTAAGTCTCATTGATATACGTGTGAAAAATATGTTTCCAGAAGATGTTGCCATGAGACAGCACATAAAATAAATATGACAATGCCACAGATAAATCATTTGTGGACCACTGAGGTAACAGTACAAGTGAGGGAAGAAAAGCCACCACTGGTAACGGCAGATAGGACAAGGCAAGTGAGAATGGAATCAGGTAACTTTGGTTCCATCCAACTAGATGACGGTGGAGAAGGGCTGGAGGAGTACATTACTGTGGTTAACCACATCAAGGACTATGGAATAAGTGTGAAAAAATAATGGGGTATATTGTCTATCACAGTCACATAGTCAGTTGTGACTGAGAACTGAGCTTCAGTGGTACAACGGCAGGGGCAGATCCTGATCACATGGAATTCAAGGAGTTCTGGAGTGTGGGGGCGGGTAGAGGGAGTTGTGGGGGAGGCGGGGTTGTGGAGGGGGGGTTGTGGGGGAGGGGTTGTTGTGATGGCGGGGGGTGAGTGAGCTCGGAGACAAGACGGGGAAAGAGCCATGGGGGGAGAGCGTGGCATCACGGGGTAGGAGCCAGCGAGGGGGGACCAGAGGGGTAGTGGCTGGAGCTGGCGGTGCGATGGGGACGCACAGCGGGCACTGGTCGCTCGTCGTTCTCCTCCGCCGGGATCAGACTCTCCGCTTTCCATTTGGCGACATCTATGACTCCGGGCTGGGCTGGGTCCCCCTCCCCCCCCCCCCCCCCCCCGATTCCAGGCTGGGCTGGGTCTCAAACTCTGGGCTGGGCTGGGTCTCTGACGCTGGGCTGCTGCTTGGGGCGGGGCTGCTGCTTGGGGCGGGGCTGCTGCTTGGGGCGGGGCGGGGCTAGGCTGCTTCGGGTCCCTCCGAAAGTCCGGTTGGAAACCTCCTCGAGTAAAGACACGATGGTGCAGGAAGGAGCGAACCGTCCCGGGGAGTGACCGGGGAAGAGACTAATCCACACGGCGCCGACTGGCAGGAGAAGAGATCGATCTGCGCACGCGCGGTTTTTAAGATTTTTAAACCTCACTAACTTTTACGACATTCAACCAATCGGAACAAAACTTGGCGCACTCGCAGCACAGGGGAACGGTGAGTGAACTGGTGAAAATCGTAGCGCTATCGCAAACCGTTTTTGTGCAAATAGAAAGTCTGCCAAACCGGAAGATAACAAGATCAGAGTTTTAGTTATAGAATAGAATGCCATTTATTGTCATTCAAATAAACATGGTTCGAACGAAATTTCATTCCTGCAGTCATAATATCAAAAAAACTAAGACACACAATTAACACAATTTACATAAACATCCATCACAATGAATCTCCGAACACCTCCTCACTGTGATGTTCTTTATTCTTCTCCCGCTGTCAAGCAGTCCAACTGCTGCGTCGAGGCGACCGGGGCTCCCGATGTTAAAGCCCCCGGCGGGCGATGGTAAGTCCCGCGGACATTGAGGCCGCGCCGGGCGATGTAAGGCCCGGCTCCGGGTCTTGATGTTAGAGCCCCCGGCGGGCGATGGTAAGTCCTGTGGCCGTTTAAGCTGCGCCGGGTGATGTAAGGCCCTGCTCCATGTCATTTTAACCCCGCGATTCGGGCGGGAGAAGTTGCTGTTGCGGGAGCTCCGAAAAGTGGTCTCCCACCAGGGACCCGCGAGCTCCCGATGTTACCATCCACAGGGCCTGCAGCCGGAGCCTCCGAATCTCCGAAGTCGGGTTGCAGCCGCGCGGCACCACAGCTCTCCACGCTCCGAAGTCGGCCAGTTCCGCGATGGTGAGTCCGCAGGCTCCACGACTGGAGCCCTCAGGTTGGTTCTGGTTGGAGGCCACTGGCTCCACGATGTTAGGCCCAATGACAACGGAGATCTGACAGGGAAAAGGTAGGGTCCCCGTACAGGGAAGGGATTAAAAAAGTTCCCCCCCCCCCCACCCTCCCACATATACACATCTAAAAAATAAAACCTAAAACATACACCTAACGGGACAAAAAGAAAGAAAAGACGGACGGACTGCAGTCGAGCCGCTGCCACAAGGTGCCACCACACCGAATCCCCGTATCGATAGAGATAGAGATAGAGATAGAGATAGAGATAGAGATAGAGATAGAGATAGATAGACAGACAGATAGATAGATAGATAGATAGATAGATAGATAGATAGATAGATAGATAGATAGATAGATAGATAGTGGGGGAAACTTTTTTAAATCTCTTCCTTCAACGGGGATGTAACCTTTTCCTTGTCGTATCTCCGTTTGCACTGAGGTCTAACATCGTGGAGCTGGTGGCTTCCAACTGGAATCGACCTTGAGGGTTCCGGTCGCAGAGCCTGTGGACTTACCATCGCGAAGCTGGCTGACTTTGGACGCTGTGATGACGCTTTGGCTGCGACCCGACTTCAGAGCTATGGAGGATTCGGCCACAGGCCCTGTGGACTGTAATATCGGAAGCTCGCAGGTCCCTGGTTGGTGACCGATTTTCCGGGAGCTCCCGCAATAGCAGCTTCGTCCGCCCCAAATCGCGGGGTTTGAATCGGCCCGTTCGTGAGGCCTTTCATCGCCCGGCGCAGCTTTAAATCGGCTGCGGGATCTACCATCGCCCGGCGGGGGCTTCAACATCGAGAGCCTCGATCACCTCGATGCAGCAGTTTGACTGCCTGACCGCGGGAGAAGAAGCAGGGAAGAGATAAGACTTTTTGCTTTCCATCACAGAGGAGGTGCTTGGAGATTCACTGTGGTGGATGTTTGTGTTAATTGTGTGTTCTGTTGCTTTTTACTGCCATGACTGCATGGAAAAATCATTTCACTGCACCTTAATTGGTGCATGTGACAAATAAATGTGAACTGAACTGATCAATCACAATAGAAGGGAAAATATGTTTCCCGTAAAAGAAGGACTTTCCAGATGTCCTGGAATGGAAGACATCATCTCGAGAGCAGATGCAGCACGATGGAAAAGCTGAGAGAAAAGGATGTCATTTTTACAAGAGGCAATTGTCTCAGATGCTGAGGCCTCCTGAAGTAAAAAGAGTCATTGATGGATGTTGTAAATTTACCAAGGAAAGAGAGTCTTCAATTGCATATTTTGAAAACTTGAATTGAAACTGATTCCATCACGCTCACAGGTAGTACAATCCAGATCTTAACAACCCTGTACACAGAAAAATACTATTATTTCCTCTGATAATTATTTTAAATCTGTGACTTTTACTTATCAATCCACTTTCCTAAATGTATAGATTCATCCTTTCTTGTCCAGTTCAAAGCTTTCATACATACTGCTAGGTTCCACTTTAACATTCTCTGCTCCGAGGGGAATGTACACAGCTTTTCAAATCTCCATGTAATTGACCTTCTTAGTACCCTTTCTAAGACACTGAAATCCTTGATAAAGTGTGGTACCAGGAAATGTACACAGTATGTCAGTGATTTGTAAATATTTGGCTTTTTTGCAGGCAGTCCCTCCATTAAAAAAATAACCAGATCTTCCTTTTAGTATTTTTTGTACCAACCTTGTCAATTTGCCCACCTACCTTTAATGAGTTGTGAACGTGAACCATTGAGCAACTTTACATTGAAGTCACTGTTTTCTACACCAAATGGGTCCTCAAGACCATGTAATTGGTAGGGATAAAAAATAGCAGATAATGGATAATCATGAGATTCGTGTTGCTGACATAGGGTCTGGCACTACAGAAGTGCAAACTAAAGGTGAGGAAAAGAAAAGCAGTCAGAATGTTGAGCTTATAATGCAAAGTGATAGGCTGTAAATAAATCATTGAAAGCTCCCCAAACTAAATGGAGTGAGTTAACTGTAAATTATATATAACTTCAGACCCTTGACATGGTGAAAAATGGTTGGGAAAAGCACTCTGGGAAAGATATTGGAAAATGGTTGGCAACTGTCTTGCCCACATCCCAAGATCATACCCTGTCACAATAGCATCACTTTGATTGTACTGCCACTCTGCATTGTTCTTCTTAAAGTCCATCACTTCACAGTTTTCACAACAAATTCCATCTGTCGTACTCTGACCTATTTCCTTGACATTTCTGTTTTACTTACATGTCTAATTGATTTAAATAAACAGTGGGAAGAAAATGTGAACGCATGGATCCTCTTCTAACCAGGTTGAAGTATTTAATGAGGTCTGGGGGATCAATATTGGAAGCATTTTTGAAAAATATGTAAATCACCAGGTATTTCAAAGTTCATAAGATGGTACAGTGGCACTTCCTATTAGTGCCTAGTTTCCCCTTTTCCTTTGATTATAAAAGTAATTGTAAAAGAAAAAGTGACTGATAGACACTGGCCTGTGTGAATAGAAATCTGAACTTTAACCTTTAACATTGCACACAACATTAAGATGGTGGTTAGAGACCATGGGTTGGACAAGTATAGGGACTACATTCCTTAAAACCTACAAAATTTAAAGTATAGAATAAACTACAAGCAAAGAGGAAGGGTTTTCGACCCGAAACGTTGCCTATTTCCTTCGCTCCATAGATGCTGCCTCACCCGCTGAGTTTCTCCAGCATTTTTGTCTACCAGTAAATTTCATGAGGCAGTTGCTTCTTCTTCTATTGAGCTAACCTCCTCTAGGTAGAGGGATCTTCATTAGGCTCACATTGACCACAGTATCAGCTCTGAAAATTGTTTTAATTTAATGTTTCTGCCAGTTGGGATATATGTAAAAATGAGAGGAATATATATTTTTGTGCCACTCGCTCGCTGTTGCTAAGAATCAACAATTAATGGTCGGCTCATTATAAACCCCATACAATTGCAGACTCTTTTCCAACATCTCACCCAGGCCATAATTTTAGATTTCACAGCCTGTTAACTCTGACTCAACAATCTCAATGTAATAATAATCAGTAGTTAACTTATTTACCTTCTTATGAACTGCCTTGGGGTTCTAACAACAATTCCTGTACTGTCGATCAGTTTGCTTTACAAGCACACTGTCCTGGGATTGCTAACCCCTCCTTTGCCTTCAGATACCACTCCAAATGTGCAAGATTCTGTGCCACTCAGAAAATCATCAATTAATTGTGATTTTGTCCCACAAATTTAATAAGTGCTCATAAGCTTGTGCATGCAGTGATATATTGCTGTCCATTCTGACACTGTAAGCTTGATGCAGCTCAAAAAGATTTCAACCATGACATGGCTCTCTGCGGGACTTGGCTTCTGCCCATTTTTTAAAGCTTCGGAGAGGAAAAGAGAGCAAAGAACATTTACATTGAATCTTGCCAACTTTATACTGTTCCGTGACTTCCAGGGATGCAAATATGTGAAGCAAAGACTGGACCATCGTTAGTGTACATTTAACATGGTCATGTTGATGTAGTCATTCAGTGTAGTCAGGTTGATGTAGTTTGTGGGAATATTATCAAACTCCAGCCTCACTATCTCCTTCATTTCTTGACATGGGGCCTTGAGAAGAGGTAGTGATCCATCATTTGTCATCACTTAATAGTGTGCAGCACCTGACACAGTGGAATGCTGAACTGCACTCACGTGAACACTGACAATCCAATGTGCCAAACCGACATCTTAATAAACGGAGGCAAGACACATCAAAATCGTATAGGTTGGCACTCCCACTTTGCCTAACTCTAGCCTAATACCAGCTCACAGTGCAGTCAACCACCCATGTCCAATTTCTCCTATGGTGTGGCACTATGTTCAGGTTGACTGTTATTAATTATAATGGTTTCATCACAAAATTACTTTAGATTATGAGGTTTAGTTCTATGTCATAGCTGCTTGGCTAATGCCTGTTGTTGCAAAATTCATCCATATACTTTCTGAATTACATCCATTTAACAGCGTTCATGTGTAGTTATTTTACTTTTCAACTTACTTTTGGCCCATGTCCCCCTAAGCCTTTCCTAACCATGTATCTGTCCAAATGTGTTTTAAATGTTGTTATAGCACCTGCCGCAACTACCCGTTGTTGATTATCGTATTTGATGTCACCAAATCACCAATAGAGGAGGGCTCTAGTATCCCTTAAATCCTAAACAAGCAAGTTGTCAAAATAAACCTCAACATATTTATTTTGTGTGAGCATTTCTGTTGATGGCCTCTTCCCTGCAGAATCCTGAAATAACCTCCTTAAAAGATTTAAGTGCCTTACACCAGGGATCAGCCTTTTTAGGTGTTGCCTACTTTACTATATATTTCAAAAGTCATTCATTATAAAGCACTCTGGGACTGCTTCAAAGATAGTAAGGCAAGTCTTCAATGATTTATTTTGTTCTAAAGGATTTCATTATCTTGAAAAAATATCAATATCAAGGATAAACAAGTAGCATTCTTCTCACAAACGGCATCTCTCATTCAACTGTGCATCTAAAGCTTTTTCTAGGTCACAATTGTGAAATTGAAAATCGGAACTGGGGTTAGAAGTAATAAAGACACTTTGATAGACTCATCATCTGAAACGTGAAAAGATGTACCTTTTTTTTAAATGTTTTTTTGTTTTTATTGTTATTGAGGTATTTCTCAAAACCATTGCCTTTTATCTTCAGATGTTAATGAATTTGGTTCATTCCAGAGGAACTGTGAAATGGTACTTCATAGATCTTAGTCAAGATGAAGATCAATGTCATTCCTGACCTGTTTACATGCGTGTAACCCATTAATGGGATGGGGCTAAGACTGAAGTGTCCCAACACGATACGTCATCTATCCATGTTCTCCAGAGATTCTGCCTGACCAGCTGAGTTACTCCAGCACTTTATGTATTATTTTGTAAAGCAGCATCTGTAGTTCCTTGCGTCTGCAGTGAATGTGCTGGTGCAGTGGAAGTGTGACTGTTTAGGAACCATCATGGTCCGGCACCCCTGTTCAATTAAGTGAAAGCTACTCCATCCCATGAAGCCAGTGATGAGGCAGCAGCACGGTGGCGCAGTGGCAGAGCTGCTGTTTCACTGCGCCAGAGACCCAGGCTTGTTCCTATTGTCAGATGTCGTCTGCGTGGAGTTTGCACGTTCCCCCTGTGACCGATGGGTTTCCTCCAAGTGTTTCAGTTTCTTCCCACATTCCAAAGATGTGCGGGTTTATAGGTTAAATACAATCAAGTCAAATTTAAATGCAATAGAAAAAGCAAAGGGGAAGATAGAGTGCAGAATGTCCAATCTCCTCAATTGGATAGAAGTGAATCAGACAGTACCCTAGCTTATGGAAGCCTCATAACAGAGGGGATAATCTCTTCCTGAGACTGTTGGTGCACACACAGTTGTGATTTCACTAGGTCTCTTATGATTACAGTCAGACATCCTTACTTTTGTACTCAAAGCCTCTTTGAATGACAGAATCATCACTTTACAACATGTTTTACATTTTCTATTGGCTCTTGCAGAATCTCTACCCCACTATTTCTCAAAACAGAGGCATTCCCATGTTCTTGTTCCTCAATTCATTGGACTGTCATTCAATGTAACGTGTCCTTAGATAAGTGGCAAGGCAAAATCAACAAGATCTCAACCGGCATAGAGCTTCTACATAAGAGGCCAATTAAGATGGTTCCAGACATATTGGAAATGTAAACATGGTTCCCCTTTCCCCACATGTACTTCAGCAGGCTCACCATAGAGTTTGGGACAGGATAATATTAAGAGTTCTAAATTGAAACAATGCTTGAATAAAGTGCTGTCAACACATACAGATGATATTGAAGTGCAATTTTAAGAAGTCAAATGAGTAAAAACTGAAAGAAAGCTTTGAGCAATTTAGTAACCTGGCAAGAATGCGGAGTGGTGATTGGGTATTTTTCATATAAATCAAGCACAACATCTGTTTTGCAGTAAACAACTTTCTGCAAGTAACTGAGACTGATTTAATACACATGATACAAATGCATAAGTTTACACAACTCACTTTATTTTTTAATAGTAAATACCCCACTTTTGCTGGAAGGAGTTGCTGTGGTTTTGTTTTCTGAGTAAAGGACCTTTGATTGCTGTACAATAGTTTCCTATGAGTTTTATGCTTTAGCCCGGCTGCAACTTGCTGGCTGAGAGGGCAGTGTCAATAAATAGTCTGAAATTAATTTTCTTGGATTTAATGCAGCCATCAGGCAAGCTCTGTTTCATCAAGGTACTGAAAGACAAAGCTGCCCTAATTTCTACTTCAGGTATGAGGGCATCCATTTTCTACTGGGCCCAAGCTCTGATATGGGATCTTGAGCACACAATTGCTAAGCAAATAAACAATGTCACCGATCCCTTCCTACTGTGTTGATTGATCAGCAACCTTATCTGCCCTCTAACAATGGTGCATTGAACATAAAACATAGAAATGTACAGCACAGTAACAGGCTCTTGGGCCCACTATGTCCGTGTTAAATATATCTATCTAAAAGCCTCTTCAACGCTACTATTAAATCTGTTTCCACCACTACCCCAGCGACATGTTGCAGGTCCCCACCACCCTCTGTGTAAAGAAAAACGTCATGCACATCTCCTTTAATCTTTGTCCCCCTTACCGCAATGTTATGTCCTCTAATCTTTGACATTTCCATGCTGGGAGAAAGATTCTGACTGTCTATCCTATCTATACCTCTCCTAACTTCATAGACTCTTATAAGGTCTCCCCTCAGCCTCTTGCATTCTGTAGGAAAAATCCAAGTTTGTCCATCCTCCTTGCAGCTAATAACCCCTGATCCAGGTGGCATTCTGGTAAATCTCTATACTGTGATTGCAGTGTATGTAAACTATGTGATGCATTGCAGCAACTTACCATGGAACCTCCTAAACCCACACCTTTCTATGCCTTGCAGGATAAATGTTGCACATGTACAAGTATCCATATAACTCACGCAGCATCTTGATTCAGAAGTAAATTATCCTAGAAATCCTTGCACTGAAGTGGAATTGCACATAGATTCTGCACTAACACTTCGCGATTCTCTTATGCATAAAGCTATATCTGCATAAGTATTATGATTCTCAGGCCATCTGTGCATAGAAAATCTGAGTCACTCATAAAGAAGAAATATGGCTGACCATTCCTTCTAATAATGGGCCCAATTTGGAGCATGACTAGGTGAATGATGGGATTGTGTACCATGGCTCTAAGATCCCAATAGGTACCCAAAATATTGTTTTGCGCCCATCCCAAAATAATGGAAGGATTTATCTTAGAGAGAGACCTCGATAGAGATAACATCAAGTTACATGTGATATTTCACAAAGAAGGCACTGCTGTAAACAGCAAGCAAAGTTTAAAGTATTACCTAAACTAATGCTGACACTTTTGACGAGCAATACTGTGTGAGCAGCTTGATTATTCAACTGTGTTAGGTATGCTAGACAGTCCTCTTTTCTTCCTGTGTAAGTTAATGCTTATTTCTCTATAGGATTGTGCGTGGTCTAATTGTTAAAGGTAATTTTAACAGCAGTCAAAGGTACAAATTTGACGGTGTATGAGTTAGACTAAAGTTGACAAGGAACTGTTGGTCTGCTAGTTATCCTAAATATTCTGGTGGTCCTGGCAGGATGCCGCCCACACATTCGTTACTGATAACTGGATTCCAAAACTCCTTGTGGCATTTCAAAGTCCTTTTTTTGTGTCGTTACTTAAAATGAAAGACATGATACTAAGCATATTCCAAAAAAGGACTGATGACTGACATGTAAAGGATTTAGCGTTGCCCTGCTGTATCATACAACATGATTAATGTTGGTCAACCGGTCATTATATCTGTCTGATAAATCATAATAGCACTCGACTAGTTCATTTTTATAGCTGTAATTCATGTGATCAAAAGTTAATTAATACCATTTAAAAATGATTGATGATAACAAGACACTCATCACATGAATTTTGATACAAAAGTAAAATTAATATTTGAAAGTTATTACACAGTATAATGTTATTGATTGATACAACGTTTGTCATCATCTGCTGCCTTAATCACCTTCTATTATTGATATGTCAAATGCTTTGGGTTGCAATAAAAGAAACATTGCAATCAGCAAAGAACCGAAGGCTTAGACCATTGAACGAGGAGTTCCTGTGTGAAGAGGAAGTGCATTTGTGGTACATTAAAAAAAGGTACTGCAAAAAGTTTCAGCATGGATAATTTCAGCGCAAATCAGCATATAGCGAATTGGTAGCCACTTTACAAGATTCTTTTGAATTTCCATTAATTTTTATCAATTTTACACTTACACTTTCATATAAAATCAAAATAACCCCCAAAGAATGGAACTACACACATAATTAGTGCATATGTAATGTGTTAATGCGTAATTATTTCAACATTGGAGTCTCTCCTCGAGGATGGTTATGCTGCCTAAGAGCACTTTGTGGACAGACAGCACATGATGCAATATTAAAATGATAGGTAGTAAACTACAAGCCCTGAAATTGTAATCTGCTCCATACTAGGGCCTTTTGAGTCTGGATTCAAATCTATCAAAATGTATAGGTCTTGGTGCCTCTATTTTGCAGTATAAATATTGGTTGCTGTTTCATGAATTGTGGCTTCATGGAATCCAACCTAAGAAGTGTTCATATGAAGGCAGCAAAGAGAAGGTTATTATTCATCCAATTAAACAGTTCCTTGGCAAATCTCCTGATCATTAATCACAGCAGTCAGTCACACAAAAAGTTATAAAGGTGTCTACTGAACTTCATGCTAAATTACATAAATCCTGTCTGGACTATTTGATTGCTGGGTGGTAAAGAGGCAGGACAAAGTCTTTTCATGCCTTATGTTATTACGTTACAACATATTTTGGTTAAATACAGTACAATTCTTTTTTTTGTTGCTTTTGACCCTGGGTTAAGATGGAAAAGCTTAATGTGCATTTAGCTCTGTGTAAACTAGCCTATTAAGCCAAGTAATACTGACCCTGAATTCCATTCATCATCTGGGCCATGAATGGTTCTGGCACCTCAGCAGCAACTGCAGTTAGAGTCATAGATTATTGAGCCTTACAGCACAGACACAGGCCCTTCAGCCCAACTTGCCTATACCAACCAAGAATCCCCATCTACGCTAGACCGATCTGCCAGCATTTGGCCCATATCCTTCCAAACCTTTCCTATCCACATTCCTGTATGAATGTCTTTCAAATGTTGTTACAGTGCCATATATCAGGCCTGCTTCGAGAAAACCATTCAAAAAAGGTGAGAGGGGAATGCTAAGCAGATGATGGTGAAGGGAGTCATATACAGCACAGAAACAGGCTCTGAGTTTACTGAGTTTGCACAAACTATCACCCATTTGCACTAATACTACACTGATTCTGTTTTATTCTACTTCTATTCCCATCTACTCCCAGCATGTTGTTGTGGTTTGCGAAGAAATTGTAATGCCCAGAGGAAATCAATACAATCAAAGGTAGGACATGCAAACTCCACAGAGGTAGCACTGAGGGTCAGCACCAAGCTATGAAGTAACAGTTCTACCAGCCATGCCATTGTGCCAGTCCAGAAGGAGAGCCAAAATCCAAGAGGGAGAATTACTTAGGAAGTTATTTAAATGGACAAGAAGGTAAATTTGCTTTAAAATAATTCAAAAAAGCAGGAATAACTTCTGATGCTAAATAATAATCAAAGGTTAGGATGGGAGGGAGATGGAGAGGTTTATTGCTGGAGAAAGGTTCTCAGATGTAGCAAAACCAACATGAGACTTAGAATGAAGACAATAGAGCCATTCTATCAGTGATCAACATCCCCGTACTGCAAGACCAAGGATGATGACAGAATGAGACGTGGATAATTTTCAAAGTAATTGAACTTTTTTTTTTAAATGAGGGGGTAATAAGAAGGGAATTAATTCTAGATTTTAATACAGAGATGGATTTGGGCTTCTGATATGAAGGGAGAGAGATGGGCGCACTGTTAAAATTCATACTGTTAAAATCTTAAACTCATTCTATCGATATTAACATTTGTACTGGACCTCACTTGTGCCATGTAATAAAGTTTGTTTACAAAAATCTCCTTCCACTGTTGTGTACAAGTTTGTTTGTTTTGTTTGCTGGCTACATTCATATTAAAAGCATAAATGTTGAACAATAGCAAATGCTGAATTTTGCTGAACAATAGCAAATGCATTGTACTCTCCATTCACCGATAACTTTAAATTTGCTGACGGCTCCACTGTTCTGGATGAAAAATGGGTAATGATGAGTCAGAGTGCAGGAGGGAGATCAACAATCTGGTTGGGTGGTGCCAGTACAACAATCTTATTCTCAATGTTTGCAAGACCAAGGAGCTCTTTGCTGACTCCAGGAAGTGAGCTGAAGGTAATTTTTGATAATCTGTCCTGGGACCAGCACATTGATGCTGTCACAAATAAAACCTGCTTCTACTTCTTCATAAATTTGAGACTTGGCATGCACCACTCTATTGAATGTCTACAGGTGTATGGTGGAGGGCGTACTGACTGGTTGTATCATGGACTGCTCATGAACAAATGGAGGCTGCAGAAATTGGTGAACATTACCTGGTCCATCACCAACCTCCCCAGCATTGAAGGGATCTATATAGGAGATACTACCCCAAGAAGGCAGCTAATATCATCAAAGACCCAGACCACCCAAGCCGCATTCTGTTCTCGCTGCCACCATCCGGAGGAAGGTACAGGAGCATGAGAACCATTATCTCCTATTCTCCAACAACTTCTTCCCATCAACCATCCAGTGGTTTAACCACAACCTGAGGTCAAGCATACTGAACCACCAAGGACTCTGCACTGTGTTTGCCCCATTCTTTGCCCTGTCATGCTTTAATTGATTTAGAGTAACTGGTAATTTATTGTCTATTTATTTTTGTGGATGTTGTGTTTGATATGCCCGAAAACTGCAACAAGTAAGAATTTCATTGTCCCAGTTCATATCCAGTGCTTATGGCAAACACTCTGTAATCTTGAATCTTTTCAATCTTGAAGTCTTGGTGAAATTGTCATTACTGAATGAAAACAAAAAACATAGGCTGACTTATTCCAAACCAGACAATGGCACTGCAGAAGAATCCAAGGAAACTGTATTCAACACTAAAATTAATGGATGGAAAATAAAATATAAATATGGAAACACTGTCAGAGCATTTTCATTTGAATTACATATTTCACCGTTCATTAGGAATTGAACAGAGTTTATTAAGCCATTACATATCTTTCTTCAAAAAGCGAGAGAAAACCCCCCAAAAAGAAAAGCAATACAGGAAGTCCATGAACCTTCGAACTACTCAAAGCCTTAGGAAAAATCAAACATTGTGATTTACATTAATTCGAATGCTACTTTGTGGCCATATAAAACCAAACATACATGATAAATACAAAATTACAAAAATTTAGAAAAAATTTCAGAAACAGCAGAAAAAATACTGTCCATCATTTACAGATGTCCCTCAACATTGTTTTTTTTTTGCTACATTAGATTTCCAGATGACCATCGTTAGGCAGATGCAGTGTTTGCATTTTGCCTCCAGGGCTTCTCAACACAACACCTGGTTCACCTGGCACAAACCTAGAGGCACAGGGATGTTGTGAAACCTAGGGGTAAGGTTCAAGATCCAATACTCTAACATCTTAAAAGTTACTTCTGTGTTAATGTCTAAAATATTACAACAATAAATATGCTTCTTGACAACAAAAAACGTATTCAACTTTTGCTGTTAGGCTGCTTGTGGAATTTGCATTATTGGTTGCAGAAATGTACACTTAGTTCGAAAAACTTTGGGAGGAATTGTACTTTACAATATTTCTCACAACATTGAAATATTAGAAGTGAACTGGACATCTTAAGGACAAAAGCATGTGAATGAAGGAGTGGGTGAACCTTCCAGGGGGCCATGTTGCTCATCACTTTCGACAGGGCAGTTTAGACACTGGATTAGTTGCTTTGTTTTTTTTGGAAATGAAAGATCAATTTAGTAATGAGATCATGAACTGAATCTCCACATGTGGCAGCTAGCAATTCCTTTATTAGGGTGTTAAATGAATTCTTTTAACAGGTCATTTAAAAATGTAAATTAAAGATGTAACATGTCGACTACCTTGATAAGATCCAAGAACTTTTGTGCATTGTTTCTTGAAATCTTTTTGTTAGAAGTGACTGGATTACACTAATTTTGTATGCCAACAAGCTTTTTGATTGGTCATTCATAATCGGCTTGTCCTTGCCTTCAATGTCCATGCACTTTCCAATCAAAAAGCTTGTTTGCATGCACTGAAAACTAACAACTAAAACCCAGCAGAGTATGATCAAACCGGGCCACATGTAAATATTAATTAAAAATACGAATGGACAATTAGCCTTATATTGTCCAATTCTGAACTCTCTCAGTACTTGTTCCCTGTGAACCAGGCATGATTGCACTTGATCAGCATGACCAGTACAATTCAACAAATTAATTGGAAAGAGCAAGACATCAGATTTGCATTTTATCAATATCTTGAAGTTACAATGTGGAAACTTAGAATAAGGTTGAATATCCCCCTTTGTACAAGAGTGGTTACAAAGTGCTCTGCCAATTACAACATCTAATTGGTGCCATTTCACTCTGTGGTGCATTTGTTGGTGCTTGCAATCATTTGTTGGTGCTTGCAAGCTCAATGCTTCAATGAGATTACAATTGGATCTATTTTTGATTATGGAGTTTCCCTGGCAGGGAGGAGGTGGATAACTAGAAGGAAATGTGTTTCTCCTTAGATACTTGGATCTACTGTTAGCACTGCATGGTACTACTTAATGTAAGATTGATGTGCATAGACACCACTTCTGACTGAATTACAAAAGTAATTTTCAAAAGGGAACTGGATATTTAACAGATAAGGAAAAAAAATAGCAAGGCCATGGGTAAAGACGGATGAGTGGAATTAATTTGATAATTATTTCAAAGGGCTAGTTTGAATAACCCTTCCCATGCAGTGTAGTTCAATTGCACTCAGTAAAATACGTGATAATAATCAAGCAGGTTAGCTGTCAAGGTGTGTGTTGGAGAGAGGTTTGGATCTGTTCAAGGTCAGTATTACAGACTGCCTTCCAAAATGGGTAGCAAAAAAAGTTTCCGGACAGAAGAAACTGCAGATGTTTGAATCTTGAGCAAAACACTAACTGCTAGAGGAACTCAACAGGTCAAGCAACATCTGGAGAGGGAATATAAAGGCAATAATTGGGATTGGAAATCATCTTGTCTATTCATTCCCAGGATGCTGTCTGACCTGCTGTGCTCCCCCAGCACTTTGTATTTTGCGAAAAAGTGTGAAGCCTCACTTATCCCATCTTTTCTATCTTCCTAATGTTGAGGACCTTCCAATGTATAATTGAAGTACATATCAAGTAGTTGGTGCACAAAATTGGAAGTTGATAAGGGTTTTGGGGTTTCATGGCCAAGCAGAACTGAACTATTAAGTCCCAGTGGACATGCTCTCCATGTGCTTTGTGTCCTGGAGATTGATATGGAAGTGAAGATTAAAAAACATTAACAAAATACAGAAAAATCATTTTCTACTGGTGTACCAAATAAAACAAAATTGAAGCATTAAAATTGCATTATTCATAATCCATCTTTTCCATTTTTATTATCTCCATGTGAACTTATTTTGTCACTATGGTGAAGTTTTCACGTTTCCTTCGTGTTTCATGATTTGTTACCCCAGAATAATCCTCACATACAAAGAGGACTTGATAATGTTTAAGTCCTGGATTGAGTAACTTGAATGAATGGAGACTTTAAGCAATTTTGTAAAAGGTTTTAAAAAAGTAACCCAGTGCATTTTCAATTTACAATATTGATAAGGAGAGAAATAAAAGGAACACACATTTCCTAGCTTTAGCTTCTATTGGTATCAATGAATAATTTTTGACATGAAAATGAAATGCAACAAAATTCTAAAAGATGTTCATGCTCAATGTTATTTTTTACATAATGCAGAGTAACCGACTGCACTCTTGTGCGCATTTCTTCTTGCAAACATAATCAGCATTGATGTACATTACTGATTGAAGAAAACACGTAAGCTTAAAGAAAGCAGACAAACTTATTACGGATTTAATGATTCAAACAGAAAGTTAGTTGGAGCTTTGCTTTCATGTCATTCTGGCAGAAATGGCCCGGAGTACAAGTTTTGTCAAATTTGGAGTACCTGATTTCCCCTCACATACATGGGTTCTGCCATCTAATCAGAGCACTCGAATTGTTTTAGGGAAATATTTTAAACAACTAAATATCCAGTCACATCCATGTGTTTTAATCTTGATCCGATGAAAGGTCATCCATTTTTGATGAAGTATTGTGCTTAACAGGGTTACTAACAAAAGCATTGAAATAATTCTGAACGATATTAGAGTAGGAAAGTTTAATTTGTTTACATCCAAATCCATTATGCAGGTATTAAACAGTTTAATGTCAATGAGCTGGTGCCATTTTTTGGGCAACAGGTACGAATATCCAAATACTAATACTGCTCAGTGTAATTCCAAAGCTCATGCATCTGGTAACCCACTTTAAAAATTCTTAAAGAACTATAAAACGCATAGTTCAGTTATGATATTGGCATTAGCATATGTCCTTCAATGCCTGGATTTGAAAACTGAAGTGAGTGCAAATGAAATGTTGCCACTGACAGGCCACGTTAGAAAACGTTTCCATTGATCTAGAAATCTTTAAGCTTAAAAAAATTCCTCTAGCAAGTGGGTAATCTTTTACCAATTTCTAAAGCATACAGTTGCTCATGGTATAACTACAGCATAAACTACATCGTAAGCAGTAAATGTTTTAAATTGACTATTTGTCCTGAAATGCTACCTGTACAGCAATGCTTCAAATTGCTTTAATAGACCCTGCGTTTAAAAGAATTTACAGAAAAGGAGACTGCAGCAGAAGCTTCGGCATATTCTAGTATTCATATATTTTAACAAATATGACACAGCAGTAAAATGTTTGACTGTATATTAATGTGTACCCGGACAAAAAGTACTACGTATCTACTTAGATATAGATTTTAAAGAGTGCCGGCTGTGTTAACACAGCAACATTAGATATGCAGTTTCTTTTATTACTGATATCAGCAGATTTCTTGTAAGTTTGACTTGGTAAGTTTTTTATCTGATATGAAACCAATATTCATAAGATAGCGTCAATCAAACCACTTAAATGTCTGCAATTACCAATCCTCCCATTCCCCCCTCTTTTCCACAAAAAAAACATTTAGGCAAAAAAAAACACTGCCCTCCCCATCCCACCCTGAAAAAAACAACAAGTAGAGCTCTAATGAGTCTTTTCATAAAGTGCACTGTCCCTGGTAGTGGACCATGGGGTTAATGCGACATAAACTGTGGACCCATTGCTTAATGTCAGAGGTGCTGAAGAGATGAAGTAAATCCAGAGTGGGTCACAGTCTACAGAGGAAAACAACCGAGAGAAAAAAAACATGAAGTGACTGCCCCAACAAGGTTGCATCAGTACACATAGGCTTCATTGTATGAATGGGGATTGCAACAGCCACTATCTTGTATGTATGCCATGTTCTCATCAAAATGGGAAAGTGGGACAGTGTCCTCTTCATTGATGTGGCGCTCCATGTCAGTTTTCAACACAGGCCTCTGGTTGTCTGGGAAAGCCATTGAGAAAAGCGCTTCAGGGTCACAGACAAATTTGTACACATATCTTTCTCCAGCAACCTAAAAAATAAAACAAAGGAACATTTTCCCATGAAGTTTGGATCTTCAAAACACATTGAAAGCATCATTAGGATGAAAAATCAAAAAAGATCAAATTGCTGGCCAACCACTGAATGTAAAATGGGACATTTTAAGAATTAAAAAATATACAAATTACTTCAAATATTTGTTCTATAAAGTTATGGGAACTTCTCCCTATAACAATATCATAAGAGGGCAACTGTGCATTTCAGAGCACCTCAATTAGCCATTTGAATTCTTCCTTAATTATATGGCTTGACTGAAGAATATATTGTCCAAATGAAAATCTTATTCTGGCCATATATGAGAAGGTTGGGTTGGAAAGGGACTTTTATTGTTAACCATTCCTTTCATCTATGCTGCCTCCAGGACATACTAATAAAGTTATTGTGCACTCTGACTATCCTCTCATCTCTGAGATAATCAGCTATGAGTATTTGTCAATGGCAGTAAAGATCTTCTGAAATATTTTTGAGCAGTCCAAGTTCATGGTAGGCAAAGCGTCACTGTAGGTGGAGACTAAATTGGGAATTAATAGCTAATCTTGCCCAGAAACAAAATATATAACATAGAATATAGAACATTATGGCAAAGGAACAGGCCCTTTGACCCGCAATGTCTGTGCCGAACATAATACCAAGACCAACTCTGATGTACCCGCACATAATCCATATCCCTCCATTCTATGCATGTCTATGCGCCTTTCCAAAAGTCTCTTAAATGGCACTTCATACCTGCATCACCACCACTCCAGACAGCGCATTCCAGCACCCACCACACTCTGCATAAAGAAACGTCCTGCACATCTCCTTTCAACTTTACTCCTCTCACCTTAAAACTATGCCCTCTAGTATTTGATATTTCCATCTTGGGCAAAAAGGTCCTGTCTGTCTACCCTCCCTATGCCACGCATAATTTTACATATTCCTACTTTCACAAAAGTCCACGCATAAAACATTCTCTGGCCTACCCTCATCAATCATCTTCATAACCTCCTCAAAAATTCTCAGTCAAGATTGTAAGACATGAATTCTTCTGCACAAAGTAATGCTGACTATCCTCAATAAGTCTATGTTTTTTTCCAAATGTGAGTAGATCCTATACCTAAGAACCTTCTCCACCATTTGCTAGGGTATACCCGGTGCCCTTCTTAAACAAAAAATTAAACAGCTTTGGCTCTTCCCCAATCTTCCCCATGTCTCCAATGGCTACAGAGGATACAAACATCAATATCAAAGCCCCAGCATTTCCTCTCTTGCCTATCTCACTAATCTGGGATAGATCACACCAGGTTGAGGATTTATCCATCTCAATGTTCTTCAAGAGGTCCAATACCTCCTCCTTCTTAATACCCACATGCCCTTGAATATCAGCATATCATTCCTTGATCTCACTTTCATCCATGTTTTTGCCTTCGTGAATACTGATGTGAAGTACTTCTTTAGCACCATGCCCACTTCCTCTGGCTCAAGGCTGTGCCTCAGTTGTCCCACTCTCTGCCTAATTATTCACTTGTTTTTAATATAGGCTTTGGGATTTTCCTTAACCCTGTTCACCAAGGATATTTCATGGTCCCTTTTACCCCTCATGATTCCCTGTTTTTGTTTCCTGTTTCCCTTGTATTTCTCAAGGACCCTGTCCGATTTCAGTTTCCTAAAACTTACATACTCTTCCTTTTCCTTTTTTGATTGCATTTCCAACATCTCTCATTATCCAAGATTCCTCAACACTTGCCATCTTTGTCTTTCTTCCTCATATTCCTCAAAGACCGTATCCCAATATCAGCTTCCTAAACCTTACATGCTCTTCTTTTCTTTTTTGATTCAATTTGCAACATCTCTCATCATCTAAGGTTCCCGAACTCTTATCATCCTTGTCTATCCTCCTCACAATGGCTGCCACATATCAGATGTGGACTTACCCAATTACAGATACACTCAGTCCATTCTACCCAGCTCCCATCAAATACAGTTATAAATAGCCTTTAATTAGCCTTCTCCAATTTAGCAATTTTCCCCAAACTCCAGTCATACCTTTACTCAAAACTACCTGAAATCTTACAGACTTATGATCCCTGATCCCAAAGTGGACTCACACTGAAAAACAAAGATTGTTTTGAATCTGCATTTTAGAATAAATTAGAGGCAGCTTAATTTTGTATTAGTCTAATTCAGAAATAGAAATGTTTATTTTTGACTGTGGTTGAAAAGAAAACCTGTTCTATTTCTCAGCAGTGACATTCCACTTAACAAGCAACAAAACAAATTAAGGTAATAATGAAGCTGTTCTTTGAAAAATCAATGCATCACTCACTGATTTCTATGGGGTCTCTTTTCGCTTTGCAGAAAAATAAGCACATAATTTTTTAGTCAATACTTCAGAGCCACTTTTAGAAACAGCAAATTTAATTGTTAATCAATCTGCTGGAATTAAACCAGCTTTGTCATTATAACTGGAGCAAACAAAAATACTGCAGATCAGGAAATCCAAAACAAAAAACAAAAAAATACTGAAGCCAATCAGCGGGTCGAACAGCATTGGTAGGAAGAGAAATAAAGTTGCTGCTTCAGTATATGGACCCTTCATCAAAACTGGAAATTTAAAAAAAGCAAGCATGCTTTTTTAAGGAGGGTGGTGTCGGGGAAATCAGAGAACAGAGGGAATGTTGGAGATATAATGCAGACGAAAGTACCAAAGTTATCAACATAACAATTCTTTACAAAACAGCAGTTGAAGACAAAAAGATAAAAAAAAATATGCAATAGAGAAAATTGCTACACCCTCCCAAAGTAAGCATGGGTGACTGTACTTGTTAAATGTAATATTGAGAATTTATTGTCATTATAATGTTGGTGCTCCTATGATTTATTCTGATGAATACAAAATGCATTTTCTAACTGAGTTAAATGAATCATTATTCAATATGCCTGCAGTCTCTATTGGTCACTTCTCTTAGATCCCCTGCTTTTGTTTTATCCATTCGGACAATATATTTATATTATTAGAAGAGCATTGTCATAGAATTGTTCATCACAGGCCCTTCAGCCCACTATGTCCATACTGACCTGTTTGTCCCCTACACAAATTCCATTTACTTGTTTTAGATATATTCCCTTGATGCGTTGCCCATTCAAATGCCTGTATGAATGTCTGTTAATCGTAATGTTTGTATCTGATTCTACTACCTATTTGGCAGCGAGTTCCACATTATAACCATTCTCAGTGTAGTCGGACTTTCCTTTCAAATTCCATTCAAAATACCTTCCTCTCACCTAAAACCTTACACCATTCAGACAAATTTGGGGGTTGCATCAAAGCAAGGGCATCACAGATTACTATTCTGATTACTATTATGTAATATTATGTGTTCAGCTCTAATGGCTACAGAAAAGGATATGAAAGTCTGGATCACAATCTGCTATCTCAGCTGATCAAGCCTTGGGCATTCTTGGCTCTGTGGCCCAACCACTCCTTATCATTACCAACTATGGATGAATGTAAGTATATATGAAAAGTGAGATTATCAGTTGCTATTTAACTGAGGAGCAGCTCCTGAAGATTTGAGCAAACCACAGATCTTTTGTAAAGGAATGTCACATAGAAGTAACAGCCCACCTCACTGTGGTCCACCTATCACTTCTGAGCTCTTGCCTCACTTTATATTGACCATCTCTCCTCCACTCTTTCAGTCCAGATGAAGGGTCCAAACCTTAAGCGTCAACTCTTTATTTTCCTCCACAGATACTGTCTGACTTGCTGGTTTCCTTCAGCAGATTGCTTTTTGCTCCAGACTTCAGCATCTGCAATCTCCTGTGACTCTATAATTCCAATTTGATGGATTGAAACTAATTTGGGCTACAAGGATTTGTTTTCGCAGTTTAAGAATGCTACGCTATATCTGTACGTTTTCTTTGGATGGTGTCTGACTAATGCTTGAAAAATGACTCAGAAAAATGACTCATACTTCAGGCTTACTTTTTGCATGATGCCTTTCTCATAGTAGTAGCGCAGTGAGCGGCTCAGCTTGTCATAGTTCATAGCAGGACGGTTCTTCTGGATTCCCCATCGCCGCGCCACCTAAGAGAAAAAGCATAAATTGCATAAAATTCAACAGTTGTGGAGTAATATTCCATGCCAATGACTTGTCTCATGTGACTCAAAATCTCATTTAATTCAAGAATTCAGTACATTTCTGAAATGCTCGCATTAAATGGCAAGAAGTACAATATGGGGAGGTGTGCCTTCATTCTTTTGTTCTTTGTACCTCCTCATACCTGCAGTTTCCATCTCCCCTGACTCTCAGTCTTGTTCACAAGTTACAAGTTCACAAATTATAGGTGTAGAATTAGGCCATTTGGCCCACTCCGCCATTCAATCATGGCTGATCTCTGCCTAATCCCATTTTCCTGCCTTCTCCCCAAAACTCTTGACAAGAAAAGGGTCTCGACCCAAAACGTCACCTATTCCTTTTCTCCAAAAAGACTAACTTGCTGAGTTATTCCAGCTTTTTGTGTCTATCTTCAGTGTAAAGTAGTGTCTGCAGTTCCTTCCTACACCGAGGGGGACCAATATCCTGGCGGGGAGATTTGCAAAGGCTACTGGGGAGACTTTAAACTAGAACGGTTGGGGGGAGGGACTCACATAGAGAAAGCTAGTAGAAAATGTGGGAGGCAGGAGGCAGAGAAGGGAAGCACTCGGACCCAAAATGTAGGGGAGAAAGAAGAAAAAGATAATAAACAGAGAATAAGTGGTGGTGGGTTTCTTAAATGTGTATATTTTAATGCTAGGAGCATTGTAAGAAAGGTGGATGAGCTTAGAGCCTGGATTGACACCTGGAAGTATGATGTTGTGGCGATCAGTGAAACATGGTTGCAGGAGGGCTGTGATTGGAAACTAAATATTCCAGAATTTCGTTGCTTCAGGGGTGATAGAATTGGAGGGGCAAGAGGTGGGGGTGTTGCATTGCTTGTCAAGGAAGATATTACAGCAGTGCTTTGGCAGGATAGATTAGAGGGCTCGTCTAGGGAGGCTATTTGGGTGGAACTGAGAAATGGGAAAGGTGTAGCAACACTTATAGGGGTGTATTATAGACCGCCAAATGGGAAGCGAGAATTGGAAGAGCAAATATGTAAGGAGATAGCAGATATTAGTAGAAAGCACAAGGTAGTGATTGTGGGAGATTTCAATTTTCCACACATAGACTGGGAAACACATTCTGTAAAAGGGCTGGATGGTTTGGAGTTTGTAAAATGTGTGCAGGATAGTTTTTTGCAGCAATACATAGAGGTACCTACTAGAGAAGGGGCAGTGCTGGACCTCCTGTTAGGAAATGAGACAGGGCAGGTGGCGGAGGTATGCGTCAGGGAGCACTTCGGGTCCAGTGATCACAATACCATTAGTTTCAATATAATTATGGAGAGGGTCAGAACTGGACCTAGGGTTGAGATTTTTGATTGGAGAAAGGCTAACTTTGAGGAGATGCGAAAGGATTTAAAAGGAGTGAATTGGGACATGTTGTTTTATGGGAAGGATGTAGAAGAGAAATGGAGGACATTTAAAGGTGAAATTTTAAGAGTACAGAATCTTTATGTCCCTGTCCAGTTGAAAGGAAATAGTAAAAATTGGAAAGAGCCATGGTTTTCAAGGGAAATTGGACACGGTTCGGAAAAAGAGAGAGATCTACAATAATTATAGGCAGCATGGAGTAAATGAGGTACTTGAGGAGTATAAAGAATGTAAAAAGAATATTAAGAAAGAAATTAGAAAAGCTAAAAGAAGATATGAGGTTGCTTTGGCAAGGAAGGTGAAAGTAAATCCAAAGGGTTTATATAGCTATATTAATAGCAAAAGGATAACAAGGAATAAAATTGGTCCATTAGAGAGTCAGAGTGGACAGCTATCTGCAGAGCCAAAAGAGATGGGTGAGATATTGAACAATTTCTTTTCTTCGGTGTTCACCAAGGAGGATATGGAATTATGTGAGGTAAGGGAAACAAGCAGAGTAGCAATGGAAACTATGAGATTCAAAGAAGAGGAGGTGCGGACACTTTTGCAAAATATGAAAACGGATAAGTCTCCAGGTCCTGACAGGATATTCCCTAGGATATTGAGGGAAGTTAGTGTAGAAATAGCAGGGGCTATGACAGAAATATTTCAAATGTCATTAGAAACGGGAATAGTGCCGGGGGATTGGCGTACTGCGCATGTTGTTCCGTTGTTTTAAAAGGGTTCTAAAACCTAGCAATTATAGACATGTTAGTTTGACGTCAGTGGTGGGCAAATTAATGGAAAGGATACTTAGAGATAATATATATAAGCATCTGGATAAGCAGGGTCTGATTAGGAACAGTCAACATGGATTTGTGCCTGGATGGTCATGTTTGACTAATCTTCTTGAATTTTTCAAAGAGGTTACTAGGGAAATTGATGAGGGTAAAGCAGTGGATGTTGTCTATATGGACTTCAGTAAGGCCTTTGACAAGGTTCCTCATGGAAGGTTGGTTAAGAAGATTCAATTGATGGGTATTAATGGTGGAGTAGCAAGATGGATTCAACAGTGGCTGAATGGGAGATGCCAGAGAGCAATGGTGGATGGCTGTTTGTCAGGTTGGAGGCCGGTGACTAGTGGGGTGCCTCAGGGGTCTGTGTTGGGTCCACTGTTGTTTGTCATGTACATCAATGATCTGGATGATGGTGTGGAAAATTGGATTAGTAAGTATGCAGATGATACTAAGATAGGTGGTGTTGTGAATACTGAAGTAGATTTTCAAAGTCTACAGAGAGATTTAGGCCATTTGGAAGAGTGGGCTGAAAGATGGCAGATGGAGTTTAATGCTGATAAATGTGAGGTGCTACATCTCGGTAGGACAAATCAAAATAGGACGTACATGGTAAATGGTAGCGAATTGAGGAATGCAGTTGAACAGAGGGATCTAGGAATAACTGTGCATAGTTCCCTGAAGATGGAATCTCATGTGGATAGGGTGGTAAAGAAAGCTTTTGGTGTGCTGGCCTTTATAAATCAGAGCATTGAATATAGAAGTTGGGATGTAATGTTAAAATTGTACAAGGCATTGGTGAGGCCAATTCTGGTGTATGGAGTACAATTTTGGTCGCCTAATTATAGGAAGGATGTCAACAAAATAGAGAGAGTACAGAGGAGATTTACTAGAATGTTGCCTGGGTTTCAGCAACTAAGTTACAGAGAAAGGTTGAACAAGTTAGGTCTTTATTCTTTGGAGCGCAGAAGGTTAAGGGGGGACTTGATAGAGATCTTTAAAATTATGAGCGGGTTAGACAGAGTTGACGTGGATAAGCTTTTCCCATTGAGTAGGGAAGATTCAAACAAGGGGACATGACTTGAGAATTAAGGGACAGAAGTTTAGGGGTAACATTAGGGGGAACAGTGGTAGCTGTGTGGAATGAGCTTCCAGTGGAAGTGGTGGAGGCAGGTTCGATTTTATCCTTTAAAAATAGATTGGATGGGTATATGGACGGGAAAGTAATGGAGGGTTATGGTCTGAGTGCAGGTAGATGGGACTAGGGGGAAGAAAGAAGAAAAAAAAGAAAGGAAAAAAAAGTGTTCAGCACGGACTTGAAGGGCCGAGATGGCCTGTTTCCGTGCTGTAATGGTTATATGGTTATATGGTTACACAGTACAATATGGGAACTGGATTTACTGGAATGATGAAAATCCACATTGCACCTAGTCTAATCTTCTGCACACGTGGCCTGATTCCATCACTAAAGGCAATGAAGAAAAGAAGGATCAGTCTGAAGAAAGGTCACAACCCAAAACGTCACCTATCCATGTTCTCCACAGAACTATTGATAATGTTGTAGACCATTTTGTATTTTGGAATCATATAATCGTGAATTATGTTGGTACAGTAGGCCACTTGGCCTATCGACTTTGTCCTTGTCAAGCAATTTAGTCAATGTTATTTGTCTATTATTTCCCTCAGGCTCTCTAGATCTTTTACCTTTAAATATTTATCCACATTCCATCTCACAGCCGCAATTGAATCTACAACCAGCACTTTATCAAGCAGTGCATCTATTGCATAAAAACCTCTCTGCTTAAAGACTGCAGATCATTTTAAATCTCTGACCTTAGAAATCAAGCTCTCTCTTAATGGGAATAATTTATCTCTTTTAATCTCAAAAGAAACCAATTCATTTTTTTTACCTTGCATAGGATTGTTAAACCTTCTCTGTTCAATGCCGAGGTTTGTTGCACTTATTTTTCCCCAACAGAAATAAAAATCGGAAAGATGCCCCTTGCCAACTCCCTTTCACTCATTTCAGAAGCGCACAAAGTCTAATGTCTTTTTGTTTTTGTTTTGGAAAACAGTTAAATATAAATAATTATTTTATGCAAAATCATTTCTAGCCACAATTATGTTCACATGCTCTCAGATCTAACCACACCATGTTCTGGGGCTCCATTCACAGCCACCTATTGTACTAACTCTTCAGTGTGATGCAGTCAAAACATGTTTTTGTGTTCTGGGAACCAAACACAATCTGCTATTTGTGAACCTTTAAACTACAAGGCTTTTTTTTTTGTATTAAAGACAATTTCCAAGTACATTTATCCTCGGAGTTACTTCAAAAAATTCCTTTAATATCGCTTCATTTCATAAAATGTCATTACGCTATTTACATATGTATACATTCTTGGTCTTAAATCTATTATAGATCTTGACTGTTGGACTGGTGATATGGAAAAGGAGCAATGTTAAGGCACTCTACACCATGTATTTCACTGGAGGAGTCGCTGCAAGCCGGCGTCCTGTCAGCAGCGTGTCCGTTTTTTTCAACTTTTTTTGTTTTAATGTATGTTTTTAATGTTTCTCGGTGTGTTTTGTGTGGGGGGTGGTGTGTGGGGGGGGGGGGGGTGAGGGGGAAACCATGTTTCGGTCGCCTCCTCCACAGAGAGGCGACTTTTTCCATGTTGCCTCCCCCGTGGCCTAACATCGAGGATCGGGCGGCCTTTCCCGGAGACGCGCCCGGGGCTTCAGCTGCGGGCGCAGCGCGGACTATTGGCGTGGAGCGGGCGAGCCCTCGCCGGCGGGGAGCGCTCCGTTTCGCTGGCCCGCGGCAGCCGGCAGCATGAAACCGCGGTCTGCAAAGCTCCAGCTGGCGAGGCTTCCACAGCCCGGGATCCCTCATGGGGGACCCGGTGGAAGAAGAGCTCCAACTACCGGCCCACGGCCAACTTCTACCGCGGGCGCGGTGTGAACTTACCACCAGGTGTGTGATCCCTCGCCAGGGATCCCTGGAGGGGAGCTCCAGACCGCCGGCGCTGCAGTCTGCAGTGCTTCTGGCTGCGGCGCGAACTTTAAATCTCGACCGCCGGCCTGCGGCCTACACCAACTTGAAAGCCGCGGTCTCCGGTGGGGAGGCACCGATTCAGGACTTACCTGGACTTTTTACCTTGTCTGAACATCTGGATGCCCGCAGCAACGGCTGCGGAGGGTTGAGGTCCCGACCACGGGGGAGAATGGAGGAGGACTGGACAATTTTTGTGCCTTCCACCACAGTGATGAATGCTGTGGTGGATGTTTGTGTACATTTTTTTTAGTGTTTTTTGTGTGTTCTTTATCATTGTACCGCTGCTGGCAAATTCATTTCACTTGCACTTTATGTGCAATGTGACGAATAAAACTGATTGTGATTGTGATTGTGATTGTGTGCTTTCTATCGGGCAAGCATGCCGAGGACAAGCAGAAATGCTAGAATGTGCACAATGTTCCAAACTCATCCACCTGGCCCTGTGGTGGAGTCTGTAGATTCCACATAGGATTCTTTAGCCACCTACTAAATTAGAGTGTAAGCAAGTCAACCTTGACTCTTAAGTTTACAATCTATTGTGAAAGAACGAGCTGTAATATAGACAGGATACTAAAAATCCACTACACAGAAACAAACCACTTGTCCCAACTGGTCCATGTCAGAGTTCATACTTCACACTATCCTCCACTTACCTTGCTTCTCTTAAGCACATCAGCTTTTCCTTCTACTTCTTTCTCTCTCATGTATATATCTTGCTTCCCCTTAAATACATCTACACCATTTGATAAATCTTCTCCTGAACTTCTGATTGGTGCTGTTGGGTCTACCTTGCAATCATGACTCAACTCTCATTTTGATTTACCCACAAGTGGGTAGAGATACAGTGTGGAAACAGGCCCTTCAGCCCACCAGGTCTGCGCCGACCAGCGATCACCCTGTACACTAGCCCTATCCTACACACTAATGTGTACGGCATTTTTATATCCAGGAAGCAACATTTCTATGTTTAACTTTTACTAGATGTAAGCTGAAAGGTAAACTCACTGGTGGTAAAATTGGGTGTGGCCTGTGCTCAATGCCGCAAATGGAATCATAAATTATACCCCACATCCTGCATAGTCCGTGAATACCTCACTTTAGTTAAATAATTAACACGATATTTGTATCATGCTTTTCCTGTGTATAAATTCTAAAGAATACATTTAAAAAATGATTGCTATTTAAACACTGTGGCTTAAGAACAACTGTTATAATTTGTATATCTTAATCAACCGTGTCTTTTATATAGTATGTATTATTATAGACAACAGACAATAGGTGCAGGAGTAGGCCATTCGGCCCTTCGAGCCATTCAATGTGATCATGGCTGATCATCCACAATCAGTACCCCGTTCCTGCCTTCTCCCCATATCCCCTGACTCTGCTATCTTTAACTCTATCTAACTCATAACTTATTCTGATAATTTGTTAGAAATTTGAATGTAATGTGCCTCTCTGTACCTTCAGCTACACTGTCCTTGATATGCTGTCTTTCTTCTATTGAGAAAACAGAGCAGTTCATGTTCCAACCTGTTTGAACAAGATATAGGCAGCACAGTGGCACAGCTGGTAGGGCTGCTGTCTCACAGCTCCTGAGACCTGAGTTTGATCCTGATCTCGGGTACTGTGTATAAGTTTACACATTCTCCCTGTGACCACATGCTTTTTCTCCGAGTGTTCAGGTTTCCTCCCACGTCCCAGACATTCAGGTTTGCAGGTTAATTGGCCTCTATAAATTACCCTTAATGTGTAGGGAGTGGATGTAAAAGTGGGAAAACATAGATCTAGTGTGAACAGGTGATCGATGGCCAGCGTGGATGGTGGGCCAAAGGGCCTGTTTCCCTGCTGTATCTTTCAATCAAATTTTTTTTTTAGTGCACTTCCACCCACTTACAGCAGCCTTGCTCAAACCTTTGGTTGTTTATTTTAAAGGTATGTAAACAATAGGGTCTAGCCACATATAGTACTGTACAACATGAAAGATAAAATTGAGCAGTGCAATAAAAGGTGCACCAGTTTAGGATTGTAATGTTCCTAGTCTCAAAGCCAAGGTGGGGCTGTGAATACTGGGGCTTTACTTACAGTTGCGGACTGGAGTGCTAATCTTATGCATCAAGAATGGCTGCAGATTCTCTCTTGCCAATAATATGCAGGATAACCTAGATATATCTCTGTTAACATTTCACGTACCATCCCTTTAACCTGAAATTCTTCCAATAAATAGCAAGAAAACTAATTAATGCATGTACAGAATTTATAAGTAGAGATAAAGATTACATTATATCTGCCAGATACTTGAATCTAATACTACCGATGCTTCCAAGCAAAGCAGGATTCATCTTTGTATTTTATGAACTCAGCTACTGCATGGAATTGCTGCTTTATATCTCGGCTCAAGTTATTAAGAATTTTCTGACTGTTGCCAACTGCAAAAGTTTCCTCCTTCAAAAAGAAAGGTAAGGTGAGGCAAACGCAGACATCTCCACAATTGGCATCAGCGCCATTTCGAAATGAGAAAGGGAAGGAAAGGAATAACCTTTCCAGAGGCTAGTCTGGGCATGTTTCTTTTTTTGTACTTATTTAGAATAGAAAATTCTCAGATTGCAGTAACATACCAACAACTTGGTTCAAAAGCAAGCAAAAGCCACTTTGAATAATGTCTTTGACTGGGATGAAAACCAGGGTGAACTGGATTGCTTACACTAACAAGGCAGGGAGAGGGCATCCATATAAAATAATCTGCCCTACTACACAATAAAACTCAAGATACTAGTGTAGAAAGTGTTGCTTTTATTTCTTTTTACTTTATCCTGACTTTCATGGAATTGTTCCAAGGATGTGAACATAATGTGAATGTAATGTGAGTGAATATTTCATTTACGGGAACAAAGGCACTACTTATCCCAAATGAAGTAAGCAAAGGAATGGAACATTTTCACAAATCAAACATTGTTGTTATAAAAACAGACCATTTACTGCTCAAGTTTAGCTCCACAACTGACAGCTGAGCATTGTTTAGTTGAACATTAAATTACTTTAGAAGAATCTGCTTTTGCACCAACTTTTTGTCAAGCTCCTCTTCGATCATGAAAAAAAAGCAGCAGGCAAACTTAAAGTTTGGAGCCTACGAATGTTCTACCATATTCAGTCCGCTTCAAAGGTTACTCTTTTTAAGTGGTCCCCTACATTCAAAATTATTAAACCTTTGCCAGTTATATTGTCTGATAAAAGAGAAAGCCTCAGCAGCATTGATGCCTTCATTAGCACGTACTGCTTTATGCCTAAGCCTGATTATATTGTAGAGCAGCATATTGTAAATTGTGTAGTTTCCAAATCAGATTCAATGCAAATGTTCACAGATGCTTTGTTTGGAGTGGGAAGGGGAAGCCATGAATCTGAGTGAACAGAGCAAAATTCATATTGGAACTTATCTCAAGGTTAATTCAGCCCACAGTGCTGAACACCAATGAGTAAGATCTCACAATTAGAATCTTTGTCCCCTCTTCCCACCCTGTGTTTAAAATCAGAATAATAATTCATCCCTGCAGATGCACACCAGTTGCAGCTAGACTTCCAACTTCATGATTTAGTTTAGTTTAGTTTAAAGATACAGCACGGTAACAGTGGCACAGCGGTAGGGTTGCTGCCTTACAGTGCCAGAGACCGGGTTCGATCCCGACTACGGGTGCTGTCTGTACGGAGTTTACACGTTCTCCCCGTGACCGCGTGGGTTTTCTCTGCGATCTTCGGTTTCCTCCCACACTTCAAAGACGTACAAGTTTGTAGGTTAATTGGCTTGGAATAAAATGTAAAATTGTCCCTAGTGTGTGTAAGATAGTGTTAATATGTTTTTTACACACACTTCAGTGAGTTTCTGGTAATTGCTGAATCCATTGAACATATTGATTAATGTAGAACAGGTTGGATTTTACAAATATGCACAAAGAGTGTAAAGAAAAAATGCAATGAGCATATTTATAAAATCTCCCCTGAATCTCTTTCCACGTTCTAGTTTTTAATTTTATAGGTACAGCACGAAAACAAGCCCTTCGGCCCACCGAGTCCGCACCGACCAGCGATCCCCGCACGCTAACTCTATCCTACACGCACTAGGGACAATTTACAATTTTACCAAGCCAATTAGTCTACAAACCTGGAGTGTGGGAAGAAACTGGATCTCCTGGACAAAACCCATGCAGGTCACGTGGAGAATGTTCAAACCCTATACATACAGCATCCGTAGACAGGATCACACCCTAGTCTCTCTGTTAAATGTCCAAGAGTGGGATTGTTTGCTGACAACTCAACAAATTCATAAGACCTCCTGTGAATCAAAGCTATGATGCAGCACAGCTTGGAGGTCCAGATGTGGACATGCAAGTGGCAGATAGAATTCACACTTCACAGCGGAAGACGATGACCACTTCTTCAGAAGAAAATCCAATCACCATCCTATAACCTTTAACAACCTTTAACATTACTGCAGCCCCTCATCAATGTGCTGTTAGGAAATCATCATTCTTTCGTTGTTTAATTGGACCAGGCATATCATAGAGATTACCAAACTATTTTGCTGTGACTGGTTCAATTCCTGATCCCACAGAACTTTCCTGGCATATACAAGGCTCAACATAGAATATTCCCAATTCTCGTGCCTGAATTCAAGAGTACAAAGTAGCCAAGCAGCATTTGAACGATTGAACAGGAACATGGAGAGGAAAGGTTTAAGAGATATGGGCCAAACTTGGGCAGGTGGGACTAGTGTAGATTTGGGCATCTTGGTCAGCAAGTGAGGCTGAATGGCCTGTTTCCCTGCTGCATGAGTCTATGTTATAGACCTCAATATGCTGCCCCTCTAGTACCACCACACCCTGGCCAGAGTCAACATTATCAGCTCAATATGTTGCAGCCTATGATCAACGTTATTATTGACATTTCCCACCCCAGTATTTCCTATCTGAAAAGTAAAGAGCAGAAAAGACGTAGCCTCACCATCAATTATTACATGCCACCTTCACTTACATGTGTATTGCCAATCCTCCACTGGGGCTGTGCGGTAGGAATTCCTTACCCAGCTACACTGTAGGTGACCATCATCACCATCAGTGCTTAAACCACCCGTGCAAGGCAACAGGGGAGGTACAATAAATGTGGCCTTGGCACGATTGACCATGTACTGAAAAAATATATATATTTTGGAGCGTGAAGTAAATCTGCCACAGGAATGTTAGGGACCTGACCGTAAAACAAATATTTATGATGTTGATTTACCAAATAAAGGAGAATTCCATGGCCAACTAAAAATATACACTAGCTTGCATGTTTTCAGTTTTTCAGGAAATAATACTTGATATTGTGTGGTCCATGGCGGTGTGTACAACCCACCTACATTTCACAAACTTAGACTATCCAAAAGTGCCAAATGTACCTAAACAACTATTTAATTGGCATTGCAAGTGAACAGAGACATGCAGTTGCTTGCCTTCATCAGTTGGGCATTTAATTTCAGCAGACGAATAAAACTGATTGTGATTGTGATTGTGAAGTATAACAGTCGGGAAGTCATTTTACAGCTGCATAAAACTTTGGTTAAACCGCATTTGGAGTATTGTGTGTAGTTCTGGTTTCCCCATAACAGGAAGGAATTGGAGGCTTTGGAGAGGATGCAGACGAGGATCACCACTTCGGTGGGCGGCGCGACTCTCGTTTGCAGCGGCCTCTGCAGTCCGTCTGTCTTTTTATTATTTTTGTCTCGTTTTTATGTAGTTTTTTATTATTTTTTTTGTCGGGGTATGTGTGTGTGTGTGGGGGGGTGGGGGGGGGGGAAACGTTAAAATCTTTCCCCTGCACGGGAGACCCGACCTTTTCTTGTCGGGTCTCTGTTGTCGTTGGGGCTGGGCAACGTGGAGCGGCCTCCAGCAGGAACGACCTGGGGCTCCAGTTGCGGAGCTGCGGACTACTCACCGTCGCGGGGCTGGCCGAGTCCGGAGCGGGTGGAGCTGTGGTGGAGACAATCGCTGCTGCGACCCGACCCGACCCCCGGAGATTCGGAGGCTACAACCGCGGGTCTGGCGGACGGCAACACCGGAAGCCCGCGGGTCCCCTGGTGGGAGACCGCTTTTCGGGGCTTCCGCAGCGGCGACTTCTCCCGCCCGAGTTGCGGGGTTGAAGAGCACCTGGAGCGGGGCTTTATCTCCCCGCGCGGCTTGGAATGGCCGCCGGACTTTGCGGGCGCGCGCCGGGGCTCTAACACCAAGACCCGGTGCACGACCCTGCATTAACCGGCGTGGCTTTAATGGCCGCAGGATGATCACCATCGCCCGCCGGGGGCTTTGACTTTGACTCTGACATCGGGGGGGGGGGGGGGGGGAGTGCAGTGGAGAGATAAGTTTTTTTTGCCTTCCATCACAGCGCTGTGATGGATGTATGTGTAAATTGTGTTGTGTCTCGGGTCTTCTTCGTTTTGTGATGTATGGCTGCAGAAACGATATTTCATTTGGACCTCAAGGGGTCCAAATGACAAATCTGTCCAAAAGACAAATAAACAAATTGTTGTAAATCAGGATATTGCATGGATTGAGAGTGTATTAGCCAGAAGGAGAAGTTGGACAAACTTGGATCGTTTTTGTAAGAGTGTCAGAGGCCGAGAGGTTGACCTAGTAGAAGTCATGATATGCATAGATAAAGTAGATTGTCAGTCTTTTTCTCTGGATGGAAATGTCAAATATTAGATTTAAAGTGAGAGGGGGAAAGTTTAAAGAAGATTTACGAGTAAAGCTTTTTGACATAGTGGTGCCTGGAATGCACTGCCAGAGAAGCAAATACAAATGCAACATTTAAGAGGCATTTAAATACATGAACAGGTAGGGATCGGTGGGATACGGGTGATGTGCATCCAGGCAAGACTAGATTAATTTGGCATCATGGTCAGCATAAACACAAGAACCAAAGGGTTTGTTACTGTGCTGTAGTGTTCTACGTTTCTATGTCTCTATGTTAAGTAAAGCCCGTTTCAATACAAAAAGACATGGCAATCAAAAGCATATACAAAGTTGCCCCCAACATGGTGGCACAGAGGCGCAGCGGTAGAGTTGTTGCCTTACAGCGCCAGAGACCCGGGTTCGATCCTGACTACGGGTGCTGTCTGTACGGAGTTTGTATGTTCTCCCCTTGACCAACGTGGGTTTTCTCCAGGAGCTCCGGTTTCCTGCCACACTCCAAAGCTGTACAGGTTTGTAGATTAATTGGCTTCCCAAAATTGGCCCTAATGTGTAGGATAGTGTTAGTTTTCGTTCAGACCGAAAGGTCTGAATGACAATAAAGGAATCTATCTGTCTATATAGTTTGCAGGGATCAGCTATCGGCTTGGACTCAGTGGACCGAAAGGACTGTTTCCATGCTCTATCTCTAAACTAAACTAAACTAAGCTAACCTAAACAGATCAAGGACCATAAATTGGGTTCTGCAAGCCCAAGGTTTCTGTTCTCCTGCCCTTTCCATTTTCAGAACTTACCTGAAAACAGAACCCAACAATGCAGCCACTCCACCCTGGGAAGTAGTGAACTGGAAGCTACCTTTTGTACTGAACATCAACAACTTGTCACATTGGTGGAGATAAGGCTTCAAGTCTCAGGCCACAAGAAATGTACCCAATGCTTAAAAACAAACTGAAGGCATTTCCTAGGTCAGTCAAACTTTTGTTGGCTAGATGTCTTATATCAAGTCAAGAGGTCACATGGGACATTATGTCTCATCTGAAAGCCCTCATTGTACACTCAGGCCAGATGATGGGCTGTTAAGTCTCAATTCCATAGCACAACAAATTATTCAGTACATTCTTTCTGTGTGAAATACTGTAAGGCTTGTCTAAAAATTGAAGTCTGGCCCTCATCTTAATAATTGCCACAAGTTGCAGAGATCCTTGGCGAAGAAAAGTAGCAGACACTTTTGCTGCTCTCCATTCAGGGTGACAGCATTGCCTGACCAAGGAAAGACCTTTTCTAAGGGAGCATCAACCAGAAGTGCTTAGAGATGCACCATTGAAATAATTCTATCAGAAGGCATCACAGCCTGGTATGGTAACTGCTCTGCTCTAGACTGCAAGAAATTGCAGAGTGTTGTGGATATAGCACAAAACAAACCAGCTCCCCCAACCCTCCCCCCCCCCCCTCCCCACATCATCCAAACTTTACACTGCCATGGGGATACTGCAAAACAGTCCAACATAATCAGGGATCGCTAAAATCCCACTCTTCTCTCTTGGGCAGAAGATACAAATGTTTGAAAGCACATACCATTAGATTCAAGACCAGCTTCTTCCTTGCTGTTATCTAACTCTTGAATACGCTAAGGAGGTATTCCTGATCTTCCAATCTACTTCATTTGCGTCCTTGCACTTTTGTTTTATCTACACTTTCTCTTTAGATGTAACACTACATTCTGCTCTCAGTTTCCTTTCTCTTATTTGCACTACCTATTATACTCAGGCATTCATGCATGGTATGATTTGCCTGGATGGCATGCAAAAACAAATTTCTCCAATGTATCTCAATACATTGATTGATTGATACTTTATTGTCATGTGTACTTGGTACAGTGAAATTCCTTGTTTGCATACAGTGCAAGTAGGCAAGAGTTGCCACAAGAAGGGTGCTGATAAAGTTACAAAAGAATTCAATATAGTCCCTCTTCCTTCTCCCCCACCTATCGATGCAGTTGCTACAGAAACTCACCTCCTCTGGCTCGATGAGTTTGAACTCCATGCCACGTCCCGTCCATGCAATAAAGTGCGAGTTTGCTGGATCATCGAGCAGAGCCACTAGGAACTGCCAAAGCTGGAGGGAGCCTCTACGCTGATAAGTGGGCCCTTCACGATATACTCCTGGCTCCTGCTTGATGTCACCTGAAGAAATAAGAGCAACAAAACCATGAACCGGACAAAGTTTATTTTGATCAGAATTATGCAAGGGCTCATGCACAGACTTTGCTTATCCATACATTTGTTACCTTGATATTCCCAAAGTTCTCTTGAGCAAGATCTGCACAGTATCCACATTCCTGACTCCATCAAAAACACAGCAGCCTGTGCCCCGACTTGCTTCTTTAACAATCACCATTATGCTTGCTGACCTATATTCACTGCTCGGGTGGCTGTACCTCGATTTTAAAATTAACAGCCCCGGTTTCAAATCTGACCATAGTCTTTCACCCACCTATGTCATTGTCACCTTCTCATATGGTACAAATCTCCAACATTTTCTAGCTCTTTCAACTTTTCCTTTTTACGCATGAACTAATATAAAAATAGTCCGTTTGACCTTCTGTCTTTGGTAGCTCTTTTTAGTGCAACTCAGTCACCCCCATTCCTTCCTTAAAATATATTCTTCTTCAAGTGCAGAACCAATTCCTCTTTGATTGATTCTGCTTGCACGAGAGCTGCAGGCAGTGTAACCAGGACATGATATCCTGCAGTGGAAAAAAAATCTCACATTCCTCTTGTATCTCTTGGCAAAATATATTAATTTGCACCTCCTGATTTTGAATCTGTTGACCAATGGGGCAGTTGCCTTCTATTTGCCCCATCTAACCCAGTCATAAACTTGCACACCTCCATCACATCTGCTCAGCCATCTTTGCTCAAGTAGAACAACCCTTCAGTCTAACTTTATTAGTAGAACAACTTCTTCAGTCTAACTTGATTCATGTGATGCTACCAATAAATTAGCTGCTTGATGCAAAGATCGGACATAAGATCTGCGGAATACCACAGGCTTGCTCGACATGCTGCTCATTGGCAATGGAATGATATTTACTTCGCTCTCTTCAAATGGAGAGCAGATGTCATGGCGTCGAATTTTGTGGGCAAGGAATCTAATGTCATCTAACTGGGCTTGTTCCAAGATCTGACGTCTCCCTGTGAAACTGATGTACAAATGTATAACCGCACACGTTCATCTAAAATTTCACTCTGAGCAGGTTTATTAGTGGAAGGAGTCGTTTCAGGTGAATGCATTGTGTATTTATGTGATCCCATCCCGTGATGCCCAGGTGTATGCTTGTTATACTTCATTTTAGATTTCATGAGGATACAAAATCAGCTGGGATCCAGTTGGTGATGCAAAATAGGACTGAATGTAAATGCAAAGATATAGTCATGTTCACAACAGGTTCTATGGATTCTCGGTTTAAAATACACTTTCATTAGACTGCCTCATGGCCCAAATTTAATGATTTTTATTTACTTTGCATCTTGTTTATAGTGTGCTGTGGGTAAAGCAGAGTGAACTGTAAGCTAGGGTCATTCCGCTACTGATCATTGAATATATATATATTCAATGTTCAGTACTGACACACACACACACAGAAGAACATAGTGTAAAGTTATTTGTATGCAGTATTTTAAACCGAGAATACATATAACCTGTTGATTAGTCTATCCATTCAGTGTTGCTAATTCTATACATATTGGTGTATAGATGGCATATCTTTTGTATTAACACTGAATGTAAGGAACTGTGCACTATATTTGTTTGTATATTTTTATTACGAATAAAATTCAGTTTTGAAATTTAAAAAAAAAGTGAATCAATCAAGCTGATTGGGTAAGGAGGACCCTCCCCCACCAGATATTGAGACAAACAACTATTGCTGCTGGAAGATCAGCAATTCAATGAAAGGTAGTCTGCCTAAACCATTCTGGTCTTTCAGTGCAAGGAGCTGAATCCTGCTGCCCAGCACATTCCAAGGTCTATAATGCAGTAGCCACAGAGCATCCATGGGGAAAGATCACAGGTTAAGGCCATTCGTACATTACACACTGAGGATCTGCATAAATCAATGTCCAACCCACTGTTTATATGAATACATGCAAAATTCAAATTGATGTCATTGACATAATGTGAATCTTTAATATGAATGGAATGATTCTGCTTGTGCCATGAATGTCGACGTACAAATGGAATGTATCATATGCAGGTGATCCTTGCATTCCGGTGTTCATGTTACAGAAATTCACCCTGACAGGATTCACGTCACGCACCAAAAATTTGAGATATGGAATAAAACTCACTCTTATGGAAATGAAGTGAAGAAAGTAACTGGATAAGCCCTATTTATTTTCACTTGACACTTCTTAGATGATAGATACAAAATGCTGGACTAACTCAGCAGGACAGGCAGCATCTCTGGAGAGAAGGAATGGGTGATGTTTCGGGTCGAGACCCTTTTTGCAGATGAGACAGGCTCACGTTATAGAAAATCACAAAATTGACCGTCTTGGGAGGACACTAAACCCCACCTCCGCTCGTGATGCAGGAGTCGCCTGTATTGCCAGTTTTATAAATAAAGTATATTTAAACAAGAAACTGTTTTGAAAAGAAAACAGGTGAGGTGAGGTGATTCAAATATTTAACGGGAGTATCCTACACCCAGCAGCTTTTGAGATTTCTGCTCCCCTTGTTCACAGGGAGAGTGCAGATGAAAGTGAAAGCTGGCAAAGAGCTCAGCAGAGCCAGTGGCACAGAGATCCCGCCAATGTTAACAGCAGGACCTCATTATCCTTTCTGTTCCATTTCCCAGCTGGCAGGCAGCCAAACTGACAGCCCAGCTCGCGGTGGGGAGGGACCTCCAGCTGCAGGAGGCTGCAACTGGTGACATCTGGAGATGATCCTCGCTCACCAAGAGAAGAAGGCAGCTGATATGGAAGTGATGGACGAAAGAGCTCAGAGGTTAATGGGTAGGGAGTCGCCGATTGGCTCAAGGAAAGGGCAAGGCCAAAGGCTTCTTGCTTATCCTTGAAACAAAAGCATTACTCTAAAATGATTTTCTTTAAGACCAATCTTCCCGTTAGAGGCATAGAATCCCCCAGCAGAGAAACAGGCCCTTCTCCCCAACTTATCTATGCCAATCAAGATGCAGTCTGAAGAAGGGTCCTGACCTGAAATATCACCTATCTATGTTCTACAGAGATATTCCCTGACCCACTGAGTTACTTCAGCACTTTGTGGCTTTTTTGTAAACCAGCATCTGCAATTCTTTGTGTCTCCCCTTGTTCCCCTTGTTTTCCCGAGCCATAAAACACCAGACACTAACTCCCACAATATTGAATGTCTTGGGACGTTTTTGCTCTTAAGGGCCTGTCCCACTTGGGCGTCATTTGCGCGTCACGCAGGTGGCGCGCGAGGATTTTGAGCATCCCAAAATCCTGGGGCGACGCGCGCTGCTGCGCGTCTCTGCATTGCCACCACGCCTCACCACGCGCCATGTGCGCATCATGCACGCTATGAGCCCGTCGTGATGCGTAAATGATGTCGCGTAAATGACGTGCAAATGACGCCCAAGTGGGACAGGCCCTTTACTCTTAAAATGCTGACTGATCTGACATACACTTTCCTAATTTTCTGTTCATATTTCTTTTTAATTGTCAGTGAATTATATACAGAATTCTGCATTGCCTCATGTTACAGGACTTTTAAATGGTTTTATTGACAGAACAGAATTATTTACTAAAGCAACATATATAGTGATATATAGACAGAACAGAATTATTTACTAAAGCAACATATATAGCATCCAATATAGAAAGGAATCATTGAGTCAAACTACACAGAAACAGGCCCTTCATCCCATCAACTGCACTGACCATCAGGCACCCATTTACACTAATTGTTCAAAAATCCCATTATATTCTCCCACTTTCCCATCAATTCCCACCTCCCCACTCGTACCAATTCTACCACTGTCAACCAACTAGAGGATTTTTACAGTGGCCAATTAATATAATTACCAACTAGGTATTTGTGGGAGAAACCCAGATGGATCGCAGGGAGAACATGCAAACTCCACACAGTCAGCACCAAAGGTTGTAGGCAGTGGCTCTACTGGCTGCCACACATGTGCCTCCGAATAAGGAGGGAAATGGCTGTCAGCCAAAAAAAGTTGCATACATTTTACTGGGAAAACAAATTTGGCAATAATGACACATTCTGTCTAATAATTCTTTCCTTTTCGAGGAGTTAGTTCAATATTAACTTTTTTTCTCGCTCTACTTGACTTCTGCTTGACTTGCTGAGTATTTCTAGCATTTTCTGTTTCTATTTCAGATTTCTAGCAGAGTTTTTCCTTTCAATATTTGACAAGAACCTGATTAAAAGACAGGAACTTGCTGGGCGATCTATTGCTCTGCAGATCCTGACTCTCTTAAGTGTATGCAATTGGGGTATTTATGATGATTCTCACAATAAATCACACAATTTAGTTGCTTTTTGTGCCAGTTTCGCGTCAGTCCGTAACGTGGTGGGGCAGATTGCCCATTGATTTTAGAACTCATCCATTTTTCATCTCACTGATTTCAATGAACTTAGTTATATTCTGCAAAAGGCAGGCATTCTACTTCATCATTTTCTTTCGAAGAGAAAAGCTGAACTATAGTTTGCTTAATGACTAAAACACTCATTGTTAGCATCCAATATATTATTATATATGAAGTAGGGGAGTATGTAAATCATGATAGTTTATGTTATGGACATTAAACATCCACTTTCAGGACAGCTGTCTATTACTAAAGTGCAGCTGGATTTAATCATGTCAGATTAAAGCGGAAATCTGTGCAGCTTCTCCCAATTATTCACCATGACTTTGGTGGAAGATCCATTGCAATCCCAGAGAAAGACCAGGCAATCAAGAACCCAATTCAGAACCATATATTCATAGTCATACAGTATGGAAACAAGATCTTTGCCCATGCTGGGCAAGATGCCCCATCCAAGCTGGTCCCATTTGCCCATGCTTGGCCCATATCCCATTCAAACCATTCTTATCTGCGTACCTGTCCAAATATCTTTTAAATGTTGTCGTTGTACCTGCCTCAACTACTTCATCTGGCAGATGTTCCATATACCTGCCATCCTCTGTGTGAAAAGTTGCCCCTCAGATTCCTATTGAATCTTTCCCATCTCAACTGAAACCTGTGCCATCTAGTGCCTGAGTCCCCTACTCTGGGGAAAAAAAGACTCACCACATCAATTTGCTCATAATTTTATACATCTCTACTTAATCACTCCTCAAGCTCCTGCGCTCCATGAAATAAATTGCTAGCCTGCCCAATCATTCCATGCAGCTCAGGCCTTCGAGTCCAGGCAACATCCTTGCAATTCTTCTCTGCACTCTCTACGGAATGACATTTTTCCTAGAGCAGGGTGACCAAAACTGAACACAATACTCCAATAGCAGCCTCACCAAAACAATGTATAATTGCAGCATAATAGCACAACATCCATATTCAATTCCCTGACTGATGAAGGTCAACATGCCAAAAGCCTTCTTCAATACGCTGCCTACCTACAACACTACTCTCAGGGAACTATGTACTTGTACTCCTAGATCACTCTGCTCCACAATGCTCTCCAGGGCACTACAGTTCACAGTGAACTATTAAATCTTTCCCATCTCAACTGAAACCTGTGCCATCTAGTGCCTGAGTCCAACTGAAACCTGTGCCTGTGGTTTGACTTCCAAAAATGCAAAATGAATGAATGAATGAATGATTGAATAAGTTTATTGGCCAAGTATATACACATACAAGAAATTTGCCTTGGTGCTCCGCTCGCAAGTAACAACACGACATACAGTAAACCATGAAGAATAAAACATAAAACATTAAATCATTAAGATAAAACATAATAGTTTCAACATGTGAATGAAATAAAATACCAGAGTAAAAGGAGGCTACAGACTTTTGGTTATTGAGTAGAGCTACTGCTCGTAGAAAAAGCTGTTTTTATGTCTGGCTGTGGTGGCTTTGCCAGTCGACTTCCAGAGGGAAGTGCTTCAAAGAGTTCGTGGCCAGGGTGAGAGGGGTCAGAGATGATCTTACCCTTTCGCTTCCTGACCCTTGTAGTGTACAGTTCATCAACGGGGGGAAGGCTGCAGCCAACAACCTTCTCAGCTGATCGAACAATTTGCTGCAAACTCTACGATGGCAGTATGGAATTGGACCATCATTGCCTGTGGCAGATTATGTTTCCTCAGCTGCCACAGGAAGTACATCCTCTGTTGGGCCTTTTTGCCTGTGGAGTCGACGGCGGCCCCCCATTTAAGGTCCTTGGAGATGATGGTTCCAAGGAACTTAAAGGACTCCACAGATGTGACTGTGGTGTTGTTGATGGTGAGTGGGGGGAGGGGAGGAGGAGGTCTCCTAAAGTCTACTATCAATTCCACCGTCTTAAGAGCATTGAGCTTCCTGTCTGTTGGCAGATTCCTCCCCATCCTGGATCAGTCCAATCAGGATTGTGTCATCCTCAAAAACCTCACACTTAAACTGGATCTAAGGGCACATCTTGTCCAGTCCCTCCATTCAGTAAATACTTTACTGAACCATTCCCTCTCAGCAGTATTACCAATTCCAAAATTCCAACATTGTTCCACTCCCGCCAGCCATTAAAAGCACTGTCCCCTCATGTATAACCGACCACCACACAAAGGGACACTATTGCTGAGACCGTCTTTGGAGAAACAGCCTATTCGGTCAAAGATTGGTAAAGATTAATCACTCAAGTGTCTACCTGAATTACCACTTATCTTTCACCAAATTTATTGTGGACAACCAAGAGGAAATCCATAGTATATTGTTCTAAAAAAGACATTTGGAATAAAATGTCTTTCAATTATTAAACATAATTTTTTTTTCTGAGCATTAACATTTCTTTCCCATACAAACCCAATTTCAATTGTAGAATTTGTGCACATCCTGAACAATAAATTACACTTTTAGTATAGTAGAGTTTTAAATTAATGGAAAATTCACTTACTGTCAAATTTTTCAGGAACGACACAGGTGTCATCATAAAAATGCCTGGGACCCTTTTCATACATGCAACCTGTGGGTACAAGGAAAGAGATAATTACCACAGGCTATCATTAGGATGCATTTATCCCAATTCAGTTTCCCAGTAGCTCACTGAGTGGAACAGGCCAGATGATTCTATCACACTCTCCTATGTATCTCCTTCCACAAAGACACACATTACAACAAGCAACTGCAAGTTTACAAAAAACGACACAAAGTACTGGAATAACTCAGCAGGTCAGGCAGCATCCCTGGAGAATATAGGTGACGTTTTGGGTTAGAACCCTTTTTCGGACTGATTGTAGGAGGATGGGATGGGGAGGGGATGAGGGGTAAGGGAAGAATGCTGGAAGAGAGGAGGGGCAGGACGAAGCATGGCAGGTATTTTACTTCGGAGTCACGTGAGTGACTACGTGAAGAAGCCCGCCAGCCCGCATGCGCGTCAATATGTCTAACGCATTGCGCACGACTGGCTGGGAGGCGCGTCGCTCCTCCAGCAGTAGGTTTAAAAGCCATACAGGTAAGTTTTAAACTTATTCTGAGGTCGTTTTTGTTCGTTAAAAATCTTGTTACAGCGTTCAAGTTCGAACTAATCATGGAGAAATCCAGGGCGAAGTCCAGACGGGCCGCGGGGAAACCAGCTACAGAGGACCGCGGGAGTGCGGGTAGCCGTCGGCCGTCGATTTCGCCATCCGAGTCGTTGACGGTGCGGTCAGCAACTTCAGACTTGGTGCTTGCCGAAAGCGCCTTGGCAGCCCCGAAAGGTGGGAAAGCCAAGAAGAAGTCTGATAGGCCTGTTGACTCAGACGAGTCAGGCCAGGAGGATTCGCCTCCTATAATGGATAGCGTCTTCGGGCGTTTATCCCGGATGGAGCACCTTATGGAAAGGATGCTCCATCATGATATGCTTCGTGAAACGGAGTTATATCAGCGTGGGTCTCCTCGGGGGCCCGCCGCAGCGCCTGGACCAGGGCTGCATAATGTCTCCCACTCTGAGGAGGGGAGCGTATGGGGTCAGTTCTGGCCTGACTCCGAATTTGGAAGTATGTCCGGAGAGCATACCACAATGCACGACATACGTGAGGCACAAGAATTACCTGCCATGGCATCAAAATTTGCAATACCCTCGCAAACAGGGGAGCCACTGCAAGAGGAACTGGCTGCAAGCATAAATTACCTCACATCGCACCAGCTGCAGGAACAGGCGATGGTGGAAACAACTGCAAAGTATCATACACCTGGAAAATGTGCTTCACTGAACGTGCCGGCTGTGAACAGCTCGATCTGGGGATATATTGGAGGGGGCATCAAAGCCCAGGAGATGAAGCTGCAAAGAATCCTGAAATTGCTGGCTTCAGGCATTACGGCATTCGCCAGGTCTGTGGATGGGGGACCCTGGTCAAACGTACAGCAGGATGCCCTGGCGTTGATTTGCAATGCACAGTTCGAAATAAACTGTTTTCGGAAGAACGCCATCCGATCTGCCTTCAACCCCAAATTTGCAGGATTGTGCAGGGCCAGCAATGTCCAGCCGCCGAATCTTCTGTTCGGAGAAGATCTACCGAAACAGGTTAAGGACCTGGACGAAGAAGCAAAAGCTGTCGGGCTGATCAAGGCTCCAATGACTAGCAAAGCTTCACCATTTCGGCGGCAGCACCCCTACGCTTCCATCAGCAGTAAGCGGTTCGCTGAAGCTGGTGGCAGCTCAAAAACCGAATTCTCTGGGCAGAGTTCTTTTTTAGGCCAAGGCCCAGGCCGGCCCTCGTGGAAGATGCGCAATCCCCGCACTCCAGCAATCCTACCCCCCAAACCGAGGGGGCGGAAATAGAACCTGCATCAGAGGCCTTTGGGCCTACCATAAAACCACCGGTAACCATGGAGGTAGGTGGGTCTGGTTATTTCCGGAACATGGGGTGTGTGGACCGGTTACAAGTTGGTGGTAGATTACATTTGTTCTTGAATGAATGGCGTTGGATAACATCAAATCCGTTTATACTGCACAGTATACAAGGGTTCCAAATTAAATTCCTTCCCAATTCATTGCCACCCACACAGCATACACCAAGCCGGACATTTGTTCATTCCCAACAGGAAGGTTTGGATACACAAGCTGAAATTCACACATTATACACAAAAGGGGTAATCGAGAAGTCGAGTCATGAACACCACCAATTAGTTTCTAATATATTTACCAGACAAAAAAAAGATGGAGAGTGCCGAATCATCCTTGATTTAACTCAACTTAACTCTTATGTGCAGTATAGACATTTTTAAATGGAAAACTTCGTTACTGCCAAACAACTGATTTCCAAAGGATGCTTTATGGCATGCATCGATCTCAAAGATGCATACTATTCGGTACCCATTCACAGGGATCACCGGAGATATTTGAAGTTTTGCTGGATGGGGCAACTGTGGCAGTTCAAAGCGTTGCCTAATGGGTTAACCAGCCCCCAGATTATTTACCAAATTATTGAAACCGGTGCTTGGGCTACTTAGAGCTCAAAATCACATTGTTATGGCATACTTGGATGATATCCTAATCATAGGGAAAACGCTGAAATTAGCTAAATTGGCTGTTTCAGCCACAAAACTCACATTTGAGAAATTGAGGTTTCTCATCCATCCAGTTAAATCCAAGTTGATACCAACTAGAGTTATTGATTATTTGGGATTTACCATTAACTCTATTAATATGTCTGTGACTCTGCCCTGGGGCAAGAGATTAGAATTAATAGAAGCCTGTAACAACCTTGTTGTTATGGAGCAACCTTCCATTTGACAAATAGCCAGTGTAATTGGCAAATTAGTGGCTGTTTTCCAGCTGCACAATTTGGGCTTTTGCATTATCAAAATTTACAATGTGCAAAGGAGCAAGCACTCAAATACCATTTAGGTCATTTTAACAGACCTATGCGGTTACCATCTGAAGCTATATCAGAGTTACAATGGTGGACGACCAATATTCGGCGTTGCTCCAGTAACATTTTGGTCAGCAAACCTTCAGTTATATTACAAACTAATGCTAGTGCTCAAGGATGGGGAGCTACTCTAATACCATCTCTAGTTGCAGTGGCAGATGGGATGTGCATGAGTCATCAATTCTTGAGTTACATGGTATTAACTACCTAGAGATGCTGGGGGCACTCCATGGGTTGAAAGCTTATTGTGGGAATATGCATCATCTGCATGATCAACTACAGATTGACAACACTACAGCGGTGGCATATATTAATCACATGGGTGGAATCGTCAGTATCCTGTGATAATTTAGCTAACCTTATTTAGCACTGGTGTATCGAAAGAAGCATTTGGATTTCAGCTACCTACTTGCCGGGTAGGTTTAATATGGTGGCGGACACCAGGTAACGAAAATTTAATGACAACATAGAATGGATGTTGGATCATAAAGTGTTTAACGACATTGTTGCTCGGTATGGAACACGGGATCGATTTGTTTGCATCTAGGCTCAATCACCAGTTACCTAAGTATGTTGCATGGGAGCCAGACCCAGGGGCAGTGGTGATAGATGCATTCTCGCTACACTGGGGAGGAATGTTCTTTTATGCATTCCCTCCATTTTGCCTCGTCAGGCGGTGCTTGCAAAAAATCCAGCAAGATTCCGCTTCAGGCATTTTGGTAGTGCCTAACTGGCCTACACAGCCATGGTTCCCACTGATATTGGGAATGATAACAGAACCATATATGGTTATTTCCAAACGCAAACATTTGCTGGTCCATCCCGTGACTCGGGAAGGCCATCTGCTGCATGATCGAATCAATTTATTGATTTGCAGATTTTAAAAAGGCCTTTCCTGGGGCTCGGATTGTCAGATTGAACTGAGGACGTGATCACTGCGGCTTGGAGCGATAGCACCAAGAAGCAGTACATCTCTTACATCGAGATGGGAGGTGTTCTGTTCGCAGTCCAACATAACGTATGACACGGCACGCATAACTGATGTCTTGGAATTTCTCTCAAAACTGTTCTTTGACGAGAGATTGAGTTATAGTGCCATTAATTGTGCCAAGAGTGCCTTGTCGTCATACTTGTTGCGGGGATCGGGACACCACTCTGTCGGGTCTCACCCACTGATATCCAGATTCATGAAGGGTATCTATAACACAAATCCCCCAGGCCCAGGTACACGGAGATATGGGATGTTAACATTGTGCTAACGCTGCTTCGCCGGTGGGCTCCAGCTACATCCTTGTCTTTGGTCAAGCTCACTTATAAAGTGGTTATGCTCATGGCGCTGGTTTTCGGCGCAACGGGTCCAGTCGTTGCATAAGCTACGGCTGGGCAGGATGGTTACATCTACCAATAAAATAACATTTTATGTGCATGAGCTAGTCAAGCAGAGCAGACCGTTTGGTCTTTATTTTATGAGGAGTTACGATGAGGGATTACGTGCCCTCCGCTCCCAACCCTCTTCTCATAAAGGTCATGTGGTAGTTCTAATTTCTCGAATCTTCCTATAATCAGTTCAACAAGTGTTATCTGTGATTTCACGCAAGATTGACGCACATGCGGGCTGGCGGGCTTCTTCACGTAATCCCTCATCGTAACTCCTCATAAAATAAAGATCAAACTTCAAACTGGTAAGTTCTCGTTTAATCTTCCTATTAGTTGACGATTGAACAAAGGCTGGAGATGGAAACAAACAGAATGTGAGACAAAAAGATTGAAGAGTTGCAAAATGTGAAACCAGAGGAAGGAATTTAGATGGTGGAGGAGGGCAGAAATAGTTGCCAGATGATTCCGTTTGGCAGTCATTTTGCACACCCAGCCTCATGAGAATTAAGCATCATTTGTAATTGAAAACCCAGTTTTATCTAAGGGACCAGGATAGTAGTATTGGCAATATAGATTACTGTACAGAGAACCCAATTTACAAGGAAGAGATGTGATGTGGAGCCTGGAAAGCACACTCTCTTATGTATCTTCTACGTCCACAAAGGCAGGCATTATGGCACATTCCACATTAAATGCATTCTGGAATTCATTCTACCTTTAAGCACGGTAAAGAGCAGAAATCAAACAAAACTCAGGTTGGCAATTGTATTGCTGGAGCTCCAGTGATGGAATAATCCCTTGCAGCTCCTTCATGGGTTACAGCCACTCCAGTCCTCTTCTGTATTTTCAGAAGACACATTACATACAGAAAGCCCTTTGTGGATCAATTCTCTGCAACATTGCCCACTGCATTTCAAAATACACATTTATTGAACCCAAGGCAAGTCAATGAGTGGAAAACAAAACGCCTTTGCAAGCTGGCAACAATTTAGTGACACTGAAGGTGCAGTTTTACAGAGCACTGGAAGAGAACAAGCCCTGAGATTAAATGGGGCTGAGCCACGACATAACACAACACTGACCCTCATCAAAGGGGTTAATCAGTATGCTGCTAAAGTAAACTGAAAAATGGTCTGTGCCATGTAGGCACAGCAAGTCTTCCCCTAAGTAAACAGGACATTTTAGAAAAATTGCTGAGATAGTAAAATATTTATTTTATTGCAATGTTTACGTTCCAGAAGTACTTAGATGGCCACCATTTAAAACACACATACTGTATATCAATCACATGAAACCAGGCGAGCATAGAAAGAACCGAATACAGAATAAATCAACCAATCTGGCTTTTACTGATTGAAGAACTAAAAATGCACTGTTTCCCTCCAGATGAAATATTGAGTTTCAGGGACAATATTTTGACTTTAACTTTCCTGCTGACAGCAGATTTCTAGATTCCATTGCAATTAGAGAAATAAACAATTCTGAAGGAGGCAATTTGAGGTTGCCAATTTTTGTAAACACATTTTAAGATTCATAAGCCTTCAGGAATGGTGTATTCAAATGTATGAGTGAAATTGTTAAGCTCTGGGACAACTAATAGTTTAGTTTAGTTTAGAGATACAGTGCGGAAACAGGCCCTTCGGCCCACCGAGTCCACACCGACCAGAGTTCACCGCACATTAACACTATCCTATACACACTAAGGACAATTTACACATACACCAAGCCAATTAACCTACATACCTGTTAGTTTAGAGAATCAGCATGGAAACAGGCCCTTCGGACCTTCGAAGTGTGGGAGAAAACTGAAGATCTTGGAGAAAACCAACTTGGTCACGGGGAGAACGTAAAACTCCGTACAGATAGCACCCGTGGTCAGGATCGAGCCCGGGTCTCCGGTGCTGCAAGCATTGTAAGGCAGCAACTTTACCACTGTGCCACCGTGCCGCCCGTGATTTGTAACTCATAATTTGTTGCAAGTTTTATGATGAGATGTATACAAGTTTGAAAAGAAGCTAGTTTACTGAAAACACTGCAAACGCTGCCACTGTCTTAAAATATAATGTTAGATATACACAAAAGCACAGCAGAGGAATGGATCACATGCACCCTTTAGCCAGATCTGTCATTCAGTACAATCATAGTTGATTTGCCTCAGACCTATTCTATGCTCGTTTCACATTGCCCTCAACTTCCCTACTCTTTCAAAAATTTAAAAGACAAAGGGCTCTAATACCTTAAAGAGCTCTAGTAAGGGTGGCACGGTGGCACAGCAGTCGAGTTGCTGCCTTACAGCATCAGAGACCCGGGTTTGATCCTGAGCAAGGGTGCTGTCTGCACGGAGTTTGTACGCTCTCCCCGTGACCTGCGTGCAATTTCTCCGGGAGCTCTGGTTTCCTTCCACACTCTAAAGACGTACAGGGTTGTAAGCTAATTGGCTTGGTAAAATTATAAATTGTCCCTAGTGTGTGTAGGATAGTGTTAATGTGCGGGGGTCGCTGGTCGGCGTGTACTTGCTGGTCCGAAGGGCCTGTTTCCATGCTGATTCTCTAAACTAACAGGTTAGGCAGCATTTCTGGAGAACATGGATAAGTGACGTTTTGGGTAGGGAACCGTCTTTCAAACATTTTGCTCCTTTAAAAATAATTGAAGTGATTTAGCCTCCACAACTCTACATAGAAACATAGAAACATAGAAATTAGGTGCAGGAGTAGGCCATTCGGCCCTTCGAGCCTGCACCGCAATTCAATATGATCATGGCTGATCATCCAACTCAGTATCCCGTACCTGCCTTCTCTCCATACCCTCTGATCCCTTTAGCCACAAGGGCCACATCTAGCTCCCTCTTAAATATAGCCAATGAACTGGCCTCGACTACCCTCTGTGGCAGAGAGTTCCAGAGATTCACCACTCTCTGTGTGAAAAAAGTTCTTCTCATCTCGGTTTTAAAGGATTTCCCCCTTATCCTTAAGCTGTGACCCCTTGTCCTGGACTTCCCCAACATCGGGAGCAATCTTCCTGCATCTAGCCTGTCCAACCCCTTAAGAATTTTGTAAGTTTCTATAAGATCCCCTCTCAATCTCCTAAATTCTAGAGAGTATAAACCAAGTCTATCCAGTCTTTCTTCATAAGAGTCCTGACATCCCAGGAATCAGTCTGGTGAACCTTCTCTGCACTCCCTCTATGGCAATAATGTCCTTCCTCAGATTTGCGGTGCTTTTTTTGTGAATGGTAACGCTGGTACTGACATCCACTAAAATAAATGACATTATTTCACTTTCCGGCCACATGACGTAAGTTCATTAACAGTGTATACCAGCACCTTTCTGTCCACAAAATAAAACAAGACTCCAGAGCAGAGGCTTCCAAAGATTCATCACACTCTGCAAGGAGGAATTCTTATGCACCTCTGTTTAAAATGACCACCCCACATCTTGTAACTATATCCCATGTTCAAGACTTTTGCACTGATCAAAACATCACCACATCTATCCTGACATGCCCACTTATAATTTTATATATTTAATATCACCTTTCATTCTTCTATATTCTAAAGAATATTAGTCTAATGTTTTTTTAGTTACTGGAAATAAGGCCAACTCTCTCATTCCACAAATTAGCCGAACAAATCCCCTCTAAACTACTTCAAATGCTAGTACAGTAAACCTTCATTATACTGGACCATCGGGAGGGGGGAATACTGTCCATTATTGCCAAGTAAAGGGTTCATGCCAACCTCCTTTTCAAATACAAAGTTCTTTTTAACTGCTAAAAAATTATTTTTGTTACTGCAGGCTAAAAATACTAAAGATAGATGAATACAAGATAGAAAAATACTAAAGATAGACACAAAGTGCTGGAGTAACTCAGGGGGTCAAGCAGCACCTCTGGAGAAAAAGGATGAGTGGCGTTTTGGGTCAGGACCCTTCTTCAGACTCACGACCTGAAACGTCACCCATCCTTTTTCTCCAGAGATGCTGCCTGACTCGCATAAAGTCAGCACTTTATGTCTATCTTCGGTATATACCAGCATCTGCAGTTCCTTTCTATACTAAAAATACTGAAGGGCATTTGTTACATTGTTTAATATAGTTAAATGTCGATCGGAGCAATTGCTTGTCAATATCCATGCCTTGGCAGCCTGTGTCCGTCCGGCAACCAAAATCCATTACTTATTCATTATAAAGAGGTCTGTAATAATGAGGGTAACCTTTCTTAAATAAGGAGACCAAACCCATATGCAGCACTCAGGTGTAGCCTTACCAACACCTTATATTGGGTATATGTAATTCAAATTGTAAAGGACAAAATATTTCAAAGCAATGTCACCAATAAAATGCATCCCGAATGTATAATTTATGCCTAATACTCAAATTGAGACCGAAAAAATATCTTGTATAAATGTAAAATCAAACCCCTCCCTTAAGGATGGAACCATGGGTTGGGCAGGGACTCTCCTCTGTGGAAACATTGGTTGGTCAGACAGGCCCAGTTATAGATTTGTATCAATGGGTCACTGCCCTGATTGGGACCCTGGTGCAAGCGGTCGCTATCCCAGGTGGAGTTGAAAAGAATGAGGGGGGATCTCGTTGAAACGTAAAGAATAGTGAAAGACGGAAAGAGAATCTGGGACAAGAGGTAATAGCCTCAGAATTAAAGGACGTTCTTTTAGGAAGGAGAGGAGGAGGAATTACTTAAAGTCAGAGGGTGGTGAATCTGTGGAATTGTTTGCCACAGAAGGCTGTGGAGGCCGTGTCAGTGGATATATTTAAAGCAGAGATAGATAGATTCTTGATTAGTACGGGTGTCAGAGGTTATGGGGAGAAGGCAGGAGAATGGGGTTAGGAGAGATCAGCCATGATGAATGGCGGAGTAGACTTGATGGGCCGAATGGCCTAATTCTACTCCTATCACTTATGATCTTATGACAAACAGCCACCGTCACACTGAAGCCCAGGGACAGGAGGTCATTTTCACAGCTGGAGTTCCAAGTCTGCTGCAACTCCACAGAATTGGGATCAATCTCACTCATGCTCCCAGACTTCTGGGAGCAGAGCATAAATAGCACACAGATGTTGTTCTTCCAAAATGAGTTTGGCCTCTACATTGTGAAAGAGAAGTCCGATTTACCTTTGGCTCGTATGCAACACACTGACCCGTTAACCCTCCTTCCTACTATTAGATACAGCTCTTAGGATAAACAGAATCAAGGGATATGGGGAGAAAGCAGGAACGGGGTACTGATTTTGGATGATCAGCCATGAACATATTAAATGGTGGTGCTGGCTCGAAGGGCCGAATGGCCTACTCCTCCACCTATTTTCTATGTTTCTAGAACAGTATAGCACAGGAACAGGTCCTTTGGCCCACAGTACCTGTGATGAGCATGATGCCAAGTTAACTAATCTCATCGTCCTGCACATGATCCATATCCCTCTGTTCTCTGCATTCCCATGTACCTTATCAAAAAGCCTCTTTAATGCCACTATTGTATTTACCTCATTCACCAGCCCTGGCAGCGCATTCCCAGCACCCACCACGCGCTCTAGTCTTTGGCATTTCCACCCTCGGAAAAAGGTTCTGACTGTCTATCCTACCTATCAATGCCTCTGATAAATTTATATACTGTACTTCTATCAGATCTCCCCTCAATGTCTGGTGTTCCAGAGAAAACAATCCAAAATTCCCTTGACTCCTGTAAGAAATCAAGGGGAAATCACAGAATATCAGCCTAAATATACAGACATAATTGCCTTTGTATTCCTAGGGTAGCATGTCTACGCATCCCAACATTCTAGCGACATGGAGCGACACAGTACCTTTCACTCTTTCTATCCATATCGACAAATCTGATAGTTCCCCAGGGAGTTCCGTCTTACAAGTCTTAAATTACACGACAGTAACTACAATTTGATCGTTTTACCTTTGAACTAAATCACATACCTTTGCTGTATTGAAAATGCAAACCAGCAACCTTAGTTTATGTTGCATTCAGTAACAGATCTGCATTTACAGTGGTTGATAAGTCTGCTGTTTTATAACTAGTATCTGTGGGTCACTTACTAATCTGCTGATGGCGTGTAGTGCTAAAAAATGCAACAATTTAAAAACCACAGGTAGACACAAAATGCTGAAGTAACTCAGCGGGACAGGCAGCATTTCTGGAGAGAAGGAATGGGTGACGTTTCGGGTCGAGACCCTTCTTTAGTCTCGACCCAAAACATCACCCATTCCTTCTCTCCAGAGATGCTGCCTGTCCCGCTGAGTTACTCCAGCATTTTTGTCTACCTTCGATTTAAACCAACATCTGCAGTTCTTTCCTACACAATTTAAAAACCATGCTTAGATAAGTATATTTAAATAAATCTCATGTTGCAGAGGATAGATGTAACAGAACATTGAGGGAACTTTAAAATAATCGATCACTTAAGTATTGCCGAAAGGTTACAATAGTCTTGCAAACTTTCACCTTGACATGCACTTGTCTGTGAGCTCAGATTTAACCTCAAAACTAGAGAGTTTGTCAATTCCTTCCTATCTGCAGAAACATGAGAAAGCACTGAATAACTTTGTGGTAAACTTGGACTGGAAAGTTGTCCAAGAAGCAACTTTCTTGGACAGTTGCACTCCCAAAAAACAACTGTCTTGGTTGTACAACCCAGTACAACTAGTCTAATGCGCCTCTTATTCAATCCCTCCTGATGTTTTCAGATGTTTTACTTTACATCTTTGAAATTGAAAGGCAGCGCCTTTTCAAGTTGTACACCCCTGATATAGAAGCGAATCAGGGCGTACAGTGTGAAATGCAAGTTCCAAGAAGTTATCTGGGCCTCAAAACTCCAGAGACCCAGGTTCGATCCTGACCTCAGGTACTGTTTGTGTGGAGTTTGCCTAATTCTACTCCTATTCCTTATTATCTTATAGGAAGATCTCAAAGATAAAATTATGTATTTTAAAAGTTGAAATCCCTGTCTTTAATACAGAGGTTTTTGGTATTGGTTTATTATTGTTATGTGAAATGAGATATATATATTTTTAAAGCCAATAGCCAGAGACACAGGTCTCTGGGCTCACGGGTATCCTATTTAAGGCTTTAGACCGAGCCGGGGAAGGACCTGCAAAGGGAAGTATCCACAAGCCATGTTAGCTGCCTATTAGGATTTGCTTCTGGGTACAAGCAGAACTACTCTTTTTCAATATCTGCTTCAAACAATCCAATAGCAGAGCCAGGAGAATTGCTGCTTCACATGGCCTGAGACCCCAGGTTCAATTCTCAGCTCGTGAGCTGTCAGTGTGAAATGTTCACATTCTCCCTGTAACAGCATGGACTTCCTCTTGGTGCCCCAGTTTGTTACCACATCTCAAAGACAAGCAGGACAGTGGGTTAATTGGGTGCCCAGTGTGTGGTGAGTGGAGGGAGTTGAAGAGAATGTGGAATGAAGAAAAATAGAATTAGTGTAGGATTTGTGTAAATGGGTGGCTGATGGAGTACAGACGTGGTGGGGCAGATGGGCCTGTTTCAATGCTGCATGTCTCTGCGACTCTACGAGTCTATCATTTAGCTGTACGCATTTATCCACTTCAAGTATGTAACACTGGCATCAGAGTTTAATCAGCAAACTTCTGAGATCATATGTATGCTCTTTTTTTTACAAAAGTGGATATTTGTAACTTGCAGTTGATTCTACATTTGAAGAGTCTGATATGAAAGATGCTGGGTGAAAGTGTGGAGGAGTAACATCTCAGGCTGCATTACCACATGGCTAATGACTGACATCCCCATGGGAGAAATGGTAAAATTAATTTGAAATAGTACAGCTGTTTGCACCAGGAAATAAGACTCGAGTCAAATTGAACAGAAAATGATTTTACAACTGAATTAAGTGTTATCTATCATAGTCAGATCAATACATCATACACAATGTACAGGAGAATGCTGTCAAGCTTGTCAGAAAATCTTCACTAAAGCACAGATTGCATGCGGAACTATGAGCAGTAAACTATTCAATCAGAATGAAAGGACAATCCAAAAATTGTCTCGTTGTTCTGCAGCTAATGGAATGTGGTCCATCTTAAACCAACATGGGATGTGCCTGTCATTGGCTAGGCTGTAATGGCATGGCAAAATGGAAGGAAATGTCCTCCAGTCTATTGCCTGGAGCTTCCCTGTAACTTCAGCAGATGCTGAGATGTGAATTGGGTGCAAAATGGGACACATTGGAGGAAGGGAGACGGCAGGGGAGTAAATGAGAGTGCAGTGGGACTGGCTTCTTCACTGCCTTTCGATTTCAAAGATACAAAGTAAAACATCTGAAAACATCTGGAGGCAGTGAGAAAGAGATGCAAGAGACTACAGATGCTGGATTTTTAGCACAAAACAAGGAAGCAAGAACTCAACAAGTCGGAGGAACAACTGTGGACGCTGCCCAGAGCATCACACAAACCAACCTCCACATTCCATTGACTCCATCTACACTCACACGCTGCCAGTGAGGCTACCAGCATAATCAAGGATGAGTCTCACCCCAGACACAACCTCTTCTCCCTCTCCATCATGCAAAAGGTACAGAAGTGTGAAAATTATCATGGAAACCATGGTGAGGCAAGAGGGAGCATATCTACGACTTTATATAAGAAGCATTAGTTTAGAAGATGCCTTCGACTGAACAGATATGTCACATAACTGGGAGAATGGAGTTCTTGTGGGAGGGATTGTAGTCAAAGTATCTGCAGCAATCATGGGCTTGTAATGGACGTTGGTCACTAATCTTTCCATGAAATTGAGATGGAGGGTTCAACAAGGAGGAGAGTTTGAAATGGATGAGTTGAGAGTGAGATGGGAATGAGAGTAAGATTCCTAATCATTTGTCTGAAATTCTTTTTGCTATTTTAGCGATCCCAACAAAGCATTTACCTCCAACAGTTATTTCTTCCGCTTTGATATTTAGTTGAGAGTCACAAGTAGGATGAGCACCCTACGCATTGGCACACCATATCTCACCCTTTCATTTCAAGGACATTTTTTAAACATCAGGAAAGAACAAATCTATCTTCCCCTAATTTCAGAAGCTTGAGGATACAAATACACATTAAATTCAATGAAATAAAACTACTGTTATAATATTTATGCTTTATTTATGACTAGCACTGAGACTGCAAGCACAATTAAATTTTAAAAACCATCTCCACAAATGATTATCCAATAAAATAAGTAACATGGTTAATTTGGAACATCAGTGTCATTCTGAACTTCATCAAAGTAATGGCCTACCTAATAACATTACTTCTAATTAAATTGCCAGCCTCTCCATTTTGACCAGATCTAATAAAAAACATTTAACATTTACAGTAATAAATTACACTAAATGCTATACTCGGAGCACTTCTGTATGCACAAAGGACCATTCCCGAATGACAACGCAGTACAAAATTCAATCCAAGCTCCGCAGCACCCTTGGTGAACAGCAGTATTAACAGGCACTAAACATGTTTGAACCAATTTGACAATGAGGTAGTGTCCTTGAAACCTGAGATTTCTGATGAACTATGGGGTTTCGTATGGCCAAAAAATGTTTAATAAAGATTGTACTGCCCCTTAATTTCCACTGATCAACGTCAGTGCACAACATTGCAGGGGCATGATTTTTGTGGTTTTGTAACCCATGTTGATTCTAGCCATGAAGGTGATCCAAGGGCCAAATCATCTATCTCAGTCACCCCTGCCTGCTGCGTCCCACATGCAGCCAAAGCTGGAGTGAACGGGTGAAAATGTTACAATATACAGTCTATCACTGTAGACTTTGAAAAAACCCCATCATGCTGGTTTTGAAAATGCTTCGTGTAAGGTGGACCATGTAAATTAGGAGCAGAAACAGATCATTCGGCCCCTCAAGAGGACTATGCTATTCCACAAGATCCGAGTTGATCTGATGGCTAACCTTCGGGCATCCTAACATGCAGTGAAGCACAGAGTGCTGAGCAATGAAGACAGATTAGTCAACAGCGAACTACTTAAGAAGAGACTTCTGAAATTGTCACTACACACGAGTGCATAGTCTAATTTAATGTTTATTTAAGAATGTTTCAACCCCTGCCTCCCTCCCACCTTTCTCACCCCATTGAACAGTCACAGGTAAGGCTAAAGATGCATATTCTCTCATTTCTAGAACTAGAAAGTGCAAAATAAATCATTAGGCTTCTGAAATCTGATTTACCCTACGAGAAATTATATCACATACAGGCTGCTTGCAAATTGCAATTGCTCGGAAGTTGGTATTGGTGATGAGGGTTTGAAAACATTTTGTTGAAGGGAGTGCCTTAATTCACAATCTCCTAATTATACAGACCATTTATAGAAATGTCTTAGATTGTAGGATGTAGAATTGTAGAATGGGTCCTTCCGCAGGAAGGATGTGGAGGCTTTGGAGAGGATGCAGAAGAGGTTTACCAGAACGCTGCCTGGATTTGTGGGCATTAGCCTCAAAGAGAGGCTAGACCAACTTGGATTGTTTTCTCTGGAATACCTGAGATTGAGGGAGATCTGATGGAAGTATGTAAGATTATGATGAGGCATTGATAGGGTAGGTAGTCAGAACCTTTTTCCCAGGGTGGAGTTGACAAAGACTGCAGGGCATATCTTTAGGGTGAGAGGCGTGTAAAGGAAATTTAAAGGCATTTAAAGGAAATCTGCAGGGCAAGTTTATTTACAGAGAGGCTGATGAATGCCTGGAACCCACTGCTAGGGGTGCTGGTGGAGTGAGTAATTATAGTGGTGTTTAAGAAGCTTTTTAGAAAGCCCATGGATATGCAGGGAATGGAAAGATATGGATCATGTACAGGCAGATGAGATTAGTTTATCTTGGCATCATGTTCGGCACAGGCATTGTGAACCAAAGAGCCTGTTCTTGTGCTGTACTGATCAATGTTCTATGTTCTATTGCCCTACCATTCAGGGAAGGAGATTGAAAGAAAACCTGGGAGGTTTAGAAAACTGAAAAAAGGGGGTTGGCAGAAAGAAAAGAGGGTGATATTTAAACTGTATCATGATGATAAAACTGTAATTGTCATGGTCAAACAGAAAGAGAAACAAATATTGCATGTTTCAGACCGTTTGTTGAAATGTTAAGACATTAAACAAGGTTCTGACCTGCACATTGTTGCAACTCAACATTCAGCTTTAGTTTTGGATTCCAGGATTCAATTACATTTATCCATGTATTAGTCTGACAAAACTAAACATCCGTTTACCAGAACTATACTGTCTGGCCTCAAGGAGCAGTCAATTCACCATCTCTCACACGCAATGAATTAGCATTCCATATAATTGGGATGGAAGGTAACAAGGGTGTGAGTGTGAGAAAAACTTTATGTTTTTTTTTATCCACCCACACCTCAGTTAAAATTGACTTTGGTTTTCAGCAGCTAAAACACTTTCATACCATCAGACAACGACTTCTATCTCTCTGCAACAAAGCCAACATACATAAATAAAATCATGTGCATTCACTGAAATTTACTGATCACAATTCCAGATCAGTAAATTTAAATTAATTCCCCTCTATGCTAATTATTCGTGCATTTGTGAGTTGGCTAACTACAATTATTTTTAAAGCCAGTAAAATTCTGTTTCCAAAGATGAAAATATTTGCAACATTTGTTTACTGTACATTTAATCCTGACAATTATATAACAGTCATGTGAGGAAATATTTGTTTAGCTTTCTCTCTGTATAAAATTGAATTTCCACTGATACATTCTTGGTTTGTCACTGTGATTTGGAGAGACAATCCATTGAAAATCTCAGTGAAACAGCATAAACACTGCTTATGTATTTCTCCATGGTTTCAGCGGATTTTATGCAAAAGTAACAGAGGACAATTAGAAGCTCTCTTGCCGTATTCAACCTTGACATTCACAGAGAATTCATGTGACTTTGCCTTTGAATAGCAAAACAAAGAACAGTTGGCTGACCCTCATTTCTCTATGGTCTACAATCCAGGTTCATTTTCTTGTTATAAATAACCAGAATCTAGGTCAATGCCACCTCTCTCCTTGGATTTGAAAGAGACAATGATGATATCATTGGTAGACTAAATGCTGGAGTGTCTCAACGCGTCAGGCAGCATCTTTGGAGAAAATGGATAGGTGATGTTATGGGCCAGGACCCTTCTTCAGTAAGGGACGGGAACGTGAAGAAAGGGAAGACCAGGACAAATCAGTACCAGCAACAGATGACCTCAGGCAGTGTGGTTCCCTGATAGGCCAATTATTCGCTAGGGACAGTGTGATCCTGGGATACATCGTTGCGAACTGTGGTGCAGGTTAGTCAACTTTTAGTGGAGAAAGGGGAGGTGGGGAGAAATTATGATATCTGGCAGATTTATAAACTTCACAGCCTCCAGACACTATCACTGGTTTACATTATTCATTTACTTTCCATTCTATTACGAGCAAACCTCGTTCCTTCAACACGCAATGCTTTAGTTAGAAATCAAAACCAAGCTGGACCGATATTGTTAACAAACCATCTTCATGCAATATCTGATGGTGCATCTTCCGATTTTGCTTGAACAGTATTTTTATGACTTTAGTGAGAGTGGTAGAATTAACAACGCTAAAGTCGCATCTGAGAGGTTATCACCCCAGTACAACCTCCAGCAAACTACTCAGAATCAACAAAAAACATACCTTTTTAGACAGGTAAGCTGATATTTTATTTAATTTTGTACTTTGGGAGTCCCAGAAGCACCAGCCTTTCATCATTTATTCAATTCTAATGTATTCAATTCTAACATCCAATAATGAGCATAACACAAAGTACTGGAAGAACAGACCTAAAAATCCATTCCCTCCAGAGATGTTGCCTGAACTGCCGAGTTGCTCCAGCAATGTCAGCATCTTCAGTTCCTTGTGATTCAATAATGATAGGCATTCAGATAAAATCATCCAGACTGACATGCCCAAACTTATGAAGGGCAGATAGGTGGAGATGATGAGAATTCTTCCTCCATAGCAGAGATGTGTACAACTGGATGACACCAGTTTAAAGTAAAGGGTGACAATGGGAAGGTGAGAGGGAGATATTTTCACCAGGATAGTGGTTGAAATCTGGACACATTGCATGGCAGGGTAGCTGAAGGTAGCATCTTTCACAACACTTAAGAATGATGACTTAATAATTATATTCTTATATAATTAAATTATATAATATTATTATTATATAATAATAATAATTACATAACCACAATACGGAAGAATAACTAGATGAGCATTTGAAGTGCCACGGCATATAAAGCAACCAATGAGTGCCAAGAAATTAGATTAATATCGATAAGTATTTGCAGCCAGCAAGGTCTCAAAGGGCCAAAGAGCTATTGTTTCCATGTTGTGATTCTCTAACTCTATCTTTATTCTTATATTCACATCCTCTTGCAAAAAAGGCAAACACACCACGTGCCTTCGCAATTCTTCATTGTACTCACACATTAATTTTCAGTGAATCAACAAACTGAACACCTTTGCTTTTCAATTTCCCACCATTAAAAAAAATGCTCTATTTGACTGTTTTCCATACTGAATTACATGGCTACACTTCTATCACACAATTCTCCATCTGCTTTGTCCTCAACCATTTACTTTGTCTGTTCATTGAAACCTCTCTGAATCCTCCTCACTACCCAGCAGTGTACATCAACAAACTTCTCTTGATACTTTACACGGGTTCACCTCCACCCTTCCACCACCTCACAAACACCCCCCCCCCCCCGAATCACTTATAAAGACTGTGAATAGCTTGGGGCCAATTACCACTCCCTGCAACACCCCGTGTCCTGGCCTCCCAACTTGAGAATGACAATGGTGCAGGTGGAACTGCTGCCTCACAGCACCAATGACCCAGATCCAATCATGACACCCCACCCCAACATTCAAGAAACAGTTAGACAAGTACATGGATAGGACAGGTTTGGAGGGATATGGACTAAATGCTGGCAGGTGGGACTAGTTTAGCTGGGACATGTTGGCCGGTGTGGGCAAGTTGGGCCAAAGGGCCTGTTTCCACACTGTATCACTCTATAACTTTATGACTATGACTCTATACCCTCTAGCATTTGACATAACCAACGTTGGAAAAACATTCTGACTGTCTACCCTATCACAGGTTTCTCTCCTACAAAATTTTGCATTTTGCAATTGATTTGCATAGGTGCAGATTCATATTCAATAATTTTACAAATGCTTGGAAATGAAAGGGAAAAGGGATAATTTTGATTTTAATCTTTGCCCTTACGGTGAGGTTTTGCATCTCCCCAGAGAAATGAAATATAAGTGGACTTGCCCAGGTGATGTGCCAGAAATTAGGAACTTAGAAACTGCAATGTGACCTTGTAAATGGACTCTCTACATTACTCTGTGGCCTGCTCTTGTTCCCTCCACATAACTTGCATCAGTAACTCGAACCATATCAGCGATGGTGTGTGGCTGGAAGAAATATTTGAATGGAATTCAGAGCAGCTAGTTCCTGTTATCTCTGCACAATGTGAATGGGACATCCTCATTCATTGGTCTTCAGTTCAGCACAAAGGCAGTGGGCTGGTGTCAGGTTACACTGGGCATGCCTGCTGCATTAATGTCCGTATCAAGTAATCTGGCAAAGGAAGCAGCTGCTAAAATTGTACACCCTGCCCTGTCTAACTGGGAATTCTAGTCTTTCCTTCCCTCCATTTTCTGAATGAAACTTAATGCTCACGCGCTCCATTCATGCTCGAGCTCGGTTTATGTGCTGAGGCCCCAAGGGAATAGATTGAATCAATCACTCATGAGCAAAGATGATGGGATTGGTCTAATGTGAGTTTCAACCTTCCATTGCTGGTTTAGGAAGACTGCCAGAGCCCATTTGACCTCCTAACGCTGTAATAGGAGAATAAATCCGGATTATACTGTTGACATGTGCTGAACTCAGAATGTTGTTGAAGGCTGCAGTAACTGTAATTTTTAATCATTTAAACTGAGAATATATAGCTGTACACATGATATATACCTGAGGGTATACCATGCACATAAATTCTCTAATGTATAGGTTTATAAAGCTGTTCTCTTTAGTGCAACATGCGGGAGAAAATTAGGATTTTTAGGGAACACATAATAATCTTAATATCAGAAACATTTATTTTTGAACTACTTCAATTATTTTGAAAAATTAAGAACAAATACTGGGTCCTATGCTGATTATCTACAGAAGCTTCTACAATCATGATATATATTCTGCTTAATAGAGATCGCTTTTAAAGTGGACAGCGATTTGTTTGATTTGCAGACCCAGTATAGTTTGCCACTGCACCTAATACTGTTGCTTTAAGTTCAAATTTACAGTTCTTTGTGGTTTTATGCCAGTGGTGATGTAAATTCAGTCAATTTAATCAAAAATACCACTCTTTTACAGAAAGATAGATTGACCAGAGAGAGAAGGAGTGTGCGTGTTAGTCATAGAGTCATACAGCATGGAGACAGGCTCTTCGGCCCAACTTTCTCACATCGACCAACACGTTCCATCTACACTAGTCTCATCTGCCAGTGTTTAGCCCATATCCCTCTAACCCTATCTTATCCATGTACCTGTCCAAATGTTTTTTAAATGTTGTGATAGTACCTGACTCAACTACATCCTCTGGCAACGTTCCACATATCCAAAGTTGCCCCTCAGGTTCCTATTAAATCTATCTCCCCTCACCTTAAACCTATGTCCTCTGGTTCTAGATTACCCTACTCTGGGTAAAATACTCTGTGTATTTACCCTACCTGTCCCTCTCATGATCATATACAGCTCCATAAGATCACCCCTCATCCTCCTGCACTGCAAGGAATAAAGTTCTAGCCTCCCTATAGATCAGACCGAGTCCTGGCAACATCCTCATAAATCTTCTCTGCACCCTTTCCAGCTTAACAACATCTTTGTTATAACATGGTAATCAAAACTGAACACAATACTCAAAATGTGGCCTCACCAATGTCTTGTACAACTGTAACATAACCTCCCAATTTCTATACTCAATAGTCTGATTGATAAAGGCCAACGTGTCACAAGCCTTCTTGACCACCCTATCTACCTGTGACATCACTTTCAAAGAACTATTTACCTGCACCCCTAGATCCTTATGCTCTACAACACTCCCCAGAACCCTACATTTCACTGTGTAGGTGCAGCCCATGTTAGACTTCCCAAAATGCAACATCTCATCCTTACTTTATATTAAAGTCTATTAACCATTCCTCAGCCCCCCTGCCCAACCAATCAAGAACCAATCAAGAACCTACTGCAAATTTTGACAACAATCTTCACTATCTATATCGCCACCCAGTTTAGTGTCATGTGCAAACTTACTCATCATGCTTTGTACGTTCTCATCCAAATCATTGATAGAGATGAGAAACAGCAATGGGCCCAGAACCAAACCCTCAGGCATAACACTAGTCACAGGCCTCCAGGCAACAAGCTTCTGCCATCACCCTCTTTCATTAAGCCAATTTTCTATCCAGTCAGCTAGCTCTCATTGGATCCCATGCGATCTAACCTTTCAGAGCAGTCTCCAATGCAGAACTTTGTCAAATGCCTTGCTGAAATCATACAACTTTGACAGCTCTGCCCTCATCAACCTTTTTGATCATCTCTTCAAAAAACTTAATCAGATTCATGAGACATGATCTCTCACGTACAAAACCATGCTTATTATCCCTAAACAGCCCTTGTCTATCTAAATGCATGTATATCTTATCCCTCAGAATACTCTCAAGTAACTTTCCGACCACAGATGTTAGACTCACTGGCCTGTAGTTCCCAGGCTTTTCCTTGCAGTTGGTGCAGCATGCTAGCTGCTGATGATAGGATCAATCACAGTCATGCTGTATTAGCAAGGAGGAGCAATCAATAACAAATAATGGCAAGATGAATAACTGGAGATCATAAATCAGATGGACCAATCCAATTATATAAAAGGGCAGATTTCCATTGTGCCTAATGGGAAATCTCAAGCATTTTACGTACACATTTGTAAATTCATTTTTCTGAATAAACATCGAGACTCAAGACTTAAAAATGATATTGATTTATCAAATTTATATTGATTTATCAAATCATTTTGTACCAATGTAAAGATAATAATGATGAGAATTATTGTTTACCAACATTCCCATCAGAGAGAAAAATAGCATCTCCAGATTTAGGAAAATGGCATGTTGAGTTGGTTGAGTGGAAGCAATGACTCAGAATGGAATGGATTTTAAACTCCACTCCAAGGACCTGAGTGCACAAATCACACTATTACTTTAACACAGTCTTCAGGTCATGTTGCACTGCCAGAGCCGATGTTAGTCAAAGACCAGGCACCATCTGAAGATGAAGAGCACTGGCCTGCTCCTGATGTCTGGATAAGATGTATTCAGCTAAATGCTGCAAGCATGGCCGCAATTGATCACTGTTTTTGCAATGTTGATGTGCTCAATCTTATAAGTAATTGCACCTCCAAAAAGTAAGAAAAATCCAACACACAGAAGTGGAAGTTGGCAATTGAAGCTATTGTGCCTTCACTGCATTCAATGGTGTGGAAAATTGGATTAGTAAATATGCAGATGATACTAAGATAGGTGGTGTCGTGGATTAAGTAGATTTTCAAAGTCTACAGAGAGATTTAGGCCATTTGGATGAGTGGGCTGAAAGATGGCAGATGGAGTTTAATGCTGATAAATGTGAGGTGCTACATCTTGGCAGGACAAATCAAAATAGGACGTACATGGTAAATGGTAGCGAATTGAGGAATGCAGTTGAACAGAGGGATCTAGGAATAACTGTGCATAGTTCCCTGAAGGTGGAATCTCATGTAGATAGGGTGGTAGAGAAAGCTTTTGGTGTGCTGGCCTTTATAAATCAGAGCATTGAATATAGAAGTTGGGATGTAATATTAAAATTGTACAAGGCATTGGTGAGGCCAATTCTGGAGTATGGAGTACAATTTTGGTCGCCTAATTATATGAAGGATGTCAACAAAATAGAGAGATTACAGAGGAGATTTACTAGAATGTTGCCTGGGTTTCAGCAACTAAGTTACAGAGAAAGGTTGAACAAGTTAGGTCTTTATTCTTTGGAGCACAGAAGGTTAAGGGGGGACTTGATAGAGGTCTTTAAAATGATGAGCGGGTTAGACAGAGTTGACGTGGATAAGCTTTTCCCATTGAGAGTAGGGAAGATTCAAACAAGGGGACATGACTTGAGAATTAAAGGACAGAAGTTTAGGGGTAACATTAGGGGGAACTTCTTTACTCAGAGAGTGGTAGCTGTGTGGAATGAGCTTCCAGTGGAAGTGGTGGAGGCAGGTTCGATTTTATCCTTTAAAAATAGATTGGATGGGTATATGGACAGGAAAGGAATGGAGGGTCATGGTCTGAGTGCAGGTAGATGGGACTAGGGGGAAGAAAGAAGAAAGAAGGGGAAAAAAGTGTTCGGCACGGACTTGAAGGGCCGAGATGGCTTGTTTCCGTGCTGTAATGGTTATATGGTTATTAAGATCACAGCTGATCATTTGCCTCAGTGCCAAAGTCTTTCACTAACCATCCCTAGGTTCCCCTCAATGAGCAAAACTAATTCAAACTATCTTCAATATGCCCCACAACTCTCCCGAATTTTGAATTCCAAAGATTAGTAGAAATATATTTTTGTCCCAGTCCTGAACCTCATCCAGCTCCTTGGCTTGAAACTGACCCCTGGTTTGAGAAACTAAGGGAAACAACACATTTACATCTGTGCTGTAAAGATTTTGTATTTTTAATAATTCATTGTCAGTGAAACATCTTGCAAATCTTATGGCAAACGAGGAGCACTGAAAATGAAATTGTTAATATGTACCTCTAAAGCCAGGGCATAAATAACTAAGTAGCTTTTATTTCATAAACCGTCAATCAGCAACTAATGACTATTTTTTTTGTGTTTACAACAGAGAAGGATAACATGATGTATGATGCAAAACATGGTGTGGAGCTATGTAACATTCACATTACTTAAGATTTTTAAAAAGTCATGTTGATAAATGGAAGGACATTTGCATACATTAATACTGTATATGCGAGCATTGCTTAAAAATATAAGCAACCATGCCAAAAGACATAACCAAACACAGCAGCTGAAACAGAATCTTTTTTGAGAATCTTATTTTCTTTTAGTGAGGTCTTGTTTGTGAGACATGTTCTTTAAGCAAACATAACAGTTTAGATGAAAGATTGGGAGAAAACAGCTCAGAGCAAGACCTTCCTCTGAACAGCACCACAACTGTGACACAGCAAACAACCTTGGTAATGAATGGATTTATCTTTAATAACCACAATATCTCCAGCCATTTTCACACAGCCAGAGGTGGAAATGTGAGCCCAGAGCATTTTTCTAATGCTAACACATCAGATAATGGATTCAAGCCGAGGCTCCACTGGGACTGAAAATGACTGGTAGCAGTCCCTTCAGTGTAATCGTAGAAGCTTGTTATTCAATAACTCCAGCTGAAGACATTTCCCCTCGTTGATGCCATTACCTTGGATTCTGTCGTGTATTTGTACCTCAACATCACTAACCTGAATCATATGCATAATCCCGTGGCTCTTGCTTAATCATCATGGGCTGCGGAAAACTCTGGTTTGTTGGACCACTTATCATAGTAGCATGTTCGTAGACTGGATCGTGGTATTCCTGTTTGAACCCCTGAGGGGGGAATGGGATGTTGGGCTCAGACAACTGCCTCTGGTACATCGGACGACCTTCCCTGGGCAGTCCATGAGGAGGTGGGAAGGAATGGCATGGCTCGGAGAGCTGGCGCCGGAACCTGCAAGAGACATATAGCAGGAAAAGTTCAGTGAAAACTGAAGTGCACTCCCATCACATTCCTCAGCAGACCAGCATTGTTTATACTGTCAAAGATGATTATTTGTGGGAATTACCCAACACATTAAGCAATAAATGTAAGCTGAAAGTAAAATCAGGGGAGAAATTAGGGAGAAACTATTAAAGAAACAGGACTCGAAATGCGTTAATAGGAAAATGTGTACTCTCTTTTCTAACAACATGAAAACAATGCTGCTTTGCATATGCACATCAATAAATACATATTTCTAAGAGAAGGGCAATTCTGCAACCCTCTGGGATTATGCATTTCTACAAGGAAAATATAACAGATGTAAAAGGCTTCTCTAATAGATTAATGGATGGAGCATTTTGTTTGACTCAGACCTAATACATCAGCTCCTGTGATTCTATGTTAGAATTCTTAGGAGGCAGAGTAGAAGTTTCGGATTCAGATTAGTTTATTGTCATATGCACCAGGGTGCAATGAAATTCCTTGTCCACATGAAGCTCACAGAGCTAATAGTAAACATACAGTAATGATAAATACAATAAATACCACAAGTACAAAACAACACAATGATGCAAGAATTCTGATCAATGTAAAGTCTGATCAGTGAAAATGAACAATATGGAATAAGCAAAGATGGTAGGGTTAAAACAAAGTAAGATTTTGTGGCAACACCTCCAGGAAGGGAACAAAATAAGGTGATAGGTTCAGACATCTGATAGGAATGAGGAAGTTCTTAAGTCTGAGCTTTCAAGCTTCGCTCTCTTCTCTTAGAAAGAAGAGGAGAGAAAAGGGAATGGCTAGGATGCTAGGCATCATTGACGATACTTCTAACCTTCCTGATAAAGTGCACTATGAAGATGAGCTGGATTAAATTAAGTGACAAGCCTGTGAAGGACTGTACTGTGTTCATCATACTCTGCAGGTTCAGGTGGTCAAGATCAAAGCAGTTGCTCTGCAATCATGATCAATTTAAAGTATCTAATTTTTAAGCAATATTTATGTTTACGGAGGTGGATTAATGATTGGAGTCATTTTAATAACATTTGCTCATTTTTCATAACTTTTCGGCACAATTATAGAAACCCACGGGGTGTAACAGTGGGTAAGGCTGCCGTGTCACAGCGCTAAAGACCTAGGTTCGATCCTGACCTTGGGTGTTGCTGTGTGGAGTTTGCACGTTCTCCCTGTGAGCACATAGGTTGCCCCCAGGTGCACCAGTTTCCTCCCACATCCCAAACACATGCAGGTTTGCAGGTTATTTGGCCTCTGTAAAATTGCCCCTAGTTTGTGGGGAGTGGATGTGAAAGTGGGATAACAGTGTGAATGGCTGATTGGTGTTGGTGTGCACTCAGTGGGCCGAATGACATGTTCCCATGTTGTATCTCAAAACTAAACTATGTTTGGAATCCTTGAACTAAATCTATGTTCTTAGAAGTTTCATGAGATTTGGCATATCATCAAATACACTAACAAACACCTAGAGAGGCACTGTAAAACGTATCCTGACTGGTTGCATCATGGCTTGGTACAAAAATTCCATTGCATTGGAATGCAAGATGTTGCAGGTAGTGATAGATCCAGCCTGGTCCATCATGGACACAGCCTTCCCTACCATTGGAAGCATCTACATGAGGCACTGGTCAAGAAGACAGAGAACAGCTTTAAATGCAGAAAGTAACTACACTCCACCAATATATGATCATGTTTGTGCACAAAGAGCAATAATTAACATGCAATTCTTGTTTGTTGCTGATTTAGGTCATACCAGTTTCCTGTTAATTTTACAATTCTCTTGGATAGAATCAATACTTAGCACAGTTAAATGAATATCGACGTTGTCTGTACTTGCTAACCTAGGATCCATTGGGTAGGCATTCTCTGGAATGGGCTGGGTGGCAGGCAGATGAGCTGCAAAACTTCTGTCCGGTTTCGGGGTTGCTGCAGGGTTTGGTGACCCATGGTGTAAGGGGGACACTGGTGTACTGGATGGGGTTGGCGGGTTGGAGGGCTTCAATCCAGCAGGTGGCTTCTGGTCGTAGGCACTGTGAACACAGAAGCAAGCCCACAAATGAAACAAGAGATAACTGGACAAAATGCCCCTGCGCTGCACTACCATTTAATAAATGTTACCTTACTTTCAGCATTTGATTAGCTGTGGGGAAAAGAATCCAAATAAACTGCTCCCCCATATACTTAGAAGCAAGGTTGGAGCAGTCCCCCTGCTCAGCAATTAATAAAAAGGATGACATTTTAAAAGAAAAATCTGCAGATCTAAAATAAAAATAGAAAATGGTGTAAATGCTCAGTTGCTTCTGTGAGATGAGAAATAGAGTTAATGTTTCAGGGTGAAGATTCTTTATAAGAATGATCTGAAGAAGGGTCTTCAATCTGAAATATTTACTCTGTTCCTCTCCCTGTAGATGTGGCGTGGCATACTGAGTATTTCCAGCATGTTCTATTTTTTTTTTTTTTTAAAGGAGCAGTTGTTTCATTCATGTGCTGATATATTTTAAGTACAAAAGACAAAAGCACATATATCGCACAACCTTAATTGTAAATTCAATATTGGGATGTGCTCCTGCACTAACTGATGGGCATTATGGCCCTACTTTGACGTATGATGTTAGCCCATTGATGTTCTGAAACATCCCCACTTAATTGCAGAGACACTCAGGGAACTCTGTATCTACATCTGTTCAGGAGACATAAGAAAATTTGTCTTTTTAAGATATTAGTTTAAAACATTGAGATCTCTTTTGGTTGGTTTGCGTTATAACCAATTTGCTGGGAATTTAATACACTGTGGAGATTTATCAAGTCTTCATTACCTCTCCTGGTGCAATATTTTTTAAAGTGTAACACCTACTGCACCAATTAAGGAAATTAATTGCACCAGCCTGCATTCTACAGAAGAGCCAGAAATTCATTCAAAACTGACTTCAATATCTGAATTCAGAAAGATAGACACAAAAAGCTGGAGTAACTCAGCGGGACAGGCAGCATCTCTGGAGAGGAGGAATGGGTGACATTTTGGGTCGAGACCCTTCTTCAGAAATTTCAGAATGAAACAGTAGCTCTGTTTTCAAACCCTATAATTTTTTAACATTTTCTATTTTTGTTTTGGATATCCAACATTTGTAATTCTTTTGATTTTCACCCAGCTCCAAATATACTCCCCCCCTCCCCCCCTCCCCCCCCTAATTAGTCCTTTGTCGCAACCCTCCTCCGGAGCTGGAAGAGTGCTGCTTATATTGTGGCATCTATCTTCAAGAACTGCCTGTGGAGCTAAGGCTACACATAGAGAAGGGAAAGAACATGCAGCACATCGATTGGGAACATCGCAATGAAACTCATAATGTTAGTTTCATCATAGTGTTTGCTGTTGAAAAATGTAAGCAACGTTTAGCACAGTTTTGGATGTGTCAGAAAATCAGCTCTCTCATTTTCAAAGGCATTTTCCTTCTCCTCAGCACAATTCCCCCCCCCCCCCCCAGTATTACATTTTAAGAGCTGTGGTTGCATTGGCTGGGCTACATATGGAGAAGTGCAAGAATTTGCAACACATCAATAGGGAACATAGCTTTGAAACTGACAATGTTAGTTGCATTGCAGTGTTTTACAAGGGGAAACGTGACAAGCTGCATTAAATGAATCACAATGTTGTCTTAAGATTAAAAAACAGCACAGAGCATTTTCTAGGACACAATCTTTCACTCTCAGCCGGATCAAACAATATTCAGTCCAGACATTATTGCTTCCAAGGAGTGTTCAAAATATTCTGCAATTTTTGTCAGAGGAAATGCTTTTGATACTAATTGCACCTTCAGGAGAGAAACAGGAATCAGATAATTGATTATGAGAATCAATTGGGACTAATGTCATGTGAATTTAGTGGGCAGGATAAATAAACCTCTGCTCAAATGTGTCAGAAATAAACAATTCACCTTTACTTAAGCTACTTTGCATTACATGTATGAGCATTCATGCCCATTTAGGTCTCCGGTAAGGAGGTGGCCGATTGGGAGCTCCGGGCCACGGGGTGTGCTCGACCTGTCCCGATGTCGGCGTTCCGATCATCCCGACCAGAGGGCCTGAACATCGGGCCATCCTTAGCGGCGACTAGCGGAGGGTCAGGGTCCCGACCACGGGTGAACAAGGGAGGAGGAGAACTGTCTGAACTGTATTGCCTTCCACCACAGTGAAGAATGCTGTGGTGGATGTCTGTGTTGAATTATGTTGTGAATTGTGTCCTTTTTTAATTGTAACGCTGCATGGTAAATTCATTTCACTGAACCTTATGGTGCATGTGACAAATAAATTTGAACTTGAACTTAAATGTAATTTGTATTTAACTGAACTGTGACAAACAGTTTATGTTGCCTGAAGCAGAGATATTAATAAAGGTAGAATCATAGAACATTTATGATGCAGAAGAAGGATATTCAGGCCATCTTATGAGCTTACTAAAAGGATGTGTTTAACCTATTCCCATTTTGGATCCATAGCTTTGCAAATTTCTATACTTTTTGTATGTCCGAGTGTTGTTCAAATTATGAGTTTCAACTTCTAACGCCCTTTCAGGCTGTGAATTACAAACTCTTGCCACACTCTGGGTTTAAACATTTTCAGTCATAGTCAGGAAACTGGCCCTGCGGCCAATCTTGCCCATGCCCACCAAGATGCTCCATCTATACTAGTCCCACCTGCCCACATCCCTTTGAATCTTTCCTATCCATGTACCTGTCCAAATGTCTTTTGTCTGTTGTTATAGTACATGCCTCAACTACCTCCTCTACCAGCTTGTTCCATGTACCCACCAGCGCCTGTGTGGAAAAAGTTGAACCTCAGGTTCCCATTACATTTTTCCCCTCAGTTTAAAGCTATGATTTCTGTTTCCTTATTCAGCTACTCTGGGTAAAATACTGTGTGCATCTACCTTATCGATTCCCCTCATGATCTTATAGACTTCTATAAGATCTCTATGACCTCTATAGTCCTCATCCTCCTGCGCTCAAAGGCATTTTTCCTCCATTCCCCTCTGATCCATCTACAATTACTTTAAAGCTATGCCCCTGCATTTTGACCTCTGTAAATAAATAAGGAATGCCATTGGGAAGAGTAAGCAATGTACAGACAGCTGGGAATACCAGTGAACTCATCTTACCTGACATTATACAGGCACTTTTCCCCAAAGCTGAACTTGAAAGGTTGCTCATGGCTGCAGGCAGTGCTCAGCTCAGAACAGGGACTCTGTGGTTCCTTCTTGATTTTTAGAGAGAGACCGTGAAAAGCCACTGAAATGAGTGAGAAAAAAAAGAGTGAGAAAGAGTGCCTCGGCAGATCAGTACAAGAGTTCAAACAGATCTAAAAAAGTGGCTTGGCTCTGATCTGCCACTACGTATGTCGGTCACTTTTCATGTTGCCAAACACTGTTTAGTTTCTTCGGATCTCATTAACATTACTTCAGACGGAGGCTTAACTGGACCTGGATACAAGAGTATGGCTAAATATAGCAATTTGCCCATTTAGAACAACACACCAATGAACAAATGGCACAGCAACGATAATTTAGTTTGCTGATATTTATGTTTCTATGCAAACAACTGATGCCAGAAGCCTCATTGCAAAATACATTAGTTAAATAGTCATGATTTAATTAATATTGTTACATAACATGAGAACTGTGTATATTGGAATGAATATAGTAAACAAATAATTCAGCCTAAGTGTGCCTTTTATCATTGATAAGTGAGAAACACTCCCAATTGTTTGTAATTTATCTAATTTTACAAATGTAACCATTTAATATAAAAAAAGAAGAGTCCCAACCCAAAACGTCCCATATCCATGTGCTCCTGATATGCTGGCTGACCTACTGAGTTACTCCAACACTTTGCGTCTTTTAATGTAAAAGAAAAAAACTTAATATGGGGGACATTAAATCTCCACATTTATTAAGTGATTCGGTTTTGACTAAGGTCGGAGGTCACAGCTTCAATGTTGAGAAATAGCTAATATGATTGCTCATAAGGTAAGTTAAAAATAATGTTCAGTTAATATTTAGGGCTTAAATTGGAGAGGATTAATCTTGAAGAATGGCATCGCACTTTCCTTGAAACCACACCAATCGTATCTTATGATTACAGCAGGGTCTTTGAACAATCTAAACTCTCCGATGTGGTACGAGAAATAACCATACAATACAAGGAATGGGAAAACAACTTCCATTTACATAACACCTTTAATGTAACAACATGATTTTAAGGCATTAAACGCAGCATTTCAAACAAATATACATTGAAGCACGCTTCAATTGGGCAAATAGACAAAGACTTGATCAAAGATGTTTAAAGGTCATGTGAGAACGGAAGACAGGTGGTGAAATGAAGGATGGGAGCTCCAGAAAAAATACGACTGGTGCACAGAAAGGTGTCACTGCTGTTGATTCCCAGGCCGCAACTATAGAGTTTAAAGCAATTATCGGGTGGCGCCACGCGCGGCAGCCTCGCCAGCAGTCTGTCTGTCCTTTCACCCTTCTTGTTATTTTTAGTCTGTTTAAATGTATGTTTTTGCAGGTTTCTTAGTCTTTTTTATGTGGGGGAGGTGGGGAGGAGAAAGGGGAAACTGTTTCCCAGTCACCACCTGGTCGAGGATGCATCTTTTCTCCGAGTCTCATCTTCGCCCCCCCCCCCCCCCCCCGCGGCCAACCATCTGGATTGGTGCGGCCTTTCCTGTTGGAGACCGACCAGAGCTTCAGCGGTGGCGCTGCACTGAATTCCATCGCGGAGCGGGCGATCGCCGTGTGGAGCCTTGGAGTGCTGGGCTAGCTGACTTGAACATCGTGGAGCTGTGGTTTACGGAGCTTCCAGCCACGGGAACCGCTGACTTTACCATCGTGGAGTCCTGGGATCCTTTGCCAAGGGTCGCCAGTGTTGGAGCGCCGTCCAGCTCGGCCTGTGGACTTCGGGAGCCGCGGTCTCCGGTAGGAAGCGGCCGATTCGGAAAGTCCAATCCGCTGAGAGTATTCTTCTGTTCCGTCGCCGGAGTTCCATCATCCCGGCGAGAGGACCTGAAACATCGAGCCGTCCATAGCTGCGACTGCGGAGGGCGCAAAGGCCCCGACCACGGGTGAACAATGAGGAAGTGGACTGAACTTTTATTGCCTTTCCTCACAGTGGGAACGTTGATTCCGCTGTGGGGGGATGTTTATGTTAAACTCTATCGTGTAGTGTTTGATTTGATTTGAGATATTTTTATTTCGAACGATTAAAAAAAGAAGAAAAGAAAAAATGAAAATGAATAATAAAGGAAAATTATATATATACATAAATACATACACACATACATACATATACATGTACATATATACATACATACATATACACATATACACACATACACATATACATAACATATATGTACATACATAAATTAAAAAATCAAAAGCCAATTTCAACATAATACACATTAGACTCGTTCGAAAAGGGATAGGAAGAAGCCTATGCTTGTCAAGTCCTACCCCCATTCTTCACCATTAACAAATGCAAAATTCAATAAAATAAACTAAACAGACAATTCAAATAAAGAACAAAAAAAGAAAAGAACAAATAGAACAAGCACCATTAACATCTGTGAGATTTACATTCTCCTTCCTCATGTACTTTTCAAAGATATATCTTTTGTACATTTTTTTAAATTGCATTATATTCATACTTTGTTTAATCGTTTCGTCAAGACCATTCCACAAAACCACCCCACAAATGGAAATACACATACTTTTTAAATTGGTCCGAGCATAATGCTGTTTCAAGTTTAGTTTCCCTCTAAAGCTATAACCCCCCTCTCTGTCTCTGAACAGTTTTTGTATGTTTACAGGTAGCAGTTTATTTTTTGCTTTATAAATTATTTGTGCATTCTTAAATTCTACCAGATCCTTAATCTTTAAGGTGTGTAATTTTAAATACAGTATATTGGTGTGTTCATGATATCCTACATTGTTTACTATACGAATAGCTCTTTTTTGTAGTGTGCTTAGTGATTGTAAGGTGGTTTTGTAGGTGTTGCCCCATACTTCCACACAGTAATTTAAATATGGTAACACAAGTGAGCTGTACAGAATATACAGTGCTCTCTCATTCAAAACATGCCTTGCTTTCCCCATCACTCCAATACTCTGTGCTACTTTTGCTCTCACGTGTTTTATATGGGGTTTCCAGCAGATTTTGTGATCAAGAATCACACCCAGAAATTTATTTTCATACACTCTTTCTATTTCAACATTATTTATAATTACTTTTACTTGTGTATTAATTTTGCGTTTTCCAAACAGCATAAGTTTGGTTTTGTTTAAATTTAATGATAATTTATTCAAATCAAACCATGTTTTTAGTTTTAAAGAAGGAACTGCAGATGCTGGAAAATCGAAGGTACACAAAAATGCTGGAGAAACTCAGCGGGTGCAGCAGCATCTATGGAGCTAAGGAAATAGGCAACGTTTCGACCCGAAACGTTGCCTATTTCCTTCGCTCCATAGATGCTGCTGCACCCGCTGAGTTTCTCCAGCATTTTTGTGTACCTTCATGTTTTTAGTTTCCTCATTTCTGCTGTGACCACCTCCAAAAGCTGCTGCAAATTGTCCCCATCACAGAAAATATTAGTGTAATCTGCAAATAACACAAATTTCAAGAGGTTTGACACCCTACATATATCATTAATATACAAAATAAATAATTTGGGGCCCAAAACCGACCCCTGTGGGACTCCACAAGTTATTTCTAAGCATGTTGATTTCCAGTCCCCTATTTACACAAACTGATGTATTTTACTTATGTAGCTTCTTATCCACTCTAGTACAACCCCTCTGATTCCATACTTTTCCAGTTTTTTGATTAGCAAATGATGATCAATTGTATCGAATGCTTTTTTCAAATCTATAAATACACCCACTGCATATTTCTTGTTATCTATAGAACTGGTAATGTCTTCAATTAACTCCATTAATGCCATGGATGTCGATCTGCTTGACCTGAATCCATATTGACTATCAACTAGCAATTCGTGCTTCTCGATAAAGTTATCTAATCTATTTACATACAGTTTTTCTAATATTTTTGAGAACTGAGAGAGTAACAACACCGGCCTGTAATTTGTAAATTGATTTCTGTCTCCAGCTTTGTATAGTGGGATGACTTTGGCAGTTTTCATTTAACATGGAAATACACCAGTTTTGAAAGATAAATTGCAAATATAAGTTAAGGGTTTTACAATTACACCAATGACTACCTTGATTAAAGCCATATCAATGTCATTCCAGTCTGTAGACCTTTTATTCTTACAATTACTAACAATGTCAATAATCTCCTTTTCATCATGTGTTCTTTTTATTCGTATGGCTGTATGGTAACTCAAATCTCACTGTACCAATTGGTGCATGTGACAATAAACGTAACTTGAACTTGTATCTTGCACTTGTACTTGAACTTACAATGGAGACAATCGAACACAGTCTCACCCTACTCTACAGTGCCAGAAGGGAGGAGAGGGTTGAAGGTTGACGGTAGAAACTGGACTTTCAGCCCACGAGTCCCCGCCGACCAGCGATCCCCACACACTAACACTATCCTACACATACTAGGGACAATTTATAATTATACTAAGCCAATTAACCTACAAACCTGTACGTCTTTGGAGTGTGAGAGGAAATCGGAGATCCAGTAGAAATCCCACACAGGTCACGGGGAGAACGTACAAACTCTCTACAGACAAGCATCTGTAATCAGGATCGAATCCGGGTCTCTGGCACTGGGAAAAAGGTTCTGATTGTCTATCCTATTTCGTAATTCGATACATTTCCATCAAGTTGACACTTCAGCCTCTGACAATCCAGGGAAAACACCGTCCAAATTTATCCAACCTCTCCGTAGCCTTTACTCTCTAATCCAGGCAGCATCCCGATAAACTTCTTTTGCACCCTCTCCAGTCTCCACATCTTTCCTGTAATGGGGTAACTAAAACTGCACACAATACTCCAAATGTGGGCTAACCAAAACTTTATACGCTGCAACATGACATCCTGACTCTTACACTAGGCCCTTCAGCCCACCAAATACGCGCAGATCTCCGCACATTAACACTATCCAACTCACAATTTTACCAAGCCAATTAACCTACAAACCTGTGTGTCTAGCATCTTAGAAACTTAGTAGCATCTAGGGCTGGCAGCTGTCCCGTTTTAGCCGAGACATTACGTATATTGGGCTAAATTGGTTTGTCCCATACGGGACCATCCTTGTCCCATATTTGACTTCTACTACTTGAGTCCAGGGGACTGTAGGGTCGGAGCGCCACTTCCGGCCCCGCCTCACCCGTCCCGACGTACCATGGAGTGCAGCAGCAGCCCCTCGCCCGTAGGCCCATCGGTCGGCAGCCCAGCCAGCTGTCCGACCATCGGATCTTCAATTACCGCCGACACCACCACCCTTCCTTCTCATGGCCGATCATCGGTTCATGAGTTGGATGGGGTGCCAGACTTTGCATGCGACATCGCGCGCCCGGGCCAAAACTCCTCAGCTAGCCCGCCGGCTGGGCATTGTGTGCAGTCCAGCACCCAGGCCAACTCATCATTCACCCAGCCACGGCCGAGTCAGTCAACGAATTACCGTCGGGAATTTGTCCCTTATTTTGACCTTTTGTCCCTTATTTGGGAGTGAGAAAGTTGGCAACCCTAGTAGCATTTACCATTAAAATGATGCTGTTATTTTTGCTTACTGCAAGGTACTCCAGTTGGCTATCTCACTCCCCATCCTCTATAATTGCCTTTTTCGAACTCTGCTGCCTTCCAACAAGCTCCACATCATGGTTTTGTAATGGTCCTTTGTTCTTTTACCATATCTGAATTATGCATCCTCAATGTAAATTTTCTCATGCTTCATCCCTTTCAATCCTTGTCACGTCTTCCGGCCACATGACAAGCCCTGTTCCCCTATCCTAATTCCCACTCTATTCCTTCAGCACTTTGAGCTCCCCTCACCCCTTTAACCATGTCATCAGTGCCTTTACGTTTTGTACTCCAGAAACCTTTCCTAAATTATTCCGCTGCCATTTAACATTGGCATCAAAATTCAAGTCTTTAATTGAGCTTGGTAACATTTTATAATGCCTCCTTCTGCTCGTACATTCTTGTTCCCTCTTGGAGCAGTGAAACATCCCAGGACAGGAGGTGCTTTAAGAACGCACAACGTTGTTGTCTCTCCTCAGACATCTCAGTGAGCAAAGACAAAATTCCCCAGAGGAAAACTCAGGCATATTTTAATAAAGCTGTTTAGCAGTGAAAACAGAGGTATGACAGGTGGATAAATAGTTGACACAAGTGTAGTCATCCCTAATGATGGCAACGCTGCAGGTTACAGAACATAACAGTATGAAAACAAACACGGTTGTGGCACCATCCTTCAGGGTTAAACTAAATGGCTGCATAAAGGTTGCATTATGTAGCGTAGTACATGCAGGGATCTCTAAAGCAAACACACATGAATGCAGTAGATTAATTTACATAATTTACTTTACCTTCCAACATATACCCAGTGCGTGTAAGAAGCTGTTAAGGACTAAATTATTCCTGATCAAATCAAAATCATCTGGAGTCACAATCAACGCTAATTAAATTACATTTGCTTTTAACACAGAGAAACATCCCAAGGTTCCTTTAGGACCAGATTTTCCCTCAGTTTGTGTCCCATCACTGCGGCTAACAAGCAAGACGGAGCCGATGCTGCTCTACAAATCCAACAGCATCCATAGCCAAACATTTGTCTGAATTGCAGAGCTCGCCACAGCTTGAAACTTTAAATTCTAACTAATAATTATAGACAGATTGTCTCCAAATGTAAAATTATTATTAATTATATGGTTAGTTTAATCAAGATGATTACCAAATTCCTTGTATGTGAATACTTGGCCAATAAACTTATTCATTCATTCATGCATTCAAGAACAGAAACATTTGGTAAATTGTAAGCCACTTTTTCTTGGGTATTAAGTGCAAAGCTGTTTGCCTTTATGTCGAAAAGATAGTGTGCCGGAGTAATCAGCAATTCTGGCAGCATTTCTAGAGAACATGGATAGGTGACGTTTCAGGTCGACACTCTTCAGGCTCCCGATCCGAAATGTCATCTGTACATGATCTGCAGAGATGCTGTCTGACCTGCTGAGTCACTGCAGCACTTTGTGTCCTTTTGTATATTAACCAGCAACTGCAGTTCCTTTTTTTTTCTACCTTTCTGTTTAGGTAGATATTTAGTTTCCCCTTTCTATTCACTGCCGCAGATCTTCTCATCTTTGGTGCTCCACTTAATGAGGAAACAAAACAGAAGTGGCAGATACAAAGCAATGAAGCACAATTTGCTGGTCACAATTAAAGTCAGATATGCAGAAAAGGTACATGGCCCCAAAAAAGTAATTTTAGTTAAGAAATTAATAAAAGTAAGAGCACCTAATATTCCTGTTTCAAAATTGATTAATACAGAACATGTCAAGCAGGTTAAATTATGAATTTATACACAGGATAGAAAGATTTAAATGCATTTGTAAACGTAAGGTTGATTGCCAGAAGTGTGGACAAAGGCCAGAGATGGGAAGAAGACCAAAGACTAAAATTCATTTAAGCTTTAAACTCATTTACGCATTTTTAGTGCTGGTCATAGTTTCTGCAATAACCTGCTCCAATTCAAAGTATTTTTCAATTTAGTTTCAGATTCCTGGTCATTGTTAGGCTTTTGTAAACCCACAACTTTAAATCCAACTTGACAATAGCTTTGGGTCCTTGACAATAAGCAAACCAATGATTCTGATCGACAAGTCTGTCTCTGCTTATTACGTCAGGTACAGGATTATTCACCAGCAAAGTTCACACCACTTAACGCAATGCTGTACGTTTTAATTTCTGTTGCTTAATTTCTTTCAGTATTGCATAGCTGAACAAGTCCCACATGCAGTCAGTGTTGGTAGATCGCACTCCCGTTTAACACCTCTTCACACCGGGAAAGGGATCTACCAACCCTCTGACTGCATTGATAAGAGGCATCACTTGTGTTCCTTGAGAGCTCCTACGGATGAGAAATTGGGAATAAGAAGTGAAAGTTAATTTATTGTAAAAAAACGATGGAATGAGTACTGAAATCAGAAAGCAATAGTAAAATAAGCTAATTTACAGGTTTCCAAGCATGCTGCGTGGGGAGGATGAGAGGAAAGGAATTTGTTATTGAGCTGATTGTAATAAGTTTTGAAACCGACTGACTTTCGCAGATTTATACAGCACACATTCATACCAACTGCCAATGGTAGATCTTTGATATTTTTGCTAATTAATTCCACTGCCGTGGTTTTTCTCACTTGTTCTAGAAAATGTCTTGTCATCAGTTCTGTGCATTTCCTTTTGCAAATTATAATGTAATCCACTTCCAGATTTTAACAATTCACTACACAAGAAATGAATTTATGCTCCCATTTAATATCAAACGTATCAGACAGATATTAATTTCTTCTCGCTTTCCTTTAAATGGGCAACAGGACAAAATATCAGAAACTTATCCATGTGTCGGTCACGATTTTTGTTTCTAAGCACCTAAATCAATGTATGGAAAAATTACAAGCAGTCCACATCTTAAGGGGCTGTCCCACTTGGGCGACCTAATTGGCAAGTTTAGAAGAGTTTGAAAAAATGACATGTTGAAGACCTCCTTCGACTATGTAGAAGACCTCCTTCGACTATGTTGAAGACCAGCTTCGACTAGCTATGACTAACTTCGGGAAAATTGGACACCGAATAGTGGAGAGTGAAGATGACCTCCTTCGATCTCCTACGACTATGATGAAGACTATCTATGACTACCTTCGACTACCCTCGATTACCTACGACTAACATGCCGACCTATTACGACATACTATGACTAAACCTACGAGTAAAAAACGTATCGATTTTTTCCATGGCAACCTTTTTTTACTCGCGGGCATTTTTTAACATATTGAAAAAAACGCCGCGACCTAGCTGAGGCCTCGAGTACGCGGAGACCACTCTCGAGCATGAAGGAGAGTTACGAAGACCTCCTACGACCTCGTGTCGACCATGCTGCGAGAATGAGTCGAGGGCAAACTCGCCAGAACTCGCGGATTAGGTCGCCCAAGTGGAACAGGCCCTTAAACCTATGATGCACATTCCACGTGTATGAGACACTGTTCTGATCCCCAATCCAGGAAGAAATGCCTATACTGTGAGAAAAATAAAGGAAAAAGCGACATTCAAAAGTATAAATAAAGCTTCCTTTTGAAGGAATAAAAGAGAATTGTGGAAATACTTATTTGGTCTCCTTTGTGGCTGACCTGCAGGGTATTTCTTATTTATTTCAGTTTTCCAGCAACTGCATTATTTTGTGCATGAATTATGCACAACCAAGTAAGATATATCCATATTAGAGAATATACTAAAGCTCTCAGACTTACTGTTTATAATAAGACTACAGATCCTCACAGCTTAGGAGCACTCGACTTATGGATACAAATGTGCAAATAAGCGAGCGTTTGGGAGACCGGCGGGATGGATCTGTCGGCTCCTGCAGAGCTGCAGGTTTTTTTGCATCTTCTGTTCGGTTCATGGTCCCAGTCTATGAATGCCTGACTTATGGACAGCCCATATGTACAAACTAATGCATGGCCGACCAGAGGGATAGATTTGCTGGCTGCTGCGGGCTTTTTTTTAGGAATGTGGGAACTCGGCTCACGGCCACATTTCCGACTTGAGAACAGTTTGGGTTACGAATGGTTCGTAGGAACCGAACCTTGCCCTAACCCGGGAAGGACCAGAAATGACTGCTGCATCTACATCCACTTCAACCACCACACCCTCACCACCTTTGTTTGTCGGGACAAAATCTCCTGGTCTATGAAAGAATACCTTTAGATTTTATCCTCTGTCATCAAACTGCTTGGAGAGTGAAATAGCACCAAGAGTAATTTTTGTGAAACACCACTTCAATGGAAGAAACAATGGAAAACACGCATGGTTAATCCATGATAATGCTCTTGTCAGCAGTTAAATTGGTTGTTAAGGGGTATAGCCAATTTAAACAAAAGGAATTTAATCCAACTATGGAATTTGCACAGGCCCTCCCCAGGTTACAGCTGGGTTTTGTCTCTGCGAACTGTTAGTAACCCAAACAGTTCACGTCAGACCTGTGCCCACAAAATGTGTTCCATGTGGCAGAAGATGCCTGCAGCCCTGCAGCAGCCAGCAAATTCATCCTGCCTGTCTCCCAAATGGTTGTTGATATGTACGGGCTGTCCTTAATCGGATGAGGACATGTAATACTAATATGGTGGAAGTTATGATTTGCCCCTATAGCTCGTCATTCCTGTAACATACCTCACATGATCACATGTAGTAAACTTCCAGTATCACAATGAAAACACGAGCCCACTTTATCAGAATGCTCTAACCCACAAGCCACTCTTATGCTTGCTCTTGATGCCACTAAAATTAACTTTAGCTAGACAACTATCTAATTCTCTTTTTTTAAAGCAAGAAATGGATTTTGACGAATGAGGTGAGAAAACCCTGGGCAGACTGGCAATACTCTTTCAATGCACTTTGGAAATGGGGCTGATGCCAGAGGACGGGAGGATTACCTCTTGGTCAAAAAGATGGGTAAAGATAAACCTAGCAAAGCATACCAGTTAGTTGGACCTCAGTTATAGGAAAATGTACAGAAAACAATGTCCTGTTACAAGTTTAATAGTCACCTGGAAGAAGATGGATTAATTAAGGCAAACCAGAACAGATTTATTGTGGGCAAATAGTGATTAACAAGTTTGATAAGAATTTTGGATGAGCTATCAGATAAGGTTGATGTGCTGTGTGCAGAAATCCAGAAGATTTTTGATGAGGTGCCATATATCAGGCTTATCAGCAAAGTTGAAGCAGCCTATATAATACGGGACTTTGATAGCATGGATGCATAGATGGTTAATTCATAGCCAACAAAGTGTTATGATGAATCTTTGTTCCTTGAACTAGATGGAATCATAGAATTTATACTCTAGATTTGCTTTCTTCCTCTTTTAATTGCCACCTCCTTTGTTTAAAATATGATGATTATTTGTCCATAGGAGCAGAGGTCACAAAAATACACTCTAGTAACGTCTACTACTCAGGTACCTATTCATCTGCATGCATGCCATGGATTTCTTTCATATGAGTGTGGTTAAGTCTGGAATATTATTTTGGAAATTAGCAGAGATTAAATAGGAACAATAAGAAAGGAAAGTTGGGAATAGCAAGTGGAAAATGTACAAAGATTAATAAATTTAGGTCACTAAACAGTACCTCTTTAAACTGAGGCAAATGCAATTTTTCTGTAAGTCCAACCGTCACTTGTGTAAACAACGCAAGTCCAATATCTGAACAGCATTCCGTCTGTTATCATTTTGTCCATTTCCCGCATGAATCAATAAATACATTGAAACATATCATGTTTAGCAATGTAAAACTCAAGACCTTTAGCAACCAATGTATTAATAGAGATCGCAGAAACAAGGAACTGCAGATAGGCACAAAAAGCTGGAGTAACTCAGCGGGATTAGGCAGCATCTCTGGAGAGAAGGAATGGGTGACGTTTCGGGTCGAGACCCTTCTTCAGAAACGAGGAACTGCAGATGCTGGCTTACAGAAAAAGACACAATGTACTGGAGTAACTCAGCATCTCTGGAGAAAATGGATAGGTGACATTTCATGGATAGAAACCATTAGCCACATGGTTGTTTTACTTATGGCTGTGTCATGTAAAGTTAATGGGCCTGTCCCACTTAGGTGACTTTTTAGGCGACTACTGGAGACTATGTAGTCGTCAGGTGGTCGCCACATGGTGGTTGCCGGGCGTCGCCTTCATGGTCGTGAGGAGCTCCCGCATTCTGGGAACTGGTCGCAGCCTCACTATGGTCGCCGTGAATTTTTTAACATGTTGAAAAATTAGCGGCGACTAGAATTAAGAGTAGCGACAATTCTCGAGCCGTAGGTGGGTTGCCAGGAGGTCCTAATGGGTTGCCAGGAGGTCGAAGGTTCTCGTAGGTTCTCGTAGGTTGTAGCCGGTGCTGACCGGTGAATTTCATTGGCTCATTGGGAAAAAAAAAGGTAAGCAGTAGTTTTCAGAACCAAGGATACGTTAAATGTCTGCCGAGCTTCACAACAATGTTTCCCTGGCTTCTTAAAAGTTGTCCCCACTCCTTCTCCCCCTTCTCCTCCCTCTTCCTTCCTCTTTTAAAAGATTTACCGTACACTGTGCTTTAGCCGTCTTAATTACAGCGCCAACCTTTCTGTTCATCGCGGTATGTGTCTGTATCACCTTGGCTTTGCATCGTGTGAATTTTTTAGACAGGGCATTACCACCGTACGATTGGCAGCTTTTGCCAACAGTGTCTGTTTTTTCGTCTATTTCTTATTTTTAGTCTGTTTAAAAGTATATTTTTGGAAGTTTCTTAGTCTTTTTATGTGGGGGAGGTGGGGAGGGTAAGGGGGAAACCGCTTTTCAGTCACTTCCTGGTCGAGGATTCGACTATTCTCCGAGTCGTGTCTTCGCTCCCCCCTCGCAGCCTACCATCTGGATTGGCGTGGCATTTCCTGCCGGAGACCGACCAGAGCTTCAACAGCGGCGCAGCACTGATTTACCATCGTGGAGCGGGCGATGCCTTACTGGGATTCGCCGTGTTGGAGTTCCGGAGTGTTGGGCTGCTGCTTTAACATTGTGGAGCTGTGGTTGCGGAGCTTCTAGCCGCGGGCGGCGCTGACTTTAACATCGCGGCGCCCAGGGATCCCTTTGCCAAGGCCGCCAGTATTGGAATCTCCGCCCAGCTCAGCCTGTAGACTTTGGGAGCCGCAGCTTCCGGTAAGAAGTGGCCGATTCGGAAACTCCAAGCCGCTGAGAATGTTCTTCCGTTCCAACGTCGGAGTTCCGATCATCCCGGCAAGAGGGCCTGAACATCGTGCCACCGTAGCGGCGACTGCGGAGGGCTCACGGACCACGGGTGAAAAAAGAGGAAGATGACTGAACTTTATTGCCTTCCCTCACATTTGGAAACGTTAATTCCGCTATGTGGGGATGTTCATGTTAAATTCTATCGTGTGTTGTGTTCCTTTTATTCGTATGGTTGTATGGTAACTAAAATTTCACTGTACCAATTGGTGCATGTGACAATAAATGTAAACTGAAACTTAATTTAACCGGGGGGAGCGCTGTCTAAAAAAATGCACATGGGCTGATGAAGGAAGCGATGTGTTTGTGTGTGTGTGTGTTCCACGCTGACAGTCGCCGTTCCAGTTCCCGTTTTTTCAGGCGACTGCCGGCATTTTGACAGTCGCTGGCAGTCCACTGAAAAATCGCCTAAGTGAGACAGGCCCATAAGGCTTGTAAAGTTATTTATGATCGGGAAGATCCAGAAATAGTGATACATTTGTTTTATATCTAATAATGAATAATTTACAATATTTCTGTGCATGCAAGAAATTTGATAGCTATTAATATCTCCCAATTCTTTATTTTGTATTTTTACAAATATTAATAATGATCAACATGGTAGAAGAAGCAGACATTTTTATGAATTTTTCCACACTCTTAGGTTTCAAGATAGGACAGTTGAAACCTCAAGCTGTACTACTGCTGTGGTGACATGTAATAGCCAGACTAGTCCGAATGCACCTGAGAAAATTATAGACTGCTTTGCATGGAGACAAACTCCAATCAAACCTTCCAATACCTTAAATAATTGTAAATGTCTTTTTTCTCTTTGTGGCTTCACAAGAATGAAAATAATCTATGCCTGAAGCAAAGCCAAGGACAAACATGAAATACGAATGTAAACAGAAAGGAGTAATGCTTGTGTTTACTTAAAGGTCTTAGAAAGGATATACAGGCCTAAAATAATAATGTAACCAATGAAAGATGGACGTCCGGACGGGCAATATGAAAATCAGGATCAAGCTAATTCAGGAAAAGAAATGTTACGATAGTCATTCTTTTCACTCCCATGGGAATAAATAATCTATGACGTTCACTATTTGTAACATTGTCAGCCTAGTAAACAAAAGCCAGACATGTATTGTATACAATGTCCATTCAATCGCTATTTAGAATTTGTATTTCCTTCACAAGACCTTTAAATAGATTCTAATGAGCCACTTCAGACTTCTTCAAATTGTTATGGCTCTCTTCACAATATTAGAGGAGTAATAACTAAGAATTTCCATCATATTTGAACCATCAGTCTGTTACATTTAATTGTTACTGTGGCACACTGGCACAAATTAGTTCATTCGTACATTTCCCTAAAACTCGTCATAATTTCAATTTATAGTGTGCCGAGCACAAGAGAACTGCTCAACAAGAAGTTTCTTCTTAGTTCTTTTGAGTTCACGTTTTAGAAAATGAATTAGAATCACCTGGAACAATGTTGCCATCTTATTAGAAATTGGGTGATTTTGTAAACAGTGGAGGTAAATTTATGTTAAGAATGTCAGAAAATTGGTTTAGGGTTCAGTTTTGATTATCAATCAAAATTCTAAGTTCCAGTTGTGCTTCTATCAGCCAACAATATAGTGGAATGCATAAGTACATTATTTTAATAGGAAATACCACATATAAAAAAGGTCAGGGCAAAAACATTGTTGTTTGCCATGGAATTCTGCAATGTCCCAATATTGTAAGTGTAAAAGTTCAAATATTTTCTTGCATTCCAGAAAGTAGAGAAATGAAGCATTTTGATGGATAAAGCATTAGAAGAAACACATGCCATTCTCCATTTCATTTTTGTTTTAAGGAAGTAAAACTATAGGAAGCCCTGCAAAAAGTCCTACTTCTGCTTCATAGACAGTTTAGTTTAGTTTACTTAATTTGGAGATACAGCACAAAAACAGGCCCACTGAGTCCACACTGACCAGCAATCCCCACACAATAGCACTATCCTACACACTAGGGACAATTTATAATCTTTACCAAAGCTAATTAACATACGAACCTGTACATCTTTGGGGTGTGGGAGGAAACCGGTGCGCTGGAGAAAACCCATGTGGTCACAGGGAGGACGTACAAACTCTGTACAGACAGCCTTCGTAGTCAGGATCGAACCCAGGTCTCTGACACGGTAGGGCAGCAACTCTACTGCTGCGCCACCATGCCGCTGGGTTGAACATAAACTCTGTATCCTCATCTCCAAATGCCTACAATAGCCAATTTCCTTTTGCAGTCTTATCCAGTCGATTGTATATGCTTAAACTCATGCATTCAATTTTTGGCTCCCTATACAGTGCCATCTTCAGAGTTCAAAAATCACCTGCTTTAACCCATTTATAGATACATAGATACATAGAAAATAGGTGCAGGAGTAGGCCATTCGGCCCTTCAAGTCTGCACCGCCATTCAATATGATCATGCCTCATCACCCAACTCAGTATCCTGTACCTGCCTTCTCTCCATACCCCCTGATACCTTCAGCCACAAGGGCCACATCTAACTCCCTCTTAAATATAGCCAATGAACTGGCCTCAACTACCCGATGTGGCAGAGAGTTCCAGAGATTCACCACTCTCTGTGGGAAAAATGTTGTTCTCATCTTGGTCTTAAAGGATTTCGCCCTTATCCTTAAGCTGTGACCCCTTGTCCTGGACTTCCCCAACATCGGGAACAATCTTCCTGCATCTAGCCTGTCCAACCCCATAAGAATTTTGTAAGTTTCTATAAGATCCCCTCTCAATCTCCTAAATTGTAGCGAGTATAAGCCGAGTCTATCCAGTCTTTCTTCATATGAAAGTCCTGACATCCCAGGAATCAGTCTGGTGAACCTTCTCTGCACTCCCTCTATGGCTATAATGTCCTTCCTCAGATTTGGAGACCAAACTGTACGCAATACTCCAGGTGTGGTCTCACCAAGACCCTGTACAACTGCAGTAGAACCTCCCTGCTCCTATACTCAAATCCTTTTGCTATGAAAGCTAACATACCATTCGCTTTCTTCACTGCCTGCTGCACCTGCATGCCTACTTTCAATGACTGGTGTACCATGACACCCAGGTCTCGCTGCATCTCCCCTTTTCCTAATCGGCCACCATTTAGATAATAGTTTGCTTTCCTGCTTTTGCCACCAAAGTGGATAACCTCACATTTATCCACATTATACTGCATCTGCCAAACATTTGCCCACTCACCCAGCCTATCCAAGTCACCTTGCAGTCTCCTAGCATCCTCCTCACAGCTAACACTGCCCCCCAGCTTAGTGTCGTCCGCAAACTTGGAGATGTTGCCTTCAATTCCCTTATCCAGTCCATTAATATAAATTGTAAATAGCTGGGGTCCCAGCACTGAGCCTTGCGGTACCCCACTAGTCACTGCCTGCCATTGTGAAAAGGACCCGTTTACTCCTACTCTTTGCTTCCTGTTTGCCAGCCAGTTCTCTATCCACATCAATACTGAACCCCCAATACCGTGTGCTTTAAGTTTGTATACTAATCTCTTATGTGGGACCTTGTCAAAAGCCTTCTGAAAGTCCAGATACAACACATCCACTGGTTCTCCCCTATCCACTCTACTAGTTACATCCTCGAAAAATTCTATAAGATTTGTCAGACATGATTTACCTTTCGTAAATCCATGCTGACTTTGTCCAATGATTTCACCACTTTCCAAATGGGTTGCTATCCCATCTTTAATAACTGACTCTAGCAGTTTCCCCACTACCGATGTTAGACTAACTGGTCTGTAATTCCCCGTTTTCTCTCTCCCTCCCTTCTTAAAAAGTGGGGTTACGTTTGCTGCCCTCCAATCCTCAGGAACTACTCCAGAATCTAAAGAGTTTGAAAGATTATCACTAATGCATCCACTATTTCTGGAGCTACTTCCTTAAGTACTCTGGGATGCAGCCTATCTGGCCCTGGTGATTTATCGGCTTTTAATCCATTCAATTTACCCAACACCAGTTCCCGACTACCTGGATTTCACTCAGTTCCTCCATCTCCTTTGACCCACGGTCCCCTGCTATTTCCGGCAGATTATTTATGTCTTCCTTAGTGAAGACGGAACCAAAGTAGTTATTCAATTGGTCCGCCATATCCTTGTTCCCCATGATCAATTCACCTGTTTCTGACTGCAAGGGACCTACATTTCTTTCAACTAATCTCTTTCTCCTCACATATCTATAAAAACTTTTGCAGTCATTTTTTTATGTTCCCTGCCAGTTTTTCTTTCATAATCTATTTTCCCTTTCCTAATTAAGCCCTTTGTCCTCCTCTGCTGGTCTCTGAATTTCTCCCAGTCCTCTGGTATGCTGCTTTTTCTGGCTAATTTGTACGCATCATCTTTTGCTTTGATACTATCCCTGATTTCCCTTGTTATCCACGGATGCACTACCTTCCCTGATTTATTCTTTTGCAAACTGGATGAACAATTTTTGTAGTTCATCCATGCAGTCTTTAAATGCCTTCCATTGCATATCCACCATCAACCCTTTTAGAACTAATTGCCAGTCAATCTTGGCCAATTCACGTCTCATACCCTCAAAGTTACCTTTCTTTAAGTTCAGAACCGTTGTTTCTGAATTAACAATGTCACTCTCCATCCTAATGAAGAACTCAACCATATTATGGTCACTCTTGCCCAAGGGGGCATGCACAACAAGACTGCTAACTAACCATTCCTCATTACTCAATACCCAGTCTAGAATAGCCTGCTCTCTCGTTGGTTCCTCTACATGTTGGTTTAGATAACTATCCCGCATACATTCCAAGAAATCCTCTTCCTCAGTACCCCTGCCAATTTGATTCACCAAATCTATATGTAGATTGAAGTCACCCATTATAACTGTTTGGCCTTTGTTTGATGCCATCCCCAACTTCACTACTACTGTTAGGTGGCCTGTACACAACACCCACCAGCGTTTTCTGCCCCTTAGTGTTTCGCAGCTCTACACGTACCGATTCCACATCATCCAAGCTAATGTTCTTCCTTTCCACTGCGTTAATCTCCTCTCTAACCAGCAACGCTACCCCACCTCCTTTTCCTTTCTCTCTATCCCTCCTGAATATTGAATATCCCTGGATGTTCAGCTCCCAGCCTTGGTCACCCTGGAGCCATGTCTCCGTGATCCCAACTATATCATAATCATTAATAGCTATCTGCACATTCAACTCATCCACCTTATTACGAATGCTCCTTGCATTGAGACACAAAGCCTTCAGGCTTGTTTTTACAACGCTCTTACCCCTTTTACAATTATGTTGAAAAGTGGCCCTTTTTGATTTTTGCCCTGGATTTGTCTGCCTGCCACTTTTACTTTTCACCTTGCTACCTATTGCTTCCGCCCCCATTTTACAACCCTCTGTTTCTCTGCTCACCCATTTAAGAACCCCACCACCTCTTATTCTCTGTTTATTATTGTTTTCTTCTTCCCCCCCTACATGTTGGGTCTGAGTGCTTTCCTTCTCTGCCTCCTGCCTCACACACTGTCTAATAGCTTTCTCTATTTGAGTCCCTCCCCCCAACCGTTCTAGTTTAAAGTCTCCCCAGTAGCCTTAGCAAATCTCCCCGCCAGGATATTGGTCCCCCTCGGGTTCAAGTGCAACCCATCCTTTTTGTACAGGTCGCACCTTCCATAAAAGAGGTCGCAATGATCCAGAAATTTGAATCCCTGCCCTCTGCACCAGTCCTTCAGCCACGCATTTATCCTCCACCTCGCTCCATTCCTACTCTCACTGTCGCGTGGCACAGGCAGTAATCCCGAGATTGTTACCTTTGCTGTCCTTCTCTTAAACTCCCCTCCTAACTCCCTAAATTCTCCTTTCAGGACCTCTTCCCTTTTTTTACCTATGTCATTGGTACCTATATGTACCATGACCTCGGGCTCCTATCCCTCCCCTTTCAGGATATCTTGGGCACGTTGAGACACATCACAGACCCTGGCACCAGGGAGGCAAACTACCATCCGGGTCTCCCTACTGCGTCCACAGAATCGCCTGTCTGACCCCCTAATTATAGAGTCCCCTATTACTAATGCCCTCCTCTTCTTTTCCTTACCCTTCTGAGCAACAGGACCGGTCTCTGTACCGGAGGCCTGGCCGCTGTCGCTACCCCCAGGTAGGCTGTCCCCCCCAACAGTACTCAAACAGGAGTACTTATTGTCAAGGTGTACAGCCACCGGGGTACTCTCTAGTCCCTGCCTGTGCCCCTTGCCTCTCCCAACCGTGACCCACTTGCCTGCCTCCTGTGGTCTTGGAGTGACCACCTCCCTGTAACTCCTCTCAATGACTTCCTCGCTCTCCCTGACCAGACGGAGGTCATCGAGCTGCTGCTCCAGGTTCCTAATACGGTCCCTTAGGAGCCCCATCTCGATGCACCTGGCGCAGATGTGGACGTCTGTAAGGCTGTCAGATTCCTTGATCTCCCACATCTGACATCCAGAACAACAAACTGCCCTGGCCCTCATACTCCCCTTACCTAGGATACAATACAAAACAAACTGCTACAATACAATCAGCAGGGATCTGACTCCCAATCAGCTGCTCCCTCTTGTCTGCTTCCACCAATCAGCGGCTTCCTTAAGCCCACTTGTTTTTGAAGTGCGAGTGGAACTTGGAACGTTATAGATTTCGGTTCCTCCTCCCTCTGCGACCTCTTCAATGGCTCTTGGGTCTCCGTAAGGAACAAGCCCCGCGCTCGACTTTAACTCCTACCGCTCGGGTGTAGCTCCTCCCTCTGCGACCGCTCCAACGGCTCTCGGGCCCATAAGACCCTTTTTTTTCTTTATAGCTTTACAAACTATTTAAAATCTTATTGATTAATTTTCTTTAGAGTGTCTCATCAAATCCATATAGTGTTTAAGAAGGAACTGCAGATGCTGGAAAATCGAAGGTACACAAAAATGCTGGAGAAACTCAGCGGGTGCAGCAGCATCTTTGCTCCATAGATGCTGCTACACCCGCTGAGTTTCTCCAGCTTTTTTGTAAATCCATATAGTGGTTGTTTTCTTCTGTGAATTATGCCATGACCTTTCAAAACAAGTTATTGCTGGACAAATTAGTATGTATTTTGGTCATAATGGGGAACTGTGGTGCTGGTTCCCACCTATTCTGACTGCAGTCATCAATGGATATTGTGGCATAATTACTTAGGAATGTTATCATGTTTGAAATGGTCTATAAGCAAACTCCATTACAGGTTAAGAGCTACCATCTTGAATCACCACCTTGATTTCCACCATGGCAAGCACCCTAACACTTTCTCCATATTAAAGAAAGAGGATTAAAAAATACGATGCAGTTGGTCCACATTTTTTGTTACTCAAATCGAATAATGAAACTGTAAAGTCACCTGAGCTGCATGACACAATATAGCGGCGTTCACAAACTTCAAGAACTCCCAAGAAAAAACAAGAGCTGTAGGGGAAACTCAGCAGGACAGGCAATATCTGTGCAAGGAAATGAATAGTCAATGTTTTGGATCATCTGGACTACTACCAATGCTCCCTGACCCCCCGAGAACCTGCAGCAGATTTTGGTGTCTTGTGTCTTCATGAACTCCCACTCAACCTGTGTTCATGCATTAGCAAAATCGACCCTGCAACAGTCTAATGCTGCTTCCAAGGAAGCAGCACAGGATTATTGTATTTTAAGGCAATCTCCCATGGTTAATTAACATGGATAAGGCAAACTTAAATGATGGCTCCGCAGAGACCTAAGCTGTGACCTAATGACATTCTTAGGAGCCACAGTCTAAAGTTGAAAAAACACAATACATCTCACCAACTATAACCAATTCTTGAGTCTTAGGCTTTACTTTAGAGATACAGTGCGGAAACAGGACCTTCAGCCCACCACCATGCCAGCGCCGACCAGCGATCACCCTGTACAGTAACACTATCCTACACATTAGGGACAATTTACAATTTTTTAATGAAGCCAGTTAACCTACAAAACCTGTACGTCATTGGAGCGTGGGAGGAAACTGGAGCACCCGGAGAAAACCCACACAGTCACAGAGAGAATGTACCAACTCAGTACACAGTACCCGTAGTCAGGATCGAACCCTGGTCACTGGCGCTGTAAGACAGCAATTCTACTGCTGTGCCACTGTGCCAAGTCCATTAGGAAGCTGGACTTATTTAGAAGCCATGGCGCAAAATAAATAAAATTTCAATATTATTTTGCTAATTTCATTGCAAAATTTGACAATGAAAGTTCACCCCATTAAGGTAGTTTCCTTCTTGAACCTTTCACCTGTAGTGGTAAATCTCACCGGGCTTCCTTCCACTGCCCTCTTATCTCACTGAGATAACTCACGACGTTGCTTTGAGCCAGACATTCCCAACTACGCCATCTCTTCACACATCACTGGTTTAGTTCTGCTGCCCTCCTACTAGTAATCGACTTCTCAAATCCCATTTCCTCCACCATCATCCTCAGTGATTACTTCACACTCATCCTAACCTTACTTTAGTCTTTCCCATCCATGCTCAAGTAGTCATCACTGTCCAGTCCTGCATCCCAACGGCCTCTCTTCATAATCTCCATTCCTCATCAATGGTGGAAGATCACAATAGCCTATGTGATGTTCCCATTTAACACACTCCCATAACCCGAATAGTGTATTTTTCGTCATGTTAAACAATTATTGGCCTCCTGTGTAATATATTTGATTTGATCTCATTGAGAAGATCTTTAGGTCTGGAGTCTGTGACAAACAGGATGAAACTTGAATGGACTTAAGTCCGAATGTGAATATAGCACCGTCTGAAATGTTTCACCTTGGCAGAGTGAATGATGAAAAATGACTCAGTCACTAAAACGAGATTGAGGTCCTTGAAAAAAATGACTATTCTTGAAATTCTTGGAATCTGAATTCCCTGTGGAAAGGTTTAAGTGTTCAATTGTGCCTATCTACTGATCAGAATTCACCCGTGCCTGTGAACGTGCTTTAAGCTTTTCAAATAATTATAAAATTCACTGCATTGATTCAGATTGGTCAATAAATAGAAAAGAAAAACATAGTCTGAGACTTAGGATTCAATCTTTAAATAGAATTTATCAGAAAAAATTATGCAGAGAGCTGAAGAGGAAAAACTAAAGGACTATTTATCCCAGCTCAGAAATGAACAAATCCTTTCCTTGCTAAGTGTTGTACAAATAAAAACAGTTTCATCATTGGAGAAGAAAACAAAATTCTAGTTACTCAGTCAGTCAATGAATTTCCCTATGTGGAATTGATCTGTGCACATTGGAAGATTGCCAACCCAGAGGTGAGATCCATTAAATGGCCTTGACTATGGAGTGGCAAAAATAGCTTGAATTAATATTTGCTATTGAATGACCTCCAGAGAAGTGTATGCATGTGGACAAGTACAGGATAGGGATTGGCTGCGTTAATGCAACATCAGTTTTATAGATTTTTAGTATTCACTCTCAAAAGGGAAAGAAAAGTAGAGACAGATGGCAGCTGGGGGAAAGTGAAAGAAATGGAAAAAGAGGAGAGACAGAAAGAGGGAGGGGGAGAGAGAGACCTTGAGAGGAGGTGAGGGAGAGGGGGGTGGGAGGGAGAGAAGGATGGGGGAGGGATAGATGGGGGAGGGGAAGAGAGAGAGGGAGAGAGAGGGAGAGGGAGGAAGGGGGCGAGGGAGGGGTAGAGGGAGTGGGGGGGGGGTGAAGGGAGGGGGGAGAAAGGGGAAGACCCACATCATAAGGACCAATGTTCATTTACCTTCCTAAACCACATACCAACTGCTAAGCTCTTGCTTGCACAGGAAAACCTAGATCCATCTGTACTTTGGCCATCTGTAATCTTTCCCCATTGAAATAACAGCCTGCCTTGAGATTCCTCTTACTGATGATGTTAAACTTTCTTATATTAAACTTCACTTGTTAAGTTTTCACTCACTTAGTTAACCTAGATATATCCAGTTGCAGATTTCTAATATTCTCACTGCACCATGCCCTCCCACGTATTTTTTGTGTAATTTCCCCTAGCTATTAATATAAATTACAAAATAATTAAGGGCCGAGAGCTCATCTTTGAGCCTGAAAAAAATATATTCAGGCTCTGTGTTGTCTATGCAATAATCCATCTTCAATCCATACTAACATTCTACCCATAATACCATGAATTTCTATTTTTTATTTGTCATCTTGCTAAATACCTACTGTAAATCCAAATCACTACATCTGCAGATTCCCCACTGCTTGTTACATCCTCAAAGAACTCTGGTAAGTTTGTCAAGTATGATTTACCTTTCATAAAACCACGTTGGCTTGGTTTGATTATATTAAGCTTCTCTGACTAGCTTTTTTATCCTTGATTATACATTCCAGAACTTACCACGAAACAGATGTTAACCTAACAGGCCTATAATTACTCACCTTTGTCTTCCTCCCTTTGTGAACATCGGAGTCACATTTGCAGACTTCCAATGCACAGGTAACTTCTTAGAACTCATTGAGTTGTGAGAAACTTCAACCAATGGCTCCACTATCTCTGCATTTTGATTCCTTGAAAATGTGCAGATTGGGAAAGAAAGTTGGCTACTGTACATTGCTCCCAGTCTGTGGGTTAGTGATAGAATCAGTTGGGAGCTGAGGAGAATGTGAGAATTTTAAAAGGTTAAACATATGTTCAGAGTAAACGTAGAGGCAGTATGGACATTCGACCGAAGGGCCGGATTCTGCGCTGTATGTCTCTATGGCTCTCCAAGAAACAATATCTTGAGGACCTACTGACCAGTGCCACCTGTGTCTTCTTTCCCCAGCTATTCATTATTTATACCCAAAACAATACCTCATCACCGTATTTATATCAATTTACAGCCACATGCTGTTTCCAAAGCTACCGTTAGTTAACAAAGCTATCCTGAGTATGTACCCTTTTTGCCTATTCACTTGTAATTTGAATAACCTGGAATAGATATTAGATTATACCCCTGTGACTAGTTCTGCCATAAACTCACCTTACTTGACCGAGGAGCAAATCATGGAAGCTAAGGAATTGAGGCATGTGAGTTGTGTTTAGTTTAAGCCTAACATGTTTGCGCAGACCAGCGATCACCCGTAGTTCTACCCTAGACATTAGGGACAATTTACAGAAGCCAGTTAACCTACAAACTTGCACATCTTGGGAACGTGGGAGGAAACCGACCGGAGCACCCAGAGAAAACCCACATAGTCACAGGGAGAATATACAAATTGTGTACTGACAGCACCCATAGTCAGGATCGAACCAAGGTCTCTAATGGCAGCAACTCTACTACCCACTATGCCACCCCAACAACTGTTATTTGGGTTTCCAATAAAGAATTTGCTGATTTATCAGCAGAAAAGTAATGAAGAGAACAAAAACACAAGTTTAACAAAAGTATTTTCTTATAGTTGGCATGTCTGCTTTTGTAATTTGAAATTTTAAGATATCACGATAAGGTGTCATTTAAGGACTGATTTAGAAATATTGAGAAAGGAAGGAATCAAAATAGATACTCCATGGCACAGATTCTATATTCAACTTCCTAAAATGGTCTATACTTTTACCTTGCTAAACATTTAATCATAGCACTCTCTATCTCAAACATTCGGTGAAGAAGTCATCAGAAATAATTCATCTGGAATAACACCTTTAACTTGCACTTTCCAAAAAATATTAATTTAGATCAAAGAATCAAAACATCACAGAGTCTGACAGAAAACAAATAAACTGCACTTGACATAAAGGTAAAATGCAACTGGAGAAAAGTAATGAAGAGAACAAAAACAAAAGTATTTTGTCTGCTTTTGTAATTTGAAAATCTTATTGTGTCACTGAGTCCTAGAGTGCAGAAACAAGCCCCTCAGCCCACCAAGTCCATGCCGACTGTCATGTACCTATTAGGTATGTTACAAAACTTACCTTCAGTCGCGTTGTAATTCTGCCACTGGCCGTGTGCGCGATTTTGGCGCCTTTAAGGGGGGGCGGGGTTAAAACGCGGGTTTCTCCTCCCTTGTCCTGGGAATATTTTGTTGGAGTACAAGCCTTGGCTGACAAAATCGTTCCTACCGGCGTTTTGTGAATTTTTTATTTTTATTAAATCGTCAATGTCAGCGCTACAGTAATTTTAAAAGCAGCTCCTGAAGCGTCAACGCCGATAACGGGGACGGATTTCACACACGGGACAGGTAAACGAAAGTGCTTTCTTTAAATGTATAAAAGTGCTTCTTAAGAAGCCTTTAATTCACATTTTGTCATGCGACACGGTGATTTTATTCCCCGAATTAACGGCAGTATTTTTCATGCCAATACGGGGTTAAATTCACCGCAAATCAACGTTCCAAAAGATCGCGTTCCAGTAATCCTCACTCGCAAGATGAATTAAATCCCCATTAATTTACAGGTATTAAACATTCAATTCCTTCCATTTGGCCTGTAAATTCATGAAAATTAGATTTAAAAATTATGTTATATTGTGAATTATTGTGTGAATGTTATTTGGACACTTAGGCTATTTAAAAATGTTAATCTATTCTTAAGAAATTGATAGATGGTTAGATCTAGTAATTGAATTTTGTAATTAGCTACAATTAGGTAACTAACTAATTATATGCTTTACTTTCATGTCTTCGAAGTAAGATTGTTTCATATTTGTTTCAGAATGCTTCAATCTATAATACCTGAAAATTTCTTTCAGTTATCATAATTTTTAAGAAAGTTATGGGCTTTTAACTGTCCTCGATCACAGCTTTTGTGTTAAGTCAATGGAAAAGCAATAGGGAACTAGATGCTAATTTCTGAGTATGATAATGGCCATAACATTTTTAATACTGAAGATATGAAAGTGAATTAAGTGTCAAATTAAACTTCTTTTTATGCTTTATCTGATGGGATAAATTGCAGACTTTATTTTTAAAATCTCAAAATATTGTAACATTGCTATACCTATCTGTATTCATCCTATTTACCAGCACCACTGGACCTCAGTCTACTATGCCTCAGCAGTTCAAAAGTTCATCAGGATGCTTAAATGGAGTGAGAGTATCTACCTCAACTTATTACACATATTTTCTGGAAACATATTGCATGCTGGAATCATGGGGAAATACCTTTGCATCTATAAACCTCTCTAAATCAAGGTAGAATCCTGCAATTGTCAAGTCAAGCAACCTCCCTATACATAAAACCAGAACTATTTTGTCACTGGTGACTGGGCTCTAATTGGATGCAATCTATGTTGGAGGTAACGTTGGATCAGAGACTTGGTTATTTTTTGTTAAATCAGAAGCCTGCTCAGAATCAGCTTTCACTGTATCAAGTTCATAGATAGCTCTAAATGCATTGCGATGCCTTTTATTGATCAGTGATGTATACAATTATTTACTTCTGAATCCAGAGACTAGACTTTAGACTTTACTTTAGACATACAGAGCGGAAATAGGCCTATCGGCCCTCTGAGTCCGCGTCGACTAGTGACCATTATCCTATACACTAGGGATAATTTACAATTATTACCGAAGCCAATTAACCTACAAACCTGTACATCTTTGGAGTATGGGAGGAAATCAGAAAACCCTTAGAAAGCCCACGAGGACACAGGGAGAACATACAAACTCTGTACAGACAGCACCCGTAGTCAGGATCAAACCCGGGTCTCTGGTGCTGTAAGGAAGCAGCTCTACTGCTGTGCCACTGTGCCGCCTCTAATGATGCAGATTTACCAAAAAAAATAGGAATATTATATTCTAGTCCTTTACAACAACTGCAAGAAGGAAGCCAAAATAGGGTTTAAGAACTTAGTACAATTGCAATCACTATTTCATTCTGCACACTACAGTGTGAAGAATATAACAACTACATTTTAGTATTTCATTAATCTTATAAATATACAGTTACATTTTCTACGGTAAATACGCAAAAACACGATTGCACAAATGCTTGATGTTTGACAATTTACAGCAATATACCAGTCACAAATCCTCACGATTAACCAATTCATGGCCTCATTATTCAAGGCGTACCATAATTAAATCCATTGCTGCAAATCAATGGTTAAATTATTGAAAATATTCTAGAAAATATTCGATTTGTACAAATATGTTTTTCCTCTAATAGTCTTTTTTTTAAAACAGTAATGCATCTATTTACAAAGACATTAATTCGTAAAATATGCCACATTTGAAAATCAAATTAGCCTTTATATTGTCCCAAGAAGCCGTACATTCCATAATTTGAAGTAAATAAGGAGTTTACTTACTCCTGAAATGATTTTCAAAGAACTCACTGTACCTGGTCCTTTTCCCTCATCCCATGCACACTGGTACAATTACTTACCTTGCAAAGAACAATGGATGAAGCATATGACTGACTGGATATTGGAGTTAACTTGTACCACTGTGTTTTCAATATCTAAAGCTCAGCTGTCACCTTTGTAATTCAATACAAAGCTTAAAGGGCCTGTCCCACTTACGTGTCCTTGACACGCAAATTACGTGACCTCGTGGTCGCTTTGAGGCGTACAGGCATCATATGGCCGCGCGGGGCCGGTCCCACTTAGAAGCGCAGAGGGGTATGTGTTGTGCGCGATATCGCGCGGGGCTCCGATATTTTTGTAGTGAACGAAATCTTCGCGCGCCAACGGCCTGTCGCTGAACTGACGGCCAAAGTGGGACAGGCCCAAGACCCTGGCGCGACACAACGTCTCACCTTCAACAGCAGCAGAAGCAGGCAAACAATCGCCGAGCTCGGCCTGGGGCTCACGGCCGTTGCGGTCCGGATCCGCCCCCACTTCTACTCCCAGAGCAGGGCCAAGAAAATTGAAGATAGACTCAAAATGCTGGAGTAACTCAGTGGGACCGGCAGCATCTCTGGAGAGATGCAATGGGTGATGTTTCGGGTCAGGACCCTTCTTTCAGACTGAAAAATAGTCTCGACACGAAACGTCACCCATTGCTTCTCTCCAGAGATGCTGCCGGTCCCACTGAGTTACTCCAGCTTTGTGTCCATCTTCAAATGACGTCACGCGCTCCAGACGGCGGTGCGTACGCATGTAATCGCGACCTTCACAGGACCATCGCGGCTCAACGTGACCACGAGGTCGCGTAATTTGATGCCAAGGACACGTAAGTGGGACAGGCCCTTAAGGGTTATTCTGAGAACCAAGGTAATGTATAGGACTAGTCACTAAGCTTGTACCTGCAAGATTCTTTCTCCTGTTCAATGGACACTTGTAAATCAAAAATCTATCTTACTTCTGTACTAAGTAGTATTCTCCATGTAATTCACAATAAACGCCAGAAGCAGAAGCCAGGCCTGTTCCAAGATAGAGAAAAAAAAGTGTATGACTGTCTTTTATATCTATTTTCCCAGATTCGTGCAGTAAGCATTTGAGATATATCATAGGCTTTCAGTAGCTCTTTTACAGTACATTTACCCCAGCTAAGTGCTCCCCAAAACCCATTACTAATCGGCTTAATCTCAGCTATGAGCTCAGCAGTCTTTTACAGAGCCAATAAAGAGACTCACTTGGTTCTCACTGTGAGTCTCTTTAATGGCTCGGTAAAAGACTGAAATAGCAATAATATGGCAGGATCACTTAACTGCAATTAGAACACAACTGAGATAAATTTAAGGACTATGCCTTTATTTAATTAGTCTTCTCGTATGATATTTGTGATTTTAATATTCTGTTACAAACCATGATTGAAAACATATAAAATCTCCCTTATCCTTATTTACTTGAATTTTCCAAAGCGCACACAGCAACAACCCTTAAGAGATGGCAACAAGATGCCTCCATCCTTATTCCCACAAATGTGATCTGCACTGGATTTTCTGCTCATTGTGGCCTGCCCTCTGAGAGTGTAAATCCAGATATGAATGATTGTAACTGTTGGCAATTTTGGCAGTGCCGTGAATTTATTGGAACATAAATTACCTGGACCAATGTTCCAGAGACACAAGCTTACCCCACACATCTTAAATATTTGCCCCACTCACTCTAATGCTATGCCCTCTACTCTTTGGTCTGCATCCCAGGGTCCTCAGGGAGGTGGCTCTAGAAATAGTGGACGCATTGGTGATCATTTTCCAATGTTCAATAGATTCAGGATCAGTTCCTGGGGATTGGAGGATAGCTAATGTTATCCCACTTTTCAAGAAAGGAGCGAGAGAGAAAACAGGGAATTACAGACCAGTTAGTCTGACTTCAGTGGTGGGAAAGATGCTGGAGTCAATTATTAAAGAGGTAATAATGGAGCATTTGGATAGCAGTAAAAGGATTAGTCCATATCAACATGGATTTATGAAAGGGAAATCATGCTTGACTAATCTTCTGGAATTTTTTGAGGATGTGACAAGTAAAATGGATGAAGGGGTGCCAGTGGATGTAGTGTATCTAGACTTTCAGAAAGCCTTTGATAAGGTCCCGCACAGGAGACTGGTGACTAAAATTAGAGCACATGGTATTGGGGGTAGGGTGTTGACATGGGTAGAAAATTGGTTGGCAGACCGGAAGCAAAGAGTAGGAGTGAACGGGTCCTTTTCAGAATGGCAGGCAGTGGCGAGTGGAGTGCCGCAAGGCTCGGTGTTGGGGCCGCAACTGTTTACCATATATATTAATGATTTGGAAGAGGGAATTAGGAGCAACACTAGCAAGTTTGCAGATGACACAAAGCTGGGTGGCAGTGTGAGCTGTGAAGAGGATGTTAGGAGGTTGCAGGGTGACCTGGACAGGTTGAGTGAGTGGGCAGATGCGTGGCAGATGCAGTATAATATAGATAAATGTGAGGTTATCCACTTTGGCGACAAAAACAAAGGGGCAGATTATTATCTCAATGGGGTTAGGTTAGGTAAGGGGGAGGTGCAGCAAGACCTGGGTGTCCTTGTACACCGGTCACTGAAAGTTGGCTTACAGGTACAGCAGGCAGTGAAGAAAGCTAACAGAATGTTGGCCTTCATAACAAGAGGATTTCAATATAGGAGTGAAGAGGTTCTTCTGCAGTTGTATAGGGCTCTGGTGAGACCACATCTGGAGTATTGTGTACAGTTTTGGTCTCCTAATTTGAGGAAGGACATCCTTGTGATTGAGGCAGTGCAGCGTAGGTTCACGAGATTGATCCCTGGGATGGCGGGACTGTCATATGAGGAAAGATTGAAAAGACTAGGCTTGTATTCACTGGAATTTAGAAGGATGAGGGGGAATCTTATAGAAACATATAAAATTATAAAAGGACTGGACAAGCTAGATGCAGGAAAAATGTTCCCAATGTTGGGCGAGTCCAGAACCAGGGGCCACAGTCCTGGAATAAAGGGGAGGTCATTTAAGACTGAGGTGAGAAAAAACATTTTCACCCAGAGAGTTGTGAATTTATGGAATTTCCTGCCACAGAGGGCAGTGGATGCCAAGACTGGATGGATTTAAGAGAGAGTTAGATAGAGCTCTAGGGGCTAGTGGAGTCAAGGGATATGGGGAGAAGGCAGGCATGGGTTATTGATAGGGGACGATCAGCCAAGTCACAATGAATGGCGGTGCTGGCTTGAAGGGCCGAATGGCCTCCTGCACATATTTTCTATGTTTCTATGTTTCTTTGACACTTGACCAAACACTGTAGCCACCACGATAGCCTAGGAGTTTAAAATGCGTTAATTAAACAAACTAGAGCAATACGCTAATATCAGTAAAGGTGACCATGAATCCACCAACTTCCAGAATTAGACAATACACTTCGCGCTCCATAACCAGTAGTATGTATCAAGGAAAGTTTAAGGGTAGAGGGAAAAGATTTAAAGGGGATCTCAAAGGAATGTGTTTCATACCGATAGTGGAATAAGCTGCCAGGAGTTGGTGGGGATAGTTACAATCATAATGTTTAGAAGACATTTGGTCAGGGACACAGATATTCAGCGAGTAAGAACTTAATTGTCCCATCCGGGACATATGACAATAAAACACTATTGACTCTTGACAGATAGGAAAGGTTTCGAGGGTAATTGGACAAGGGTGAGTTGGGCCGAAGGTCCTGTTTCTGTGCTGCATAACTCCATCTATGAATCTCTACGAATCCAAGCTTTGCAGTCTAGCCACATGCCAATTTGAACCCTTGTGTACAATTAAACAACAAATCGGAGAACATTCCCAATCTTAAAAATCACAAGGGCTAAAACATTTGCATCTAACTTCAGCCAGAAATGTCAACTAGCTAATCATTTTAGCCTGCTGCAGATGTCCCCACCATCATGGAAGTCAACCCCTGACCAATTCAATTTGTTCCATAGATTTCAAGAAATAACTGGGAAAATTGAACAGGGCAAAGGCTGTGGAAATAGACAACATCTGGCTGGAGTATCTGACTTTCAAATTGTAGCTGTGCCTTTAGTCAAGCTGCCCCAACACCTGGTAATCACTCAACAAATGAGAAAGTCCCTGCATACTATATCGACGGAAGGAATGGCAAATCCTATCTGCCAATTTGCTCTTTAGTTCACTTTCAGTCAACAAGTTATCAGGAGCTTTTTGGTGATAATGTGATCGTGGAACTAACCAACACCCTGACTGCTAGTGGACAATTTGAGTTTCACCATGGCAGGAAAACAGAATTCGAGATGAGGCATTAACTCACTAAGTGTCATCAAAGGGCCATCGTAATATTGCCCCCATCAGAATAGGGGCAATATTTTCACAGTGCCAAAATGTGCTAAATTTTATCCTTTAAGCAAAAGAAATGCCAATGTAGTGGATTTTCCCATATGCAAATTGCATACTTTTGGTGAAAATCAAGAAAATGTAATTATGAAGGAATATTCAGCAAATCTTGACTTGGAGGGAATCAAGGGATATGAGGATAATGCAAGATGAAGTTGATATAGACGATCAGCCATACCTTGATGAATGTGTGGAAAGGAACTGTAGATGCTGATAAATACTGAAGATGGACACAAAGTGCTGGAGTAAGTCAGCGAGTCAGGCAGTATCTCTGGAGAAGAATGATGGATGACATTTTGGGTCGGGACCCTTCTTCTTGATGCATTATGCATTCAGACTTGGTGCATTGAGGGCAGATGTGAAAAAGCCAGATGTTTTTTCCCCCCTCTTAATTCTTACACTCGTACTTTATATTCTCATAGTTGTGGTTGTTGTAGGCACGTCCTATCAGTTACAAGACATTGCTGCAGGCGGTCCTCTGGTCAGTGCCCTGGGTCTAGCTATCAGGTTTCAAAGCAACCGTTCCTCCATCATGTGATCAGAAATAAGGATGGGGAATTCACAATGTTAAACTCCACATACCAACGTGAAGTTAAAATTGTCCTCTATGGCAAGATCTGGGCAACATTTAGATTGTCAAACATTTGCAAATACTAATTGTCCAACACATGCAATACGCATCTCTAACAAGAGAAGCTCCAATCATCTATCCTTGACATTTAACAGCATTAACGGTCAACATTCTGGATGTTACCCATTAACCAAAAACTGGAGTAGACCATTTAAAACAACAAACATGACAGCACAGGAGCAGACTCTTTGGCCCCCAATGTTCCTGTCAAACATGAAGCCAAAATAATCTAATCTAATTTGCCTCCACATGATCCACACCCCTCCATTCCCTTCATATCCATGTGCCTATCTAAAATTCTCTTAAATGCCATTATCGCATGTGCCTCCACCACCACCCCTGGCAGCACATTCCAGGACCCCCCATATTCTGCGTAAAAAAACTTGCCCCACGCTTCTCCTTTAAAATTTGCCCCTCTCACCTTACACCTATGCTCTCTAGTCTTTAACACTTGACCAAACACTGTAGCCAAAAGCACAGGCCAGAGCCTTGATATCCTGCAGCAAGCGACTTTCTCAAACATTTTCATCCATGTGTTAGGAGTGCAATTGATGAGTGCAGCTCCAACAACACTAAACAAAAATTGCTATCATTCAAAGCAATGAAGTCTGCTTAACCGACTCCACCTTTCGATCTGCAACAAAAAAAAATGGAGAGTAGCTGGAGTAAGTCAGCGTTCTCTGGTGCAACCATTCAATCTCTTCACTTCAGTGGCTCCAGACTGCATGAGCTGTCAGTATGATAACTCACTAAATCCTTCTTTGACAGCACTTTCAATTCCCACTAGAACATAAGGCATAGGACCAGAATTAGGCAATTCACCCCATCAAGTCTGCTCCACCATTTGATCATGACTGATCCGTTTTTACCTCTCAACCCCATTCTCCTGCCTTCTCCCTGTAACGTTTGATGCCCTTACTAATCAAGAACCTATCAATCTCCGCTTTAAAACTACCCCATGACGGCCTCCTCAGCCGTCTGTGGCAATGAATTCCACAAATTCACCATGCTCTGGCTAAAGAAATTCCATCAGATAAGTGCCATTTTTTTTGACAAACACAGATCAAACCTGATCAAATTTACCAGGTTTGAAGCGGGTCAGCATTCCAGCTTGGTTTCCTGTTCAATTCACATGCACATCCTCAGTTCCAACAAACGTCGGAGACACAAGGAACTGCAGATGCTAAAATCTTGAGTGAAACATAAAGTGCCGCAGTTACTCAGTCAGGACAAGACCCATCTGGAAAAGTGTCCCGATCCAAAACATTCCTTGTCCATTCTCTTCAGAGATGCTACCTGACCCACTTAGTTACTCCAGTACTTTGTGTTTCACTTGAGTAACAAAGGGATTCACAGAATTTCTAAATTGAATGAAGAAGATTGACAATTCATCAACATTTGCAAAGTAACTAGTAGTTTAAACTGCTGCATTTCAGCGTCCCTCTGAGGTCACTCTAGGAATCTTATCCATGGATAAGATCACCATTATCAGCACACCATTGAGGAAGGATTAATCCATTCATTTTGTAAATACCTGAACATTGCAGAGTGCACTTTAAAATAAATCAAGGACCATTGTTTTTATCCACTACTGAGAAGTCTTGCAATTCTAAATTCTTCTAAGTATCCTTAAAATATGCATAACATATTATGAACAATGTTAAATAACGCAAATTACAAAATCAATGCAGAGGCACTGCAAGTTTAACTGCTGATTTACAACCAGCTCTCTGGGCTCAGTCCTGACCTCTGTTGCTGTCTGTATGCAGAGTTTACACATTGTCCCTGTGACTGTAACGGTCTCTCTGTTTTTCCATTTTACTTAGAAACATAGAAAATAGGTGCAGGAGTAGGCCATTCGGCCCTTCGAGCCTGCACCGCCATTCAATATGATCATGGCTGATCATCCAACTCAGTATCCTGTACCTGCCTTCGCTCCATACCCCCTGATCCCTTTAGCCACAAGGGCCACATCTAACTCCCTCTTAAATATAGCCAATGAACTGGCCTCAACTACCTTCTGTGGCAGAGAATTCCACAGATTCACCACTCTCTGTGTAAAAAATGATTTTCTCATCTCGGTCCTAAAAGACTTCCCCCTTATCCTTAAACTGTGACCCCTTGTCCTGGACTTCCCCAACATCGGGAATAATCTTCCTGCATCTAGCCTGTCCAACCCTTTAAGAATTTAGTAAGTTTCTATAAGATCCCCCCTCAATCTTCTAAATTCTAGCGAGTACAAGCCGAGTCTATCCAGTCTTTCTTCATATGAAAGTCCTGCCATCCCAGGAATCAGTCTGGTGAACCTTCTCTGTACTCCCTCTATGGCAAGAATGTCTTTCCTCAGATTAGGAGACCAAAACTGTACAGAGAACAGAGAAGGTTCACCAAATTCTAGCGAGTACAGAGAAGGTTCACCAGACTGATTCCTGGGATGGCAGGACTTTCATATGAAGAAAGACTGGATAGACTCGGCTTGTACTCGCTAGAATTTAGAAGATTGAGGGGGGATCTTATAGAAACTTACTAAATTCTTAAAGGGTTTGACAGGCTAGATGCAGGAAAGAAAAATCAGTGCCTCATAAGTTAAGAAAGTCATCTTGAGTGACATAGGTAATGGAATATGAAGCTCATCTTTCACCATCCAGAATATCTAGGTTACAGGATGTTAGATTCAATCTGGATGTGTGGCTTTAAAATGAAGACCTCAGACTCTTTTGGAGGGTGAAGAGCTAGCTTCTCCATCACTGCTGCCAGGTTGCATGGAGTTATTTGTTCATGCACTACTTAACGTTAGTTTTGCAATCAAGCAGGTCTAACTGAAAACAAACTCGTGAGCAGATTTTTGATGGGTATTTATAGTTGGTGAGTAGTCTCGTTCAATAAAAAATAAAATATAAAGAAAGATATCCGAAGAACAGTCTCCTCAATGTTCAAACTGATAAACATAAATGATAAAAACAGAAAGTGCTGAGAATTGTCAGGCAATATTTGTAGAGAGAGAAATGTACATATTATTTCAAGTCAATAACTATTCATCAATTGCCCGAGGATGGATTTGATGAAAGGTCGTTAACCTAAATAATTATTCTGTTCTTCACATCACAGATGATTCTCTGATATTTTCTGATTTACTTCGGATTTTCAGCATGTGCAGTTTTAGGCTTTTCAGTTATTAGTGAGCATGTGCACAAAATAACTTTGCTGAAATGAAAATTATATACTCAAAAATCCTACTGTTGTCAAAGTTTGAAATCTAAAATGATCTGGTGATTTATGGAGTCAGCTCACTAATTCGAGCCGTTCGTCATTGGCCAACAGTGCAGCAAAGGAATATTGTAATTAACCTTACCATCTTTGGTTAAAGATGGTAATGTCTGCTGGGATTGCCATTCCCAACGATGTCCAATGGAGAAACAAGGAACCGCAGATGCTGGTTTGCAAAAGAAGACACAAAATGCTGGAGTAACACAGCGGATCAGGCAGGATCTTCGTCAGAGAGAGGATGAAATGCTGCCTGACCCGCTGAGTTATTTCTGCACTTTGTGCCCAACTATGTCCAGTTGCCTGTGCGTTTGTAAATATTGAACAGAACCAAGCTGTGATTACTATCATGGCCAGGTAGCCTGTCAATAGGTAACAATGCAGCTCACGTATTTCTTATAAAATGTTGGTGCTCCAATGTGGAGCCAGTGGTTTCAGGAGAGTTGGGAGGGGAAGGAAATTGGGGAGAAGGAACACAAATGTTATTTGCTGACATTTCAAACTTTATAATTGTATTATTTTAAACTGCTTGATTTGACCAGCATTACTCCATCTGGCAATGTTGCAAAGTTTAAATGTTTACAAATTAGATAAAGCTTTAATTAATCAAAGAACTGCAAAAGGCTCTTGCTGCAGTGTGGGCTCAGTGTTTTATGCCATGCTTGAGCACAGCAATTGTGGCTATGCTGCAATAAACAGTTTTCGGTATTCATATTTTACAACCCACTTTGGTATGTTTTAATTTCTCAAGAACTCAACAAACGTAAGGTTACAGATATTGGAATATGTGGCACACACGGTGGGAGCTCACATTAGCCACCCTAATTTTCTTTTGTGTTTATTGAAAAGTAGTGAATCAGTTCAGCGCGTTATGCTATCACTGAATATTCAAACTGCTTTTAGAATTTGATCATCAAAGGGTAAAGTGAGATTTATTTTTGCTTTGAGATCTGACTGTTTCACTTGTAAATTTGTTTGTGGTAATATAACCAAAGTGTACAAGTTACACGTGGCTTTAATCACGAGAAGCAACTCGGCAGTAAGCCAGCTGCTACAACAGCAGGAGCCATCTCTGCTAAGAGATTAGTAATACTGTAGACTGAATACTGTGATGTAATTTTTGTTTTGTAAGAGCCTTTTAAGTATGTTCCAGGCTTTAAACATGGTAGAATTAGTTAACAAAAATTAGGCTTTAAAAAAAAAAGCAAAACTAGATCTGGTGTCATTGTTTAGAGACCTTTTTCATTCAGCAAAAGAAAGTCTCATCAATTATTTAAGTGAAATTGAACCTTGTTCGAGACAAGGTTATGCAATGGGGGAAAGAAGGTTTTTATAGGACTTAATTGCTCATAAAGCAGTTTCCCAGAATATTAGTATTCAACCTCAATCTTGCATATAGCTTTAAGAAACATCAAAATAAAAATCCACAAAAGGCAAGATGCCGAAATGTAAATGTTTCAAAGGGAAATACACAGAGATTTAATCCACGATTATTTGCTTTTCGCTGGAGGAAGGATGGATGTATTGATTAGCTGCTTCATTCTCCGGTGCAATATTAACCGTGTTGGCTACAACACAGCAGCGCAACTTTACCTACATTCGGGTGAAAGCTGCTTGTGATTGGTACTTTCAAAAAGGACAAATGAATGGAAGGAATCCAGGATGATGAGACCATCAAAAAGAAACTGTAATACTGAAAGACAATCAACAAAATAATCGATCGCATGCAGCATGCGCTCTAAGTCAGCTTCTATGCCAACATTAGCGAGCTATAAAGAAACTGCCACCCACTTGAACTTTGAAAAATTGTCCAAGTAAAAGCAGAAGTTTAATTCAAAAGAAGCAAGAAAAGGGGCAGCTAGAAGTTTAAATGACATTAGCATTAATCTACATAGTCAATGTTCACCAATTAGAAAGACAAACTTAAATGGACACAGTGGAGTAACTCAAGAAGGTCAGGTCTTCTTCAGATCTCGATCTGAAACATCACCTATCCACGTTCTCCAGAGTTGCTGCCTGACCTGCTGAGATACTCCAGCACTTTGTGTCCTTTTGTGTATCAACCAAAATCTGCAGTTCCTTGTTTTTATACAAAGAAAATCTTTTTGCTATTGGCACAAAATAACTCCTTGTGTTATTGTCATTTATTTTAAAAGGGCTGATCTACAAACACCGGTCAGTTTTAAGCCTGAAATAATAAAAACGTGCTCAGCACAAGGATGGGGAAAGAAATCTGAGGTATAAAATAGTATAAATGAACATACTTTATTCGTCAGAACCTTTTAAAACAAAAAAAATGTGGAGTTGTGGCTGTGTTTTATTCACGCTGTTACCTAAAACAGGAATTTGGGCATTTATTTGTATTTAAATTTATCATCAATTTAATTTTGTCTCTTTATTTATGCCAGCAACACAAGAAGTTTAGAAATAATGTTTTCCCAAGATTAAGGATTTTTAAAAATGCTCTGCTCTGTAGTTTCTATCCATTGAATCTTTGTTTACAATATTCAATGAAAATGTTTTTTCATAAATATTCACAAAACATAAACATCATTCCGAGTTTGAAAGGTCATGAGCCCTTTAGTAGGATTATGTAGGAGGGTTAATCAATTATATTTACAAGGCACGCAGAGAAGGCAGGTTGTAAACGGGATGATTAGTGACTGTGTGAAGCTCCAGCAACTGTCTCCATCTCTATTATATTGGGGATTTATCAGAGCTTAATGGACTGGCTTCAGTTGAGGTTCCTGGGGTGGTTCAGTTTCATGTAACCGGTTCATGGCATAGCCAAAGACAGGTCTTAACAACTGAAACTGCTGTGTCAACATTGAGAGTCCAAAAGGAAACTGGGCACCATTCCAAGTTGTCTGTTTAGATTCTAAAGATATTTCTGATATTTTAATTCTTCATTAGTTCCAAATCAAAACTCGGCATGAACACGGCAGCAACAGTCACACGGGAGACAGGGGAACTCACCCTGACAAAGTTAATCGGAAAGACTGCACACATTACTGTTACTTTATCAAATAGGCTTAATTTTGCCATGCAGTAAGCCATGTGTTATTAAATTATATGTCCCCCCCCACCATTAATGCCTGGAATTGGATTGTTTTTCTACAGCTTTGCTCCTTTTAGAAACAAATGATCATGGACCAGCCAACTGAAATGGAGTTAAAAGCTTTACTGCTCAGGAAACATTTCCTATTTTATGACTTTCTTCTTCCTTTTTTCGTGACATGCACAGTTCTACTGATTCTTCAAAGTAATGGACACGTATAGGCTCAAAGCGCCAGACACCTGGGTTCAATCCTGATCTTCGACACTCTGTGGAGTTTACATGTTCTCTCGTGGCTGTGTGCTTTTCTCTGGGTGCTCGGAGTTCCTGCCACATTCCACAAATGTATTGGGGGTGGGGGGGGGGGGGGGGGGGCTGGCGATGGAATGATCAAATTAAATTAACCCTTAGTGTTGATCAATATTGAAAAAAATTAAAGGGAATATATTGGGCATCTGAGACAGAATCAATTGCAGATCTGTGGGAAAACAACAAGGGCAAATAAGGCTGAAAATGCTCTAATGGGGGTTTCTATGGATCTGATGGGTATAATGGCCTCATATATGCATCAGAATATGTATGTAAGGCTAGAAGTCATCCTTCAACAATGAGCAATTTTCTTATATGAAAACTTGGAATTCTTATCTGCTCCCCAAGTTCTGTTTTATAAATATATGACTGTGCAGATACAGAGAAATTCATTTTCTTTAAAAAAAACTGTGTAAAGCAGAAGTTAAGACCATTTTGTTACTTTGGTGTTCTGGGAAATGGTAAGGCAACTCCATATAATGAATCTTCGTAGAAACAAAGAACTGTTTGAACAAAGAAGGAAACCATTCAGCCCATCAAGTCCACAGCATCTATTAAAGCAAACCCAGCAGATCCGCTCCCCCGCTTATTCCCCATAGCCCAGCAAATAACGCCATTTCAACTGCCTTGCTGTTTCCTTTTGAAATGGAGAGGCTGCGGATGCTGTAATCTGGAGAGAAAATAAAACAAACCGCTGGAAGAACTCAGCAGGTTAAACAGCATAAGGTCATAAGTGATTGGAGTAGAATTAGGCCATTCGGCCCATCAAGTCTCCTCCGCTATTCAATCATGGCTGATCTATCTCTCCCTCCAAACCCCATCCTCCTGCCTTCTCCCCATAACCCCTGACACCCATCCCTAAGACCTCTGACAGCATCTGTGGAGGCAGGGGGATAGCAAAGTTTCGGGTCGTGACCCTGCATTCGGACAGACCCTGATGCAGCATCTCGATCATAAACATCATCCATCCCTCTGCCTCCACAGATGCCGTATGACCCTCTGAGTCCCCCCAGTGTTCTTGATACCTCATACCTTTCACCACCCTGTAACTACCTTCTTACATGAAGCTCTATTGATTTCCTAACAGCTAATGAAGAGTGTCAAAGGGCCTGTTTCTATGCTGTACTGTTTGCCAACAAAAATGTGCTACAAATGTAATGTGACCATGTTATCTTTTAAACAAAGTTGTCTCTTTGACAATACGTTCTTCACTGGAGATGCAGAACAGCCTCTCCAAGGATCATGTTCAGCAGACATTTTGGGCTGAAGGGGCCTGCTCCTGTGCTGTACTATGTATGTACTGTGTACAACGCTAAGTAAACAAAAGAGAATTAAGATATTTCAATAAGAGCTACCAGTCACACCACGGGAACCACAGCCCCTTCGAGCAGACTGGTGACCATCTGGAGAAACAATGGGGTTGGCCCACTCCACTATTGCCTCATGTTTTCACAGTCATGTTTTGATATCAAATGACAAGTGAAAGTGCCGAGCAATATTTAAAGGGAATAAATGAAAATGGTTAATACCAAGAATAAGATGCTATCAGGCCGCTTATCTACATTTTATGAATCATTTTCCATATTGTATCTATAATAAATGCAACATTGACAATATTCTTGACACAAAAAAAAATCTGCAAATTCATTTTAGCACAATTCCTTATTTGTAAGTCAAAATCCAGTAAACATTTTTAAATTGCTGGGGAAACTCAGTAGGTCAGGCAGCATCTGTGGAGGGAAATGGATAGGCGATGCTTCGGATCGGGATCTTCCTTTAGTCTGAAGGGTCCCGATCCAAAACGTTGTCTGTCCATTTCCTTCCACAGATGCTGCCTGACCTACTGGGTTTCCCCAACAGTTTGTGTTTTGCTCAGGATTCTAGCATCTGCAGTCTCTTATGCCTCCAGGAAACATTCACTAGTTATATGTGATCTGATGTCTTTCCCAATGGATGTAATCTCACGCCTCATGTACTTTTGTGAAACAAATTGACAGGCCTGGGTGATTTAACTGAACTCATCCAAGTTGAAATAGGATACTGCAAATAGTCTCAGAAAGAAAGATAACCATCCGTTGAAATTACCTTTCTTGATCAGTTTTCAGGGACCTGCTATGTGAGGTGTGTAGCAAAATCTCAGTCAGATATGGGCTTGATGCCTCACCATATTTAAACAGAGGAATAGACCTCTGTCATTCACTGCCTGAGATCACACAAGTACAAGTAACAGACAGAATTGGGAACTAAGAAGCTCAGAGGCTTAACAAATGGTACGAGTAAACTGGATCCCTTCCTTAAACAACCACAGCATTCTTTAAAAAGCTACAACAGTACTGAACTGTTAACAGGTTTACTGTCAGAGCAGTTTGCCAAACTAGTTTCTCGACATCTGTTACTGCATAACAAATTCACATCTCAATACTGAAGGAAAGGCTGTTGTGAGAAAAAGCAGACACTCTTTAAACAAAACGGTGACAAGATCAGGTTAGTCCTGCATTTTTATGAACAATTACAAAGATATCAGTAGACATGGCAGTTCATGTCGAAATTTGCAGTTCATTCATGAACTAGCCATCCCTACTTCAACTTACAACTCTCTTGATCACAATTCGGTGCAAAAGGTCAGCTTGATTTAAACAAAAGATTGCTATACAGCAACGCAAACCAGTGTGCACATGGACACTGGAATCAGTCTTGCAAATAAAACGTTACAACAAGTTTGAGAGGACAAGCTTTACATCTTAAAATGCCTTGTACTACCAGTGGTGGATTTTGCATTTCCTGCCAGTGCTAAATTGCCCAATTTACAATACAGGGTGGATGGACGGATTAGACAATATTAAGGTATAGAGCATATGGACCAGAGCTGCCTGTGTGCCCATTGCTTGAAAGGAAATTGCAAAGATGGTATCAAAGCGCAATACGTGTGCAAATCTTCTGCATACACATTTTGGGGAAATTTTCATTTAAGATTAGCAACAGCACCATGAGACACAACCATGCAGTAAGTAGAAGGAATTCACATCAATACAGCCACATTGAAGCTGGGTGCAGTCCAGTAAAGTTTTTATTAATAACTAGACCAAGTGGGACCCGTTGGGCCCCGTTCCCCAACGCAGGGGGGGGGGGGGGTGGGTGGTGTGGCATCACATGGGAGGGCTGGTCTCCGAACGCGGCGTCGGCGTTCACCCCGGAGACAGGCGTCCCCCAGAGCCAATCACCCCCATCACCCATTCCCCCAATGTAACCAGTTCGTCGAACGCAATATTCCACCACTCACCCATAGCCCCCAACTGCGCAGGCGCAACTCATTTCCCCTCATACCCCTACACTCCCTCCCCTTCCTCTTCACCCTCCCTCTTCTCTCCCCTCCCCTCCTCCCCTCCTCCACTTCCTCCTTCACCTCTCCCTCCCTCTCCTTTCCCCTACCCTCAGTCACTCCCTACTCTCAGTCACTCCCTCCCACCCACCATAACCCCTCTCCCCTCCATACCACCCTGACCTGTTGGGCCCCATTTCCCCAACGCAATATTCCACCACTCACCCGTTCCCCAACGCAACCCGTTCCTCCAACGGAATGAATCGTTCCGTTGGGGGGGGGGGGCAGTCGGCGCTTCCCGGAGTCAATGAATGGACTCGACTTTTGGGTTGGCGTCGGCACTCCCTTGAGCCAATCAATCCTTCCCATGTGGGGGGGGGGGGCAACAATCTCACTCTCTCCTTACTCCCCTTGAAGCTGCTGATCCCATTGTCTCCCTGTCACCTCTCCATCCCTCTCCTTTTCCCTACCCTCAGTCACTCCATTGCTCACCTCTCCCCTTTCGCACTCCCCCATTAAAGAAAATGTTTAAATACCATTTCTCCTCCCATCCCCCACTCCGTCAACTCTCTTAGCTTCTGCATTGGCAGCAGAGATCACATTGTGATGTCATTTTAGGTTTTTGGAATGTTCACTGCAGCTTGTGTAAATGAGAACCCATTGTGATCGGACGACTGTGAGATGCCATTGTGACATCATCACTGGAAGATGCTAGAAAAGTCTCCCACCCACAGGCAGTTATTATTTTCAAAGTTGGCTTTTTTTAAACAAAATATGAATAACGTGAAATATAACATCAAATGTGAAGAAACTTGATACTAACGACAAAGGGAAAAAGCTGAGAAAGATTCTGCAAAGATGTTCGCACTATTGTGTACCGATTTGGCGTAGTTCCTTGATCTCACAGACGGACAGACAGACAAACAAGACGCGACTTTTAATAGTATATAGATAACAACTGTCTATCAGGACGTGGCAGGCACTCAACCACCAGACGTAGTTTGGAGAAACAAGGAACTGCAGATGCTGGTTTACAACAAAATACACAAAGTGCTAGAGTGACTCAGCGGGTCAGGTAGCATCTCTGGAGAACATGGATAGGTGACGTTTTGGGTCGGGACCCTTCTTCAGACTGATTGTGGTGGGGGGTTAGGAGAAGAAAGCTGGAAGAGAGAAGGGCAGGACAAATCCTGCCACGTGGGTGACTTGGACAGGTTGGGTGAGTGGCAGATGCATGGCAGATGCAGTTTAAAGTGGATAAATGTGAGGTATCCACTTTGGCGGCAAATAGAGGAAGGCAGATTTTTATGTAAATGGAGTCAAGTTGGGAAAAGGGGAAGTGCAAAGGGATCTGGGGGGGTCCTTGTTCATCAGTCACTGAAAGTAAGCATGCAGGTACAGCAGGCAGTGAGAAAGAAAATGCATGTTGGCCTTCATAACAAGAGGAGTTGAGTATAGGAGCAAATAGGTCCTTCTGCAGTTGTACAGGGCCCTAGTGAAACAACACTGGAGTATTGTGTGCAGTTTGGTCTCCCAATTTGAGGAAGGACATTCTTGCTATTGAGGGAGTGCAGCGAAGGTTCACCAGGTTAATTCCCGGGATGGCGGGACTGTCATATGTTGATAGACTGGAGCGGCTGGGCTTGTATACTATGGCATTTAGAAGGATGAGAGGGAATCTTATTGAAACATATAAGATTATTATGGGTTTGGACAAGCTAGAGGCAGGAAACATGTTCCCGATGTTGGGGGAGTCCAGAACCAGGGGCCACAGTTTAAGAATAAGGGTAAGCTATTTAGAACAGAGATGAGAAAAACTTTTTCACACAGAGAGTTGTGAGTTTGTGGAATTTTCTGCCTCAGAGGGCGGTGGAGGTAGGTTCTCTGGATGCTTTCAAGAGACAGCTAGACAGAGCTCTTAAAGATAGCGGAGTCAATGGCTATGGGGAGAAGGTAGGAACGAGGTACTGATTGTGGATGATCAGCCATGATCATAATGAATGGCGGTGCTGGCACGAAGGGCCGAATGGCCTACTCCTGCACCTATCGTCTATTGTCTATTACAACCTAATGGTATGAACATTTAATTCTCCACCCCCTACCCCCCCCCCCCAACCTCCTTCCCCCCCCTACTTTTTCCACCCTCTCTACTGAGGGCCAAACCTGGACTTGTATCCATTTCTCCCTTTCACCCTCCCCTTCCACCCAATATTCCTTCCTCTGGCTTCACGATTCGAACATCTATTCTCCTCACGCCTTTTGTCTTTTCATCTTACATACCTCACTGAGGTAACTTGATGATTATGTCTTCAAGTAATGTGCTGGTGAGAGCTTCATCAACAACAAGGAAAAAAACCTTCATGGTGCATTTATATAAAAATGCTGCATTAATAAGCTGCTCCTCGGTGGTTAATGAAAATCAACACAGGACTTAATTTGAATGTCTCACAAGTTCAACAGACATTGTCAGTAAACCATGGAGGGATAAGGCAGGTAACTATAGACGAATGGTACATACGTCAGTGCTTGGGAAATTATTGGAGAAAACGCTAAAGGAGGAGATTTATGTTCATTGTGAAGGCAGGGACAGGGGTTGATCAGTATAGCTTTTTTCAGCGGAAATCCTGTCTAATTCGATTGAGATGTTTGAGGAGGTACAGAGGAGAATGATGAATGCAGGGCTGTAGACGTTGTCAGTATTGACCTTAATAAAGTAGTTGACAAGGTACTGCAAGGATTGCTGGTCCAGAAAGTAAGGCACATGGGATCCAATGTGAACGGCTGACTGGATACAAAATTAACTTGATGGCAGGAGGCAGAGGGTGTGATAGTAGGGTTTATTTTCTATTGTAAGTCTGTGACTAGTGGTGCTGATATCTTTGTTGTTTTTGATATTATTAACGACCTAAGTGAGAATATAGGTATGATTAGTAACTTTACAGATGACAGGAAATTGGTGGTGTCGTGCATAGTGAGGCCACAGCAACATACATATATCAGATGGAAAATTGTGTAGAGTATTGACAGATAGAATTTAATGCCAAATAGTGTTCTACTATTTACTGTCAATTTTCAGGGCAACAATAGACTTATTATGGCTAGTAAAATTCCTTAGTGCTCTACCATTTACTGTATATCCTACCTCTAAGGAATATTGACAAATACAGAGACCTAAGATTCAAACTCCATTGTTGCCCTGAAAGTGAGTGGTGATGATGGCATATGGCATGCTTGCCTTCATAGGTCGAGGCATAAACAATCAGAGTTGGGGTGTTATATTAGTTTAGTTTAGTTTATCGATACAGCATGAAAAATTACCCTTCGCCCATCGTGCCGACCAGCGACCACCCGTACACTAGTTCTTTCCTAAATGCTAGGGACAATTTACAGAAGCCAATTAACCTACCAAATCCGCAAGTCTTTGGAATGTGGAAGGAAACCGGAACACATGGAGAAAACCCATGCAGTCACGTGGAGAACATACAAACATCATATAGACAGCACTCGAAGTCAGGATCGAACCCGGGTCTCTGGTGCTATACGGTAGCAACTCTACTGCCGTGCCACTGTGCTACCCCCAAACATTACAATACGCTGCTTAGGCCGCATTTGGAACATTATGTGTAGTTCTCCAATAGAAAGGATGCCAATGCACTGGAGAGGGTGCAGAGGAGATTCACCACAAATGTTTCCTTGATTGAAGGATTTTAGTTATTGGGAGGGATTAGATAAGCTGGGTTTGTTTTCCCTGTAGTGAAAGAAGCTGAGGGATGATCTGATAGAAGTATTATGAGGTATAGATAGGCATAAAATTATGAGGCATAGATAGTCAAAATCTTTTTCCCATGATGTTCCCAAGAACAAGAGGACATGGGTTTGAGGGAAAAGGAGGAGGTTAAAGGGGAAATGAGACCCTAAGAATATATATTTTTTACAGGGTGGTTAATATCTGGATCTCGCTGCCAGAGGAGGTGTTGGAATGAGATTCAATTACTACATTCATAAACCATTTTGACAGTTGCAAATAGGAAAGGTATAGAAGGATATGGTCCTACTGCAAACAAAATGAAATCAATGTAGATGGGGAAAACGATCAGCATGGTTATGCCTCTATGTGTCTAATGTCACTCAGTCCTCCTGGGACGTAAAAACTCAGCCAGCTCCCACAGCAACTCTGATTTGGTTTACTGTGTTGTCAATGCTAAAAGCCAATACACCATCTCAGATGCAGCCTATTGGCTATCAAGGCAACAAAGTCGGGTTTTGCTTGTTAACAGGCCATTAATATTGGGCCACAACTCAGGAAGCTCAAAGCTTTAAATCCATTGAAGTTGAATTGGAGAAAACATGATTAAATAATGCAGCAATGCTGTTGATGAGTGAAGACGACAACACACAATTTGCGTACTCTTCCCTCACTTTGGTTTAAGTGCGCCAATAGAAACATCTATTTTTAAACAATCTTTCTTGTCAATACCATTGCATGAATGCAAGAGGTTTTAAATGACACACAACTGATTCATAAAAGCAAATCAGAATTCTACACACCGAATCAAAGTAACATATATTCACACAAATAGCTGTTAACATTGATCCCATGGCAATAGGCCTCAAAGGGTATGGGCTTGTACTTTCCTGCTTGTTATGGTTCCCACTCTCACCTCCAGGTACCTGATGTGTACGCACAGTGTGCGCGGCAATGTGCAATGAACACAGGCCAGTAAAATATCCCATGTATGCTAGAGTAGTAAGTTTCAAATGACCCTGTGTGTTTGGGAGACCTTTCCCTCAGCCCCTTCAATTCCAGGCACATTTTGCACATTCTCTATCATGACTTCTGAACGATGGTGTCAGCTCGTCGAAGGAAACCATCAATCATTGCAGGAAAATGTTGAAATCTGATGACCACTGGGGTGCCGGTTTGAAAGCGTACACTGAAAGTGATAATATGTGGATTTTATGTGTATTAATCAACAGTGATGCCTGTGTATCGCAGTGAATGCCCAACATTTTCAACAGAGCATGCAATGAATTCATGTTACTGTAACAAGAGTTGGCTCAGGCAGCCGAAGCTGCATGCAATTGGTTTCCCATCTGTCTTCAGTCCAGAGAACATATGAATGACAGATCCCTCTGTGTCTAACACCTTGATCCAGTTGGTATTTCCTAAAGCTGCCTGCAGCCACAACAGCCTCATTCATAACATGGATTCTAAGTGCTAGTTTTGCTGATGTCACACAGAAGACTCCTCTGCACCCCCTCCCCTTCCGCATCCCCATCACCCCCACACCAGCACCTGACCACAAAGCAGGTTACTGTTCAAATTAAAAAGAATCATTAAAAAAAATCAGTCATATTCTACTTACAATTTTCAGACTGGAAATCTGGCACAAACTGTTCATCATTGTCAGGGACCTGAGCTGTTGAGAAAAAAAAAGAAAATCTGTGAAAATATTGAATGTGAAACAATTTAAGAATATTTGATTTAAATAAAACAATCTTAAAACAATTTTGGCTTTGCAATTAAAGGCAACACATTCCAACATGATGAAAAAAATTGTTGCAAAAAAATTAGGGCAGCACGGTGGCACAGCAGTAGAGTTGCTGCCTTGCAGCACGCATAGCGCCGGAGACGTGGGTTCGATCCCGACGAGGGGTGCTGTCTATACAGAGTTTGTACATTCTCCACATGACCTGCATGGGTTTTCTCCGAGATCTTCGGTTTCCTCCCATATTCCAAAGACGTACAGCTTGTAGGTTAATTGGCTTGGTATATGTGTAAATTGTCCCTAGTGTGTGTAGGATAGTGTTAATGTGCGGGGATCGCTGGTCGGCGCGGACTCAGTGGTTGAATGGTCGGTTTCTGCGCTATATCTCTAAGCTAAACTAAAGAATTAGCAACCCTATAACTATAAATCTACAAATAAACTAAAACCAATTAGTAAATAAATGCAATCGATAATATATTAATCTTAACGATAATACAATCTTCACTCTGCACCATTACATTGGATGGAGCCTATTCTCTGCATATTCAATGGATCTTTACCCCACTGAGGTGAAGAGTTGGCAAGATACGATTTCACAATTCCATTTCGGAAATACAGCAACCTACAACAGGAAAGACTTCCACAAAAAGGTTGTCCAATTGGGATTGTCAGTGAATAATATTGCACGTGGCGCAGCGGTAGAGTTGCTACCTTACAGCACCAGAGACCCAGGTTTGATCCTGACTACGTGAGCTGTCAGGACGGAATTTGTACATAGGTTTCCTCCGGGTGATCCACTTTCTTCGCACATTCCAAAGACATACAGGTTTATAGGTAAATTGGTTTCGGTAAAAATTGTAAATTGACCCTAGTATGTAGGATAGTGTTAGTGTACAGACACCTCTGGTCGGAGTGGATTCAGTAAGCTGAAGGGTCTGTATCCGTGCTTTCTCTATAAAGTAAACTAAAAAAATGTTGTTTCTTTGCTGGACTTCCATTAAGAAAAAAGTTGATGAATGGCAGTTGCAATTTCAAAATATTTGGGCAAGTGTACAAAGTTCATGAAGTTGAAATAATAGCAGTGAATGATTCCCAAAATTGTAATTCACATAAGGGCTTTGAATTTTAACATTGAGATATGTATTGAAATGTGAATATTAGCTTAGTGTCTAGACCCTTTTGCTCAGTCAGCAAAACAAAGCCTTTTGCTCAGCCTTTTGCTCAGTCAGCAAAACAAAGGAGCTGATCATCAGCTTCAGGAAGTGGAGTAAAGTACACTGGTTCTGCAGGGGAGATGGTCAAGAACTTCAAGTTTCTAGGTGTAAATACCATCAGCAATTTGTCCTGGTCCAACCACACTGACGCTACAGCTAAGAACGCCTCTACTTCCTCAGAAGGCTAAGGAAATTCAGCATGGCTTCAATTAGTTTTTTTTTTTTTTACCGATGCCCCAAAGAAATCGGGACGTATCACAGCCTGGAATGGCAACTCAAGACTGTGAGAAATTACAGAGAGTTGTGAATACAGCCCAGTCTATCACACAGACCAGCCTACCCTCCATCAGCTCCACTTCCATCTCAAGCAGCCACACGAGAGCAGGCGACGTAACAAAGGACCACTCACAAAAGATGCAACAAACCACCACATTCAACCCTTTCTCCCCACTGTTATCGGACTCTTGAACGTATACAGTATATGCTAGGAAAGAAATTCCCAATCTTCCAATCTTCCTCATTGCAGCCCTTGAAATTTTTTCCGGCACTTTCTCTATGGCTGGAACACTATATTCTGCACTTTTTGTACAAGCTGAAGTACTCATACATGGCACACTTGCCTGGATAACATGTAAAACAAAATTCTCAATATGCATGACAATACAAACCTACTCTTGGTATTTCTGTACGTTACAATGTAATCCAATACCAATACGTGGATTTCCCCAATACCTCACTCCCACTTTAATTCCACACCTTTTGTTATTTTGTCCAATATCAAGAAACGTTGATGTGGAAAATAAAACCCCTTCTAAATTCAAACTCTATTCCTGCTGTTTAAACATCAATTTTATAGTATTTGACATACATTCACAAGTGTTCGATTAACGCAAGACATAATCTAATCCAATTTAAAATTTTACATAGATTATATTACTCAAAAATAAGATTAAATAAATGTTATCCAAATATATAGCCTATTTGCGATACATGTTTAACCCAAGACGCAACTATAACACACTCTTTTGTTTCTTGTATAAAACTTCATGGATTTTGGAGTGATATTTTCGAAATATTTACAAAATTATTTAAGACAAAAATGGAACCCAATAACAAATTGATTATATTTGGGGTAATGGAAGACGGGAACAAATTGAGCTCATCTCAAAAGTCAATTTTTAATTATGGTTTAATAATAGCAAAAATATTAATATTGAAATTTTGGAAAAATACACCAATACCAACGCTTAAAATGTGGTTTGCAAGTATGTTGGATACCGCACATCTTGAGGAAATGCGATTCCTCCTAATAGATAAATTTGACCAATTCATAACGAGTTGGTCTCCATTTGTCATCTTTTTGGAAACATATGGTGCAACACAAGTGTAAAAGCTAATCCGTGACTGGGGATGGTCAAGATTATAAATGATCTCCTTACTTCTATTTTCTTTTCTTCTCTTTTCTTCTTTTACTCTCTTTCTTCTATTTTCTATGTCTCAACTTTCTTTTTTCACTCTCTATTGTTCTTTTTCACACACTATATATCTCACATTTTTCTATTTTTCATTATCTAACTTTTCTCTTTTTCTTCTTTATTACAAAAAATTTAAAAAATAAGAAGCTGTACATAAAAGGTATTATGAAAATATGATTGTATACAATTGTACTTACTTCTAATAAAATAAAAATATTAGAAAAAAAATTAAAAAAAATAAAACATCAATTTTATTTCAGAAATGTTGTGCTTCACTCTGCTGATTTTTAAATAGTACTAGACCAAGAGAGAGAGATGGGGAGAGAGATAGATGGGGGAGAGAGAGGGGGGGAGAGACAGAGAGAGCGAAATGCAACCGTGCGTCACGCGTTCAGAAAGTTCTGTTCAGGTGCAAAGGCTTTGTGAGGTCAGCGGGCAGGGCCCAGCTGGGGAGCAGGGCCGGGCGGGGCCTGGAGGCAGTTAGGCCAGGTGCAAAGGCATTGTGAGGTCAGCAGCTGGGCAACCATAATATGTTTTTAAATGTCAGGGTGGGGGAGAGATCTCCCACCCCTGTCCCATTGTGATGTGATTGTACATCTGTGAGATGGCACTGACTTGCAGCAGTTTGATTTTAGTGGAACCATGTGAAGGTTCCAATCTCCCATCCCTGTCCCATTGTGATGTCATATATGTAAATGAGATCCATTGTGATTGGATCTGTGAGGTGGCCCTCTGACTCATGCAGCAGTTTGATTTTAAATTTTTTGGATGTTTTGTGAACAATTTTATTCAAAATCTGGGGAAATAGAGAGCCAAATCTAGAGAGGATTTCTGAAATCATAAGTTAAATCCCAACCGAAATATGTAAAAATCTCTGCGGTTTTGCGTCTTGTTTTCGGGAAAAAACGTTTCAAAGGCAAAATGACACACCCACAGAGTTTTAATAAATTCTAGACCAAGTGCAGACCCGTTGGGTCTGTTCCCCCAGTGTGGTTGCGGGGGAGGGGGGCGGCATGCGGCGTCACACACACTAACTACCCCCCCGCACACACGCTAACTACCCCCCTTGATATTATATTAATATTATTAATTTGCTCCTTTTACCCCATAACCGCCCTATCCACTGACGCATAGCCCCCAACTCGCAGGCGTGTCTAGAGAGGGGGGTAGAGATGAGGGCAGGGGGGGTAGAGAGTGAGAGAATGGGGAGAGAGAGAGAAAGGGGCAGAGACAGAAGGGCAAGAGACAGAGGGAGAGGGAGGTGGAGGGGAGGAGGGAGGGTGGGTGAGGGGGGAGGGTGGGGGAGGAGGGGTGAGAGAGATGGGAGGACAGAGAGAGGGGAGAGAGAGGGAGGGGGCTGAGAGGAGGGGAAGAGAAGGGGACGAGAAGGGAACATTCAGAATGTTCTGGAAATGAAGCATGCGCGTCTCATGCACGAAAGCTGTCGGCAGCTCTATGGAATTCAGGGGAGCAGCCTGCCGCGTCACACACACACTAACCACCCCCCCTCTAACTACCCCCCCTCCCTCTAACCACCCCCCCTCCTCTCCCCCCATGCCAAACAAATTTTGAAAACAATAATTCATAATTTGAAAAAGGTGCTCATTCATGAACACATGCATGTACGTGAACACACTCATAGGTATACACATGTACACTTTCACAAAATTCAATTTGGGTGCATTTAAAATGATTTTTTTAATTAATGCAGTTGATTTAAAGTACTAAAGATAGACACAAAAAGTTGGAGTAACTCAGCAGGACAGGCAGCATCTCGAGAGAAGGAATGGGTGATGTTTAGGTCGAGACCCTTCTTAAAACTGGTCATGGATAAGGGAAACAAGAGATATAGACGGTGATGTGGAGAGTTAAAGAACAATGAATTAAAGATATGCAAAAAAAGTAACGATGATAAAGGCAACGGGCTATTGTAAGCTATGTAGGGTGAAAATGAGAAACTACTGCAACTTGGGTGGGGGAAGGATAGAGAGAGAGGGAATGCCGGGGCTACCTGAAGCAAGAGAAATCAAAATTCATACCACTGGGCTGCAAGCTGCCCAAGCAAAATATGAGATGTTTTTGCGTTTAGCCTGACTCTGACAATGGAGGAGACGGAGGACAGAATGGTCTGTGGAGGAATGGGAAGGAGAATTAAAGTGTCCAGCAACCGGTAGATCAGGTTGGTTCACACGGGCTAAGCGAAGGTGTTCCGCGAAACGATTTGGTCTCGCTGATGTATAATAGTCCGCATCTTGACAACAGATACAGTCAATGAGGTTGGAGGAGTTGCAAGTGAACCTCTGCCTAACCTGAAAGGACTGTTGGGGTCCCTGGACAGAGTTGAGGGAGGAGGTATAGTGACAGGTGTTGCATCTTCTGCAGTTGCAGGGGAAGGTACCTGGGGAGGAGGTGATTTGTCTGGGAAGGGATGAGTTAAATTGAAATGTTTTAATAGATTTAAAGTACTACTTAGATCCGGTTTTCGTATGAAAATAACTAAGCACTCCTTTACAAATGTAAATAATCAATCTTGTGAATTCACCTCCACCATTCAGATCGGAGAAACTTCAAGATCAATTTATTGTTTTTGCAGGCTTAGTTGAAATCAATTGGTAAAATGGCTGGGATCCTTAATTAGCTCAATGCCATGAATGAAGAATTAAAAGTTGGTCAGGATTCTGCGTTTAAACATTATCCAAAGACTCTTGTGGGCAATACACTCGGATAGAATTTGAACTGATGAATTCTGCAGTTGAATTGCCTATACGTATGCACTCACGAACAGCCTTTACCAATTAGTTTATCACAGAATTATTGCAGTTCTTGGATCCATATCCGAGGAAAGAGTTTACACCTTAGGTCTAGAGGTATTAGAAGAAAGTACTGACCAGAAAAGAAAAATACATGATGACTATAAATGAGAATAAAACTTTGATCAACCAGACGATTTACTTTTTATAAATGAAAAATAAAAACAAACTGCAGATACTGGAAATCTGACATAAAAACAGTAAATCTTGCAAACCACAGCATGATATGCATATAGGTAAGTGCAATGGTTGGCATGGACCTGGTGGGTAGAAGGGCCTGTTTCTAGTATGACTGCGACTATGACTACATAGAGTCATAACAGTTTCTACAGTTACTCTGCAAGTGGAGAATGTGGTTAGTTGTTGGGTCATATCACAAAACTGTGTGTGACCTGCACAGACTTCTTTGACCCTTCAAATAAATGAGTATCCCCAGCTCTGAAAACTGGTCTTGTCTGGCTGACTTGTCCACTAGCCTTATGAAGATGTAAAATGATCATTGCAACTCCTGTTTAGGGAGTACGGTGTCCAACCAGGAGTTTTGTTGCTGTTGGGTTTTGCTGTGCAATGAGTATGGGGGACTGGAAGCCCCTGTTTAATCACAGAAACCAAGGCTTGTAGCGTGACACAGATTATTTTATTCTTACATTTTACTACCTGTGTGGACCTTTGTGCTAAATTGTTGTATTGCCAATTATTAAAAGTAAACTTTTGTAAAATATCAATTTTTGCATAGTTCTCAAGATTGACCAGAACATGATAAAACCATAAATGCTTAGTGAATACCAGTGAAGCCTTCAAAGTGCATGGCCCTGCTCATTTTGGTGGATTAGTGATCTCCTACAACCATTACTGCCAGCAGTCAGTATAGATCTAGAGACCTTTCCACCTTTGCGATTTCAGCGGGATTTCCACGACAAAAGCAAAATGTATACAATTAATTTTAAAATTAATTTTAAATTAATTTTAGGTTTAAATTGAATTTTGATTATCCATGATATGACTGACCATAAAGTTTTTACTATTGTTATTGCTCTATGTACTTAGGTTTTGGCACTATCGTGTCTAATTTACTTAGAATAAATGATAGTTTATTGTGCATTTAATATTATTGTTCCATTTAATGTACCTATAAAACTGCAGCAAGTAATAATTTCATTGTTCTGATTTATATCGGTGCATATGATACACACTCTTGACTTGCGCAAAAGTCTAAAATACTGTGGACTTTGTGGTGAATACAGGCACGCATTTCATCCCCATCAATTACTCTCCATAATAAGGGAGCCAAGCTTTTTGCAACTGCCAGATTCACACAGGCATTAAAAGTAGGAGTAAAAATATTATGTCACTCTGAAAGCCTTGGTTTCTATCACCAAACAGGGGCATCCAGTCCCCTGATTATACTCATGACACAACATAACCCAACAGCAACAAAACACCTGTCTGGGCACAGTTCTCCTTAAAAAGGAGTCCGGAACAAGCACAAACATAATGTTTCTTTAAACCTTCGGCCTAAATAGGCTAAAGGCCAGAAAAGAGTCGCAACTTACGCTATTGAGTTAATGTCAAGCTCACTTCTATTTAGCCAGCATATTTAAACTAAAGACGGCATAGAATGCTCCAGGCTGAGTTCTGAAAAATAGGATTAGTATTGACAGGTATTTGATGGCCACCACAGAATTAGTGGGCAGAAGGGACTTTGTTTTATGCTACACAACCGTGATTGAATAAACCACAACGAGGAATCTACAGTTTGTATCCATTTCTCTCAGAAAGAAAATGGATTGTTTTGTAAATAAATTGATACCTTAAGAACCTCAAAAAAGTCAAATTTAGCATTCTCTTATATTTTAAAAATAAATATGATATCCTGTACAAATTTAGTATTGAACACAAAGTTCTGAAGTAACCCTTTGGACCCTTCATTACATCAAAGATGCCCAAAACGTTGCCTATCCAAGAACTCTATAGACATTGCCTAACCCGCTGAGTTACTCCAGCTCTTTGTGTTCTACGTGAAATTCCAGCAACTGCGGTTCCTTGTATCTCCTGTACATATTTAAGTCATTTGGCATTCAGTTTGAAGGCAATTCCAGGTCTCACATGTCTGAATGGCCACCATAAGGATGGTATTCTCAGTCCTCCCTTATTGAAAAAAAGCTTTCAGAAACATTCAACGAACTAAATAAATCAACGAACTACAAATGACAGCTTATACAATTGAATTGTAAAAAAAAACATTCTGCCGAATTGATCAATTTATTTTCTCTCTATTTAGTAGGTCAGGTTTAATTGTAATCCCCATCCATTTGGCTTCTCTACACTTTTTAAGTAGATAGTAATTGTCAGTCAAATATATCATAAAAAGAAGCTCCATGAACCAATCTAGTTCACAATTAATAAGATAACTGCTTATAACAGTCACATTACAGCAGTGTGAAAAATATACTGAACTCCATCTTGATCAGGCTCTGGAATGTGTGGTCAGATCACTAAAACAATGTCACGCCCTTTAGCCTGGGGATTAGGGGTGGGGTTGCAGGAAACAATGGCAGACGTAAACTTGCACTTTCCCTGTAAACACTGCAAAGCATCTGCACTTCACATTCAAAACCAAAACGATGAAATTCAATGGTATACGCAGTACCTTTTACAGCTTGGGGGTTTGCACTGATTTTTATTTGTTTGGAGCTGATATTCAGCAGAACTGTTATTTAAGTGCTACCTGGTAATAGAACAGCATCAGGCAAATCTATACGGAAAGAAAATGGTGCGGTGCTGCCCTTCAAAAGCCTTTGTTAACCTGTGTAACAGTATATTCCACAGAAGTGAGTGTTGTTAGTGGTAGACTGCTCCGCATTTAAACACATGTCCAAGCAGTTTAAAAAAAAACTTTACCTACACTCCACAGATGGTTTTTGTCATCTCTTGCCCCCAAAACAGAAAAATACAACTTTATGAGTAAATTTATGTAAGAGTGGAATTTTTATTTTGGTATTCTATGTCTGTCTATGTCTACAGCAATAGAAAATTTCAGAAGATAGCCCTACTCGTTTTAAATGGTCTCAAAACATGCCTGAAGACTGCTTCAATTCCAAAAGCATCATATTTTCCTTTCTTAATGAGCCACCCTGATGGAACCTTCTACATAATGCATAATTTCTTTCACAACAGTTTGTGCAACACGATAAACATTTTTACCCCCCTGAGGGTATTAGTTCCACACAAAAATCAATGCTGGATTCAACTCCTAGACCCACCATTAACTTAGGTTCTCTCTCCACAAATGCTGCATGACCCACTGAGTATTTTAACCATTTTCTGTTTCAATTCAGATTTCTAGCAGCTATGGTGTTTTATTTTAAGACTGCCATTGCATTATTCTGACTGTGATTAGTTTAGTTTTAGAAGTTGCAAGTCAATTTCTAAACTAAGAAAGCTAATACAAAAGCATATCTTGAAAATGAATCAATAAAATGAAACTTGCGAGTAGCCATTAAGATATTTTTGGGCAGCTGACCAAAAAATAGGATTGGTGGCATGGCACCAAGATTATTGACACCACTGGCCAAAGAAAAACTATAAGAAGACGTGCATAATATGTAGAAACGGCGTCCAACAAACGATGGAGGCGGAGAGAAATATTGAATTACAAAACAAAATAAACACAATACAGATTTAGTGCTTTGATGTAAGCGAACCGTTCTCCATTTACGCTCCGTTAGCGGTCAGTAACCACACAATGCCAACGCACAATGTCAAAACGCACTGGCTGTTCGGGGCAGACTGAAGTTGCTCCGTATGTATCGAATACTTCAAAAATATATATTGTTTTCCTAACGTGCTCAAAGCTGTCTCTTTAAATTACAAGCCAATAATCCGTGCACAACAGAACGAGAAACAACTCGGATACACTTCTACCAAAAGTAGAAAGAAAACAGCATTTATTTTTTGATCAATTCCATTCTGTTGCTTATTCAAAATGCTTGCTGGATCCTGAGACACTCGAGTACACTTTGGTTACTTTCTATCTGCTTCCAGAACATCCTGTCCCCAATCATTCTTCCCATTAGTGTTTCCCAACTTCCAACTGCAGCACACACAACGCATCGGCAAAAGGCGCTGTGTTTGCAGACGGGAATGGCAATAATCCAGCTGCATAGTTATTTTGCAAACGCGTTGAAGGGATAACGGCAGATTGTTTTGTCCAATGTTATTTTTTAAAATAGCGATCGTAACAAGCAAACAAAAAGTTGCCAAAGGAACATGAGCGTTTGACGAAGTTTTGTTACAACAGGACATCGCTGAATCAAAGATCCTTGCGCTTAATACTCTCTACACACCAACTATTATTGATAATATGGACCATCCCTCCTGCGTTCTTTACCATTGATACCTTATATATTATAGTTTATCAACTATCATATGATATATATCAGTATCACTATTTCACCGAGATTGCGCATAAATCTAGAACATAAAATTACATTAGGAAAAATATATTGCCCTTGTACGATTAACAACCCAGTACCGACTGTTCATCGGTATTATCTACTTAATATGTTTATACCTGAATTGATGACTCACTCAAATGCACGTCCTTACCATAAACACATAGAATTATTAATATATCTTAATAATTGACTTACAAACATCATGTGTTTTGCACGATCGTCACAGGAAATTACTTACTACTTTAAATACCAACAAAGCAAATTTAGGGAGCGTTCCATTCAGAAATCAATTTATTTTCAGTGAAATTGCTATTTTAAGTATCTCGGAGACTTTTGAACACCTGGTCATCCCACACAGCCCAATGAAAAGGCAGGAAACGTCTATTCCTCCTATCCTTTTGGCGCCCAGTCATTTCAATCAGACTATTCAAATGCTATTGAACGTCTCAAAAGACGTATGAACAAACGCGGAGTAAAAGGAACTAGTTTTATTTTAGATTATTCTTGTTTAAAAGTTGCCAGCGTTAATTCCCGAATAGATATGTACAGACAGAAGCCTAAACGTCCCAGCACGAAAAGAATACATAGGATTGTAAAGTGGGATTTCAAGAGAGTGGTCAATGGGTTAAGCTATGTATTTCAATGAAAATCAATTATCACATTTAGTTACTTTAACTTATATCTAATTTATTAACCACTACATTATTAATCTGACTTACTTTACAAGAATGGGGACGACCTGCGTTCCATTTGGTGCTCAGATTTGCAGATGAGGATCAAACTTTGGCAATGCCAATGATAAAACCAGTATAATTTTTAAAAAATGCAAACAGAACTGAGGCACAAACAGAACGTTTATGTAAACTTTTCCTCCCGCTATAATTTGTGTAACAAATGTTGACTAAAACTCAAAATTACATAGTGATAAAAATCGAACTATATTTTGCGTCCAAAGTTCATGCAAACAATCTTGTATGTCAAGTTTAGACTATGTATCGATAATAAAACTATTTAACATTAGAAATAACTTAGTACAAGTTCCGAATAACACGGGAAATGATACATGAAGCAAATTGATATAATTTAAAACCAACGAGAATTATTTGAGATTAATGTTGGCGCGAAATTAAGGCTAATTTATATTAACAACAACATGCTTTAAAAAAAAACCATATGCAATCTAAAGTTATAGGGCTCAAAATCGTCCGAGTTTCGGATTTCTCCCCCTGTTTTACAAATAAATCTAAGAGATTTAAAATATACTAGCTACAAACCTAAACTTCTGTGCTGTGAGCAAGCTGGATAAAAGACACTTGCACTCAGATCCTGAAGCATCCCGTCGCGATGAATCGAGGAATATAAACACTTTTTGCCATCAGAAAACAACACCTAAAGAACATCAAAGCTCGTTTTTTGGCACCATCGGAGTTCAGATGCAGCTTAATAATTCACGCTCAAAAAATTCTCCAGCAGCAATGAAGATTGATCAAGTGAAATCATCGCCAGTCAGAACTAAATGGTGCTTTCAAACTTAAGTCTAGCTGTCTGGGCGGCTGCAGATCTTCCCCCCAAAAGCAGATGTGATTGTATACTGGAAGCAATTTCTCCTGGTAATCTGTGATGACACTGGGAAGATCAGCCCTGAGTTCCCCAAGGCAGACTAATCACAGTCTATAATGTATGCATGACATATGAGGTGGCTCTTTTTGAGCTCAATTAATTGGGCTTCACGTTAGGAACGCAACTTTTAGGCGTCGCAATTGTATTTATTTTCTACATATTATTTTCAATTCTAACTCCTAGGGATGAGACAGTTTTCTTACCTTCTGCGAGCCACGTTTCCTGCAGCTGACTTAAATCCTGAAACAGTTCTGCAAGATACAGAGAGAATGAATACAAAAAGTCAGACCATTGTTTAAAGATGCAATAGGGATCTTATTTTTTAAACGCAATCTGAAATCAAGTCAGCTGAAAACACGTGAAATGGATTTCTAATAACCTTGTGCTAACATTCAATATGATGGAACAGTATCTCTTTATAATGCTCTAAACTTGGACGAATATCTTAAATAGCAATATTGATCAGATCCTACGTCTCATGCATCGGATGTTAAACGACTCCCTCCACCACCACCTTGAACGCTCCCCAGATATTAAAACAAACATTTCCTTATCTTTTTAGTTGAAATCAGTCAAAAATATTATGATTTAACTGCAATAATAAAAGATTAAGCAGACAGACGTTTGCACGATTGATTCAATTATCTTTACCAACTATGCACCATCTCCTTGGTTTTAAATATATATATTCTCAATCACCACATATATTATGAAGTTACGGAACATATTGTGCAAAGACTAAAACTCGACACTAAGCAGAAAAATGTGTACAAGCTGTCCCACAGAGACTGATTATATAAACTACGAATGCATTTATTTCATAGTAGATGACAGACGTAGATTTGTTACTTTTGCTTACAAATGCTAGTGACAGAGGTAACGTCAATATATATTTTGAAATATTTTAATGCAAATAATGATTAGGGACGCAATAAAGTAGGCGGAAGATATTTAATTTTGAAAAAAAAAGTTACCTTCTGAATCTTGAGCTAAATCTGTGTCAACGAGTTTTCGTTTCCTTTCACTTGTCCTTTCACTACATTTCCCTCCATGCGGTTTCTACAGAAGACGACATGTTTGTTAAAACGTGGAGCCAAACACATCTACTGCGCGGAAAGTATACAACGCATGCCGCTGGGACTCACTCCGGGTTGAGAGGACAAAAAACCCTCAACCATCAGTACGCCTGGCTTTGGCAAGTATATGTACTTTGGGAGCTTAATGTTGATAAAACAAGTGAAAACTTGATCTCGGACCACCACGTGGATGTGTTTTCTTTTTCAACTATCTGTGGCAAACCATTTCATCAATTTGTATTTAGCAGTCACGCGAATGTTGTATAGGATGTCAAAATAACTGAAGATGTTTTTTAAATATGAAAACATAAAGGACCTGTTTGGTGTATGTGCGGTAATGTCGCATCTTATACAGCCACATTAATACATAAAGGAAAATGTAGTTCTACATTTGTCAAACACAGTGAAAAGCTGCGTTTCCTCTGCTGGTATTTACAGCAGGACGGCCCTGGTTCACAAATAATGAACAGCTGTTTAATGTCCTGCTGACTGTTGAAGCTTCTGCCTACTTCTGTGGCGTTGCATAATTTCTCATAATGATGACAATTTAAAGTCTGGTCGAGTTGAGGTACGACAACTTGGGATATGCTTTACCCAGCTCTGGAAGGGTGAGGGAGAGTGGGGTGGGGAGAGGGGTTCAAATCCTAAAGCCTCAGATATTCACTTATTTTAAAATGTGTTGTGCTAATCTCCACAGGTGCCTTTTTTTTGTTATAAGCATTAACAAAATGGTGTGCAGCTGATGTTATAGTGATGACTGTTCGTAAAACTGTAATATTAATTTTAAAAATCACGTCCGTCCGTCAAGTTTTTATACTAATCCACTTGTCAGTTCACTTACAGGAGTCACCATGTAAGGCACTTGCTGGTCGTAGTATCCGTCCATTCCGCAGCTCATCGCAAACTCTTAGCTCGCTTTATTCTTCAGCATTTAGATAGAGACTGTGCCTTGACGGACTTGATCAGCCTACAATGACAGACAAGATGGCCAAAGAAAATTCTTGAATGGACCGCCTGAACTTGCATAAGTAATTAGCCTGCAGCGCACCATTCACAAAAAAAAAATCTCAGACTACCGCCCCAGCCTGTTCCAGAGAGATAGCGATCGGCCTGAAAACACGGACAAACTGCACGGAATTAGCGGCGTACGGGGGGAGGTTGGCAAGACGACACCGATACACGCACAAGCAGATAAACTGATTCTATTCCTGCACTTCAGAATTATCTGTGAGTGTGCGTTCGCATCGATATAAAGGGATTTGCAGACCCGGGTAGTACAGAGTAAACTGGTAATGGCGATCAGCGTGGGATTTCCAAATGTTGTCCCTATATGCAGATAACGGGGCGAGATGGAGAGCGTTTTATTCCCATTATTATTTCTGCAAAGCTGTATCACGCAATGCTCTAGAGGCTTGCAAAAGTTGAACAGGGTCTCACCTGAATGGGTGTAGTGCGATCGCCTATAAATATCCCCGTCAGATTTGGTAAATAGCATGAATTAGTTGATGTAAGTCCTTTCAAGACAGCCCAGACCTATGATTGTGCTCAATTCACTCGTTTTTCCTTTGCTTCTCCTCCAGGGGCCTCCAGTGTTTTCTCACGGATCTCTCCCATTGGTCGCCTGTCTATTTCATCGGCTCCAATTTCCATCCGTCAATCACTCACTCCGCTACTTGATTAAAGATACAGGCTTTCTTCCGCGAAGACTAACCTAGTTTCCAACGCCTCGATAAATGGGAGATGTGGAGGGGGGGAGTTTAAAATAATATGGTGCTAATCATATATAATTCTAAACATCACTGTCCTTGAAAGAAGTCGGAGACATTCGTGGTTTAAATCAGGTTGCAGAGTCTTAGATTGTAACCGAGCACAGCTTCACCTCAATGCAAAGTCCAGGTTTAAAATCAGTGCGAGCGAAGCAGTACTTCTTTTCTGTGTTCGGAGCGTACATAAAACTGGCTGCATAATTTCTGCCTCACATTCAAGTTATCCGAGCCTGCCTGAAAGCTTCTCCGTGTTGCCCGACGCGTTTCGCCACATCTGTTATGAACCAAAGAACACTATTCTGTACATAATATTTGGAAATTATGCGTTAAGAGTAAAAAAGGAAACTAAAATCGGAAAGTACAGCAACAATTGCAACATTTCTGACCTTCCCTGGTCGTGCTTAATGATTGCAGGACTCACAAAACCCCGAGCAACAATGACGTTTCCTACAAGTCTGCAGATGTGTTTTTATTATTATTTTATAACGTATATGCTGTTTTGCTCTTAGCAACTGCAAAGCTTGCATGTTGAAGCGTTGCTTTTGGGGGGAAAAAGAGGAACTTTGGTTCGAGAAATACAAAGTGAGTTAAAAGTTCTGCGGTTGAGCGTTTTGGACTTCATTAAAAAAAACTCGTCTCTCTCCCACTGTTTCTTTAATATAATCTGAGCAACAGTTTTCAAGCTATCTAATCAGGCAGGAAGAATGGTTCCCGCAGCAACGGGGGGTGGCACTTTGTGCATGACCAGACAGATTTGCATGGCTTTGGTGAGTGAACCAATGGTGCGGGCTGCTTTTCAGCTGATTGATATGTTTATTCATAGAGCAACAGTTTCCCTCCAGGCGAAAGAATGGGAGAACGAGAGAGAGAGAGAGAGAAAGGAGCCCTTTCAAAGTGAGAGAAGGCGAATTTATTTCACAAGATTCCCATTCTTGGAAGGATGAAAAGTCAACAAAACCAGACAGCAAGAGGTTGTGGGGGAGGGACATTCATTCACAAAAAATAACAGGTACAGCCAGCAACCGAGAGGGGACGTGGGGGAGGGAAAGGTTCATTCACAAAAAAAGGTCAAATGCAGCGAGCCGCGAGCCCAAGAGGAAGGAGTTCATTCAGAAAACTAATCTGAAACTTTCAAGGTGGGGGGGGGGGGGGCGGGGAGAGAGAGAGACAGAGTTCATTCACAAAAAAAGTCAGATCCCGCAAGACAAACCAAAAGCGTGCACCAAACAAAAGTTATCGCAACAAGCTTGAGCACAAAACATCACAAAGTAACAGGGAGAAATCCAACTATTTAAAATATGCGATTCGGAGTTTGACTTTGGAAATAAACACGGTAAGAAAACACTTTGCAAATTAACTAAAATAATAACGTATCCAAACTTTTTTTTGTCTACGCAATCATCTAAACACAGTGCATTGTCATTAAAATCACATGTAATGTTGCACTATCTATCGTCCAACCCAGATATGTCTATTAATCTCTCCACCCCCTCGCCAATTCTCACAAAACACGAGAAGTTTCTCTGTATTTCAGAGTGGGCGTTCACGATGTTGCTGGGTCCTAACGCTTGACTCTTTCCTTGTATCTACTGCAGTTTGCCACTCCCGCTCATGCGCATGTCTGGGTGTGCAACTGTATAGAGTGGGAGTCATGTTGGCAGATGGGGGTGACTGCACTGAGCCATAGTTCAGCTGACTTCCAGCCTCAGCACCAAAACATGAGGTTGGCATGCTTGGCTTGTCATTGCATGTCTAATATCTACTCTGTGCAGTTACTTATTGCCCAAAACCTGGTTGCATTTCTAATTTGGATTCAATTCTGTTTGGCATGATTTACAGCCTAATTGCACAATTCAGTGTCTTGGGACTTCAAATGTAAGTATATGTAATCATGAAACAATAGTTCAAACTGGACTTGTCCACTTGCTCCCCAGATGCTGCCTAACCCGCTGAGTTGCTCCAACACTTTGTGTTTTGTTCAATCTCAACCAATGGGTGATAGAAGCAATTACAAACAGGGGAGCTTACTGCAGCTTACTTAATATATAGGGAGGTTGCACGGCAGTCGAGTCACGACCGATGACCCGTACTGTTGCTACGCTACGCCAACTGGAGTACACGCGATGAACTGCAGGTAAACACTGACCATTGTTTCCAGTGTAGCGGGCCCGTTAAAACCCGCCGAAATGGTCAATTTTTGCGCTGTGAATAATTATGGAAATCGGGATAAGCATGAGACACATTTATCCTACTTCAGAATTCCAAAAGTGAGGAGAAATGACGGTAGATAGAAGCGAGACCTGAAGGGACAACAACAGCCAAAGTGCTTGGCGAACATTGGTCGTTTGCTCACTGCATTTCATCAACAGTAAGATATTATTTGTGTATTTTCTTGATTCCTTTGGCATCTAAAAAGTTTCAGAAGTGATAAATCTGGCTGTAAAATTTTAAAATCGCCCATGGTTCTCGTGGGTTTTTACATACAAAAAGAAAACGCCTCTGAAGTTAAATAATGCCTTACTGTTGATGAAATGCAGTGAGCAAACGCCATAATTCCCAATATTTTCCAATTTGATATCTGCACGGCCAATGTTTGCCAAGCACTTTAGCTGTTGATGTCCCTTCAGCTCTCGCTTCTCTTTACCTTCATTTCGCTTCACGTTTGGAATTCATGTTGGTACATGTCTCTCACGCTTACACCGACTTCCACAATTTCTTACAGCGCAAAAATTCACCATTTGGACGTTTTTTAACAGGTAAAAAAGTACGCGTTTCGTGTATTAACAACATATACCGGATGCTGCAAAGTCCTCCAGATAGATTTAGCGGCTCCGTGCGTCAAGCCCTATGACCCGGTGACCTTACGTGCAACCCCCCCTATACGTTGATTTCTTATCTATTTACTTATTTATACTTCCTAATATTGTTGCTTGTTTGCTTGTTATTTTGTTCCTGGAGGTTTGAAATAAATAATTAAGAAATGTGAGATAAAATGGAGGATTGACTTGTATTCCCACTTGAAGCACCTTGCACAGACAAGTGTGTGGCCAGTGAGTTAATTACACAAGCCACCATTTCATTTTTTACACAGTTTCTTTTGTGGGGAAGTGTGATGTTTGGTCGGCATGTTGCCAATGTTCTGGGTAGATCCACTACTTTGCTTTGTTTGCATGCAATATCCTCATGCTGCTTCTGTCATTCTACATCACATGTTGGTGTTATTCAATGCGGACTTGGTGAGCCAAAGTACTGTTTCCATACTTTATCTTTCAATCAAATACTGGCTGCATAAATTGGATGTAGGAAAGGTTCAAAGGGAATAGTGAAAGGGCAGCTAACATCAAAAGGAGAGACAATGAGTTGCAGTGTTCTTGAAGGAGATAGCCTTTATAGACGGATTTTGAGCTGGATATGGGGAATGAATGCTGAAAATGTTTAAGGTTCCTTAATGCTTCATTTTTTCCCCAATTATTGGATTTTTATTTCTCGTTACTCAAATCTCACATTTGAGGGACAACACGAGACTGTTCCTTTGCTGTACTGTTCTAGCAATCTAAGATTTGTGAAGTAGGCTGCACAGTGGCGTAGCGGTAGATTTGCTGTCTTACAGTGCCAGAGACCTGGGTTTGATCTTGACGATGGGTGCTGTCTTAACGGAGTTTGTACGTTCTCCCTGTGACCTGCGTGGGTTTTCTCCCGGTGCTGCGGATTCCTCTCGCATTCCAAAGACATACAGATTGGTAGGATAATTGGCTTTGGTTAAATTGTAAATTGTCCCTAATCTTTAGTATAGTGGTAGTGCTGGTGTACGGGGTGATCGATGGTCAGCGCATACTCGGTGGGCTGAAAGGCCTGTTTCCGCCTGTATCTCTGAACTCAACTTCAGCATTTAACTATGGTGAAAGCCTGTATTCAAGATTCAAGAGAGTTTATTGTCATGTGTCCCTGATAGGGCAATGGAATTCTTGCTTTGCTTCAGCACAACAGAACATAGTAGGCATGAATACAGAACAGATCAGTGTGTCCATACACCATTATATAAATATATACACACATGAATAAATAAACTGATAAAGTGCAAATAAACAGATAATGGGCTATTAATGTTCAGAGTTTTGTCCGAGCCAAGTTTAATAGCCTGATAGCTGTGGGGAAGTAGCTATTCCAGAACCTGGTTGTTGCAGTCTTCAGGCTCCTGTACCTTCTACCTGAAGGTAGCGGGGAGATGAGTTTGTGGCCAGGATGGTGTGGGTCCTTGATGATACTGCCAGCCTTTTTGAGGCAGCGACTGCGATAGATCCCCTCGATGGAATGGAGGTCAGAGCCGATGATGGACTGGGCAGTGTTTACTACTTTTTGTAGTCTTTTCCCTCCAGGGCGCTCAGGTTGCCGAACCAAGCCACGATGCAACCGGTCAGCATGCTCTCTACTGTGCACCTGTAGAAGTTAGAGAGAGTCCTCCTTGACAAACCGACTCTCCGTAATCTTCTCAGGAAGTAGAGGCGCTGATGTGCTTTCTTAATAATTGCATCAGTGTTCTCGGACCAGGAAAGATCTTCAGAGATGTGCACGCCCAGGAATTTGAAGCTCGTGACCCTTTCAACCATCGACCTGTTGATATAAACAGGATTGTGGGTCCCCATCCTACTCCTTCCAAAGTCCACAATCAGTTCCTTGGTTTTGCTGGTGTTGAGGGCCAGGTTATTGTGCTGGCACCATATCGACAGTCGCTCGATCTCTCTTCTATATTCTGACTCATCCCCGTCCGTGATACGTCCCACAACAGTGGTGTCGTCAGCGAACTTGATGATGGAGTTCGCACTATGACCGGCTATGCAGTCATGAGTATAGAGTGAGTACAGCAGGGGGCTGAGCACGCAGCCTTGAGGTGCTCCCGTGCTGATTGTTATCGAGGCTGACACATATCCACCAATACGAACAGACTGTGGTCTGTGAATGAGGAAGTCGAGGATCCAATTGCAGAGGGATGCGCAGAGACCCAGTTCTGCGAGTTTGGTAACCAGCTTGGAGGGGATGATTGTATTAAATGCCGAGCTGTAATCAATGAATAACAGCCTGACATATGAGTTTTTGTTTGTCCAAGTGGTCCAGAACGGAGTGGAGAGCCAGCAAGATCGCATCCACCGTTGATCTGTTGTGGCGGTAAGCGAACTGCAGTGGGTCCAGGTTTTTTGTCGAGGTAGGAGTTGATTTGCGCCATGATCAACCTCTCAAAGCACTTCATCACCACAGGCGTTAGTGCCACTGGTCGATAGTCATTGAGGCACGTCACCTTGCTCTTCTTGGGCACTGGTATAATTGATGCCCTTTTAAAGCAGGTAGGAACCTCAGACCTCAGAAGTGAGAGGTTGAAAATGTCCGTAAAAACACCAGCCAGTTGGTCCGCACAGATTTTTAGAACACGACCGGGTATACCATCAGGTCCAGGCGCTTTTCGGGGGTTCACCCCTCTGAAGGATTTCCTGAAATCGGCCTCTGTGATTGTGACTAAAATACCATCACAGCGAATGGGGGCTCGGGAAGGCACATCAGTATTCTCCCTATCAAAGCGTGCGTAAAACGCATTGAGCTCGTCAGGGAGTGATATTTCGCTGACATTCGAGCTGACTCCTGATTTTGCCTTGTAGGACGTGATTGCATTCAGGTCCCGCCACAGCTGCAGAACATCTGTCTCATCCTCCAGCTTGGAGCAGAAGTCCCTTTTGGCCTTTTTGATGGCCTTACCAAGATCGTATCTGGACTTCTTGTAGACCACTGTATCATCAGACATGAATGTCCGGTGTCTGGACTTCAGAAGAGTGCGGATCTCAAAGTTCATTCAAGGTTTCTGATTGGGAAACACTCGGAAGGTTTTTGTGGGGATGCAGTCCTCCACACATTTCTTTATGAAGTCTGTAATGACTGTGGCGTATTTGTTCAAGTCCGTTGCCGAGTCCTTGAACATTGCCCAGTCCACAGACTCCAAACAGTCCTGTAGTTGTTCCTCTGCCCCCCCCCCCCCCCAACCAGCTCTGTACTGTCCTCACCTCTGGGGGTGCGCTCTTTAATTGCTGCCCATAGGCAGGAAGAAGCAGCACCGCGGTATGGTCGGATTTACCGAAATGAGGGCGAGGGATAGAGCGATAGGCATTCTTGATGGTGGTGTAGCAGTGGTCGAGGGTGTTTGGTCCACTGGTGCAGCAGGAGACATGTTGGTGGAAGTTACGGAGCGATTTCTTGAGGTTTGCCTTATTGAAGTCCCCAGCAATGGTGGTAAAAGCCTCGGGGTTAGACGTCTGGTGTTTGTTGACCACGGCGTGCAGCTCCTCCAGTGCCAGATGGACGTCTGCCTGGGGTGGGATGTAGACCACGGTCAGGATGATGGAGGTGAATTCCCTTGGGAGGTAGAAGGGATGGCACTTCACCGCCAGATGTTCGAGGTGTGGAGAGCAGGAGTTGGACAGGACTGCCACGTCTGAACACCACGCAGAGTTGACCATGAGGCAGACGCCCCCTCCTCTTTCCCTTTCCCAGATGCCAGTGTACGGTCCATACAGTGGATGGAGAACCCTTCAGGCTGGACTGCTGAGTCTGGGGAGCTGGGGGTGAGCCATGTCTCTGTGAAACAGAACACAGAGCGTTCCCTCAGCTCCCTTTGATAAAGCAGCCTTGATAAAGCAGCCTGTATCAATGTCATTATCTTGGAAGTAAGCCAGGTGATTTATTTATATTATGTTGTTCAACTATAGAAGCTGCTGTTGTTATAGGTTTGCTAATTTGAGTTGAATTTATTGTATTATACACAAGTATATGCGTTTTCCTGGTGGCACGAATTAAATGTCAATTATGAATTGGAATCAACCATTTTTTTCTTTGCGGAATGGCAGCATCTCTGGAGAGAAGGAAAGGGTGACGTTTCGGGTCGAGACCCTTCAGACTGATGTCAGGTGAGTGGGCGGGGCAGAGATAGAATGTAGTCGGAGACAATAAAGGGCCTGTCCCATGGGCATGCGACTCCATGCGGCAAGCGTGACCTAACAGGAAGCGGGGGCCGTGCGGAGGTCGCGGGGCCGGTCCCACTTCGATCGCGGGAGCCGTATGGAGTTGTGCGGGGCTGGTCCCGACATCGTGCGGGGCTCCGAAAAACTGACACTGTTCAAAAATTCCGTGCGGCAACGGCCTGCCGCCCCGCAGCCGCATCGAGGCCATGCGCATCGCCTCGACGCCGTACGCAGCCGCATCGAGGCCTTGACGCCGTACGCACCGTCTTGACGTCACTCGACCTCCGTGCGGCCCCCACCTCCGGTTTGGTAGCGCTTGCCGCATGCAGCCGCATGGTGTTGGGACCGGCCCTGTACGGGGATCACTCGACCTCCGCGCAGCCCTCGCGCGGCCCCCGCTTCCGGTTAGGTCGCGCTTGCCGCATGGAATCGCATGCCCGTGGGACAGGCCCTTAAGACTGGTGGAAGACGGGATGGAGAGACAGGGAAAGCAAGGACAATTTTAAGTTAGATAAGTCAATGTTGATACCGCTGGGGTGTAAGCTGCCCAAGCGAAATATGAGGTGCTGTTCCTCCAATTTGCGCTGGGCCCAGGGCAGAAAGGTCAGATTGGGAATAGGAGGGGGAATTAAAGTGCTGAGCAACCGAGAGATCAGGTAGGTTAAGGCGGACTGAATGGAGGTGTTCAGCGAAACGATCGCCGCACCTCTGCTCAGTCTGCCTTAACCTACCTGATCTCCCGGTTGCGAAACACTTTAACTCCTCCTCCCATTCCCACACTGCCCTGGGCCTCCTCCATTGTCAGAGTGAGGCCCAGAGCAAATTGGAAGAATAGCACCTCATATTTCGCTTGGGTAGCTTGCACCCCAGTGGTATGAACATTGACTTCTCTAACTTCAAGTAGCTCTCTCTATCCATCCCCTCCTCCTTCTCAGTTCTCCCAACAGTCTTACAGTCTCCGACAACTTTCTATCTCTGTCCCGCCCACTCCCCTGACATCAGTCTGAAGAAGAGTCTCGACCGAAACATCACCCATTCCTTCTCTCCAGAGATGCTGCCTGAGTTACTCCAGCATTTTGTGTCTACCTTTGATTTAAACCAGCATCTGCAGTTCTTTCCTACACTTTTTTTCTTTTACTGATGCATCCCCTGTGACAAACTGATAAATTAGTGAATATGCCATCTCATTGTCAATGTTTCTAAATATTTTGTGTTTTGCTTTCTTCACTTTGTTGCTTTCACATTATTTGGCACCCTTTCATTTGGTACTTGCCTATCTGAGTGGTTTTCAGGATTATGCCCAAAACCACCATGACAAAAAACACCACATCCACACTAGCTCTTGTCAATACCCAGCCATAACTTTGCCAAGTGCAGAAGGAACATTTGAGATGCAATTGAGCGTTAAACTTGTTCTCCTTGTGTCTTGTTGCAGGTGTTTGATATTAAAACCTGTTTCACAGGTGTAAGCAATTAACAGCGACCTTATCTAATTACCAATACAGATGGAGTAACTTATTGGCTTTTACATTTTTGTTGTATTTCATTTGGAAAATTGAATGAACAAGCAAAGATCTGGCTTTTCACTTCTCATCTGGCCTATTTCTCCTGCACAAACTATTGAAGGGAGGGTGGTGAAACATTTTAAAAAGTACTTCCATTATTGCATAAGTTGAGCATTCTGTCAGTAATGTAGGTGATAACATGAAGGGAATTTAAGTTGAGGGTGCCCTTCCACTTCTGTGGGATGTGTATAGGGACTAGTAGATTCATTTGGTGGCCCTTGTGAAGTAATCATACTAATTCCTAAATGGTGCATCCAACATCTTAGTGGGAAGAACCTAGTGCCACAGCTGGGTAATACTGGATGAACAACCAACAATAACCAACAGGAGGACCTGGAAGAATGGAAGTGATGTTAGACCAGGCAAGGTGGAGAAATGACTACCTTTTGACTTACCTTTTTAAGATTTAAGTTTCTTCAAAATAAACAAGGACAGCACAGTGGCATAGTGGTAGTGCTGCTGCCTCACAGCGCCAGAGACCCGGTTTTGATTCTGATTACAGGGGCTGTCTACAGAGTTTGTACATTTTCCCTGTGACTGCATGGTTTTTCTCCAGATGCTCTGGTTTCCTTCCACACTCCAAAGATGTATAGGTTTGTAGGTTAATTGGCTTAGGTAAAATTGTAAATTGTCCCTAGTGTATACGATAATGTTAGTGTACAGAGTGATTGCTGGTCGGCAGGACTCGGTGAGCCGAAGGGCCTGTTTCCGCACTGTATCTCGAAAGTAAAGTCTAAAGTAAATGTATAATGCTAAATAGATTTTTTTTTGTTCTGTGGAGGAATAATGAAGAGCCTAGATACAGTGGATGTGGAGAGGAAGATTCCAGTAGTGAGAGAGCCTGGGATCATAGGGCACAACCTCAGAATAAAAGGACATTCTTTAGAATGGAGATGAGGAGGAATTTCTTTAGCCGGATGGTGTTGAATCTGTGAAAATTCATTGCCACAGATGGCAGTGGAGGTGAAGTCTTTGTGTATTTGTTTTAAAGTGGAGATTGATATGTTCTTGGTTAGTAAGGGCATCAAAGGTTACATGGAGAAGACAGGAGAATGGCCTGAGAGCGGAAAAATAGATCAGCTACGATCTAATGGCAGAGCATACACGATGGGCGGAATGGTCCAATTCTGCTCCTGAGCCTTATGGAAGGGGTTGACATTCTGATGGGGACTTCCAGATTTAAAATGATCAGCATATCCAGATTGTAAATCTGTTATTGCAATTTATATTACCTTTATACCAGCTTTTGGAAAGCAAAACCTTTATATATATATATATTTATATATATATATATATATATATATATATATATATATATATATATATATATCCTATCTATCTATCTATCTATCTATCTATCTATCTATCTATCTACTATTAAAACTGTGTGTGTGGATGTGTTTATTTATTTATGGGTGTCACATTTGGCCTTTGATTCCTTGCGCCACCAAAACCACACGCGAAAACTCCGCAATTTTTTCCATTTCACTAGACATTACACTTTTACATACCCTAACACACTCCTTATTAGATTTAGACATTTTTATGTACACATTGTAAAATAAAATCCCCCCCCCACTCACTCATTTTGTCTCCTCCTGCTGGCCAGCCACCATAACGACTGCTGCCGACCGGCTCTGCTCCAAAAACGACGCCATTTTTTTTCTTTCGCTAGCGATTTTCGCCCCGGGGTCTGAAGCACGTTCGGGGTCCAGACCCAATGGGTCTGCTCTTGTCTAGTATACTTTTTAACTGTGTGTGTGTGGGCGGGCGTGTGTGTGTGTGTCATTTTGGCCTTTGATTCCTTGGTCCGCCAAAACCACAGGCAGAAACTCCGATATTTTTTCCATTTCGCTAGACATTACACTTTTACATCCCCTAACACACTCCTCATTAAATTTTGTCGTTTTTATGTACACATTTAAAAATAAAATTCATCCCACCACCCCCCCCACTAATTTTTTTAAATCCTGCTTGCCAGCGAGCTGCTGCATGACTCACAGTGCCATCACAGATGTCCAATCACAATGGGATCTCATTTACCTATGATATGACATCACAATGGGTCAGGGCTAGGAGATTGGAACCTTCACCGTGAGCCCACTAAACTAAAATCAAACAGCTGCTGCATGACTCACTGAGCCATCTCACAGATGTACAATCACAATGGATCCCACGAATGCAATCAACCTGGCGTCCTTATCAAATAGAGCAATTTGTCCTACCCCCCTCCCTATCTACCCCCTCCCTATCTACCCCCTACCTATCTGCCCCCTCCCTATCTGCCCCCTCCCTCTCTAACGCCCTCCACTCCCCCTCCCCCTCCAGCTCTATCCCTCCTCCCCTCCATCCCCTCCTGTTCTCCACCTCTCCCCCTCCTCATCTCACTCCTCTCCACCTCTCCCCTCCTCTTCTCTCCCCCTCCAACCCTCTTCTCTCCCCCTCCCATCTCCTCCAACCCCCTCCTCTCTCTCTTCCCCTCCCTCCCCCTCTCCCCTGTACTCTCTCTCCCCTCTATTCTCTCTCTTCCCCTCCCGCCCTCCCTCCCTCCCGTGCCTTTCCCCTCTCCCCCCTCCTCTCTCTCTCCCTCTTCTCTCTCCCTCTCCTCTCCCCATCCAATCTCTCTCCACCTCCCTCCTCTCTCCTCCCCTCTCTCCCCTCTCTCCCCCTACCTCTACCACCCTCCTCCCTACTTTCTCCCTCCCCCTCCCCCTCCCTTTTATCCCCCTCCCCTCTACCCCCTCCACATCGTATTCTCCTCCCCCTCTCCACCCTCCCCATCACCTCTCCCCGTCCTCTTCTCTCCCCCACCTCCCCCCTCCAACTCTCCCCCTCCTCTTCTCCCTCCATCTCCCCCTCACCTCTCCTCTCACCCCCTCCTCTCTCTCCCCCCTTCCTCCCCCTCTCCCATCTACTCGCTCTCTCCCCTCTAATCTCTCTGTATCCCCTCTAATCTTTTTCTCCCCATCCGTCCCTCCTTTCCACCCCCATACCTTTCTCCCACTCCCCTTCTCTCTCCCACTCCCCATTCTCTCTCTCCCCTTCTCTCTCTCCCCCTTCTCTATCTCCCCCCTCTCTCTCCCCATCCTCTCTCTCTCCCTCCTCTCTCTCCCCCTCTTCTCTCTCCCACTCCTTCTCTCCCCCTCCTTTCTCTCTCCATCACCCCCCTCGCCCCTCCCCTCACCCCCACCTCTACCACCCTCTCTCCTCCCTCCCTCCCCCCCACTCTTCCCCCCCTCCCTTCTACCCTCCTGCACTCCCCCTCCACCTCTTATTCTCCTCCCCCTCTCCACCCCCCTCTCCGCCCTCAACCTCTCCCCCTCCTCTCCTCTCCCCCCTCCACCTCTCTCCCTCCTCTTCTCTCCCCCCTCCACCTCTCCCCCCTCCTCCTCCCCTCCTTTTCTCTCCCCCTCCAACTCTCCCCCTCCTCTTCTCTCCCCTCCAACTCTCCCCCTCCCCTCTCCTCCCTCCCCTCACACTCCCTGCTCTCTCTCCCCCCTCTACTCTCTCTCTCCCCTCTACCCTCTCTCTCCTCCCCTCCCCCTCTCCCCTCCCCTTCCCCTCCCCCACCCTTCTCTACCCCTCACCCACCGCTCTCTCCCCCACTCCCCCCTCTACCACACCCCTTCCCCCTACCCGTGTCCCCCCCTTACCCTCCCCGCTCTCCTCCCCTCCCCACTCTCTCCCCTCTCCCCCCTCCTCACCCCTCACCTCCCCCTCCCCCTCTCTCCTCACCCATCTCTCCTCACCCCTCTATCCTGTGTGTGTGTGTGGGTGTATGTCAGGTGTATGTCATTTTGATTTTGCCTTTGATTCGTTGGTCCGCCAAAACCACACGCAAAAACTCTGAGATTTTTACCATTTCGCTAGCGATTTTACTTTTACATTCGCATATCCACTCATTAAATTTCGTCATTTTTCTGTACACATTTTTAACAAAATCCTCCCTCCCCCCCACTCACTCATTTTGTCGCCTCCTGCTGGCCACCTTCTCATCGCGTGCCGCGCGACCATAACGGCTGCTGCTCCCTGGCTCTCCTCCACTCCCACCCCCCCCCGGCACGGCTCTGTCACGCTGGCGGAAGGCACAGATCGGCTGGTCCCCCACTGCTTTTTGCCGTCCTCGATGCCGGCCCGCACGCTTGCACTGTTCGAAAATCCCGCGCGTCAACGGCCTGTCGGCCCACAGGCGCATTGAGGGCGTACGCAGCGTCTCCACGGGCGTACGCAGCGTCTTGACGTCGTACGCAGCGTATTGACGTCGTACACAGCGTCTTGACGGTGTACGCCTAGCGCGTGGTGTTGCGCGATGACGTCAGGCAGCCCCCCATTGCAACCGCGAGTTGCGGGAACAGACCCAACAGGTCTGCACTTGGTCTAGTATACTTTTAAAACTGTGTGTGTGTGTGTGTGTTTGTGGGTGTATGTCACGTTCCATTTTCAGATTTTTTTTCAGATTAGATTTTTTGGCCTTTAATTCATTGGTTAGCCAAAACCACATGCGAAAACTCCGCGGTTTTTTCCATTTCGCTAGCGATTTCGCTTTTACATTCGCTAATCCACTCCTCATTACCGTTAGACATTTTTATGTACACATTTAAAAATAAAATCCTTCCCACCCCCCCACTCATTTTAAAATCTAAACGGGACTCACGAGCTGCTGACGTCACAATCCCACATGCCGACCAATCCAAGCGGCTTCTCTCTCTCTCTTCATTTGGCAGCCCGGCTCTCCCGCCCCCCCTCCCTCCAACTACGCTCGCGCCGCACTAACCGCAGCTCCACTCGCCCACCCGCCCGCCCGCCCATGCACCGCCTCGCGCAGCTGGACCCGTCCGGCTCTCTCCCCCCCCCTCCCCTCCAACTACGCTCATGCCCCGCCTCCCGCAGCTCAACTTCCTCGCCCGCCCGCGCACCGCCTTGTGCCATGATAACGGCTCCTGCCGTCCGGATCTCCCCTTCCCCCCCCCCCCTCCGGCCCGGCTGTGTCACGCTGGCGGAAGGCACATATCGCCTGCTTCCGCCGCTGCTATTTTCGCCGTCCTCGCTGCCAGCCCGCAATGTGAGAGGTTAGTTAAGGCACTGTCTTACGTGTTTGCGGTCATCGGCGGTGAAGCGCGGCTTCGCCTGTAGAGTGGACCGCACGGCAATGGCTAGAGCGCCGAGCCTATCCACGGGAGCGCCGCACGGATGCTGCGCGGGGGCCGAGTGATTCAAATACGGCAGGTCCCACGTGCTTGTGGTAAGTAAAAAAAAGGGCGGGCCGACTGTGATGACGTCGACCCGCCGCACGTGACTCACAAGCGGCGGCAGTGGCGGCGGCCGTCCTGATCGCGGCGCTGTGCCGCACACGTGCCTCACTGGCGGAGGCTGTGGCAGTGCAGGTTTGACGCACGGCGCTCGAGCCACACTGGCGACGGCCCGTGCGGGCGGCCGTGCCGCACTCGTGCATCACTGGTGGAGGCTGTGCGGTAGGAAAATATTTTTCAACAGTGTAGGTTTTATTTTAGCACCGTGCGGTGTTGGGAACACCGCCGCACGGCCCCGGAATTGTGCGTTCTCACGAGTGCGCGGTCTGTGGCGGCAGATTCTTCCCGTTTCGCTGCCAATGACCGCAGACTCGTGAGACAGGTCTTTTAGTGTGTGTCTGCAGGCTGCGGCCGGGAGACGCCTACGGGAGCGTTCGGACAACCCCTTCCCCCCACCCCCGGAGTCTCGATTGAGGCCGCTGATGTGGTTTGGTTGACACGTGCTCCGCTGCACGCTCGCTTCCTCCTCTCCCCCCTCCTCGTACTCTACACCCCCTTCTCCTCTCCCCACCCCCCCTTCTTCTCTCCCCCATCTCCCCTCCCCCTTCTCCTCTCCCCCCTCCCCCTTATCCTCGCCCCCCTCCCCCCTCTCCTCTCCCCGCTCCTTTCCTCCTCTCCCCCCTGCTCCTCCTATTCCCCCCACCTCTTTCCACCTGATGACCTACTCGGGGCCTGAATCCTGCAGCCTCCCCCACCCCCTCCCTCCTGCTGCCAGTCGCGTCGTTCGCAAGGCCTTTCAAAAAACACGCCGTATTCTTGCAGCGAGAGAGCGAGTGATTATTGCGTTCAAGAACCAGCCCTCACCTCTGATAACGCGCACCCCCACCCCTCAAACTCTCCCCACTCCCTCTCCCCCATCTGCTCCCTATCCGCCCCATCACGCTCCCTCTCCCCCCTCCTCTCCACCCTCCTCCCCCTTCCTCTCCCACTCACCCCCTCCTCTCCCATCCCTACCCCCCTCTCTCTCCACCCACTCCCCCTCTCCCCCTCTGCACCTCTCCCCCTCTGCACCTCTCTCCCCCCATCCCTCTCCCCCTCCCTCCCCACTCTTCCCCCTCTCTAGCCCCTCTTCCCCCTACATAGATACATAGAAAATAGGTGCAGGAGTAGGCCATTCGGCCCTTCGAGCCTGCACTGCCATTCAATATGATCATGGCTGATCATCCAACTCAGTATCCCGTACCTGCCTTCTCTCCATACCCCATGATCCCCTTAGCCACAAGGGCCACATCTAACTCCCTCTTAAATATAGCCAATGAACTGGCCTCAACTACCCTCTGTGGCAGAGAGTTCCAGAGATTCACCACTCTCTGTGTGAAAAAGTTTTTCCTCATCTCGGTCTTAAAGGATTTCCCCCTTATCCTTAAGCTGTGACCCCTTGTCCTGGACTTCCCCAACATCGGGAACAATCTTCCTGCATCTAGCCTGTCCAACCCCATAAGAATTTTGTACGTTTCTATAAGATCCCCTCTCAATCTTCTAAATTCTAGCGAGTATAAGCCAAGTCTATCCAGTCTTTCTTCATATGAAAGTCCTGACATCCCAGGAATCAGTCTGGTGAACCTTCTCTGCACTCCCTCTATGGCTATAATGTCCTTCCTCAGATTTGGAGACCAAAACTGTACGCAATACTCCAGGTGTGGTCTCACCAAGACCCTGTACATCTGCAGTAGAACCTCCCTGCTCCTATACTCAAATCCTCTTGCTATGAAGGCCAACATACCATTCGCTTTCTTCACTGCCTGCTGCACCTGCATG
>JAXLNO010000987.1:1187187-1315037 GCA_038087875.1 Malacoraja senta
TCTCTCTCTCTCTCTCTCTCTCTCTCTCTCTCTCTCTCTCTCTCTCTCTCTCTCTCTCTCTCTCTCTCTCTCTCTCTCTCTCTCTTCTCTCTCTCTCTCTCTCTCTCTCTCTCTCTCTCTCTCTCTCTCTCTCTCTCTCTCTCTCTCTCTCTCTCTCTCTCTCTCTCTCTCTCTCTCTCTCTCTCTCTCTCTCTCTCTCTCTCTCTCTCTCTCTCTCTCTCTCTCTCTCTCTCTCTCTCTCTCTCTCTCTCGACACTCGGGAGCGGAGAAGGATGGGGACGGCCCAGCGGTGGCTAGATAGGGACGAAACGCACGTCTGCACCCATGCAGCAGCATGGCCCCCACGAGGGTTTAGCCCGAACGACCTGTGCATGCGCAGTCGGAATACCGAACTGGCTTATTGAAAGGATTACTGTTCACAATCCTCAGGTGGCTTCATGATACAAAGCTCTGACACAATGTTGCAATTTATAAAATCCCATTTGATGGTGTACCCCATTTCTGTAGTCTTGCATGTTTCTGTCCTCTTCTGATTCTGACGTGTTTGTGCAATTCTAAGTATTATTGCGGCACCCAATGCGACCATGCCTTAACGGCCTGGAGTTATGGAATTCCCACTAAAAACTCGTATTCTGTTCTTTCCTCCTCAAAATCCACCCCTCTGCCCATGCTTTTGGCCACCAACCCTGTGGGTCATTGTCAAAATAAGTGTTGATCACTCTCTAGTGAACTATCTAGGGCTGTTTTGCTATGTTAACCACGTTATAGAAATGGAAGTCACTTTTGTTTCCGTACTTCCAACATTATGTAAATATGCAATTTTAAAAAATGTTTTCATCTGTAGTATGGCACTACAAAATACTCATACATTGTGAGCAAGAAGATTAAAACATTTTGCTTGGTTTGTACATCATTGACAGCTTAAAGGGGCATGTCATTCTGTGACCCACATAACTCACCACTTTCTGTCACTGGTCTACACTGAACTTTTCAAAGCAGCTGCAGTAAGTCTGGATAGTCTGATTTGATGTTTGTTCTTTTTTTTAAAAACTTGCTTCTTTTATCTGTTGTTGCTTGCCTCTTTCTGTATTAAGTGTCATCTACGTTCATTGGCATGTGCCTAAACCACTCAGTATGATTGCTTTTCCACGCTCTGCTTTTCACTGTAAGATGCAGTAAATGGAAAGTGCTCACAAAAACTGCAGCACATTCCTTATCTGAAAAGAGAGAAATTATTTCACTTTGTGTATTTAATCTCTAGTCCCAGCACTTCACCTCATGCAATAGCAGTTTAATTTAACAGCATAAACTCTATTTCTAACCAGGCCTGTGCACCGTAAGTAACGCATTGAAGGAATAAGTAAGATCTCACTCAGGATCCCTATTCTGATGAGTGACAAATGTTTCTTTAATGCACTTATTTGCAATAACGTTATTCGTGCATTAACTAAGGCAACTCTGGATCTGAACTCTCCACAAACATGGAATTCCAGGTGGGCACGTTAGCACAGTGCCGTTCCTTTTTCTGAGTAGAGACTCCTTCAGTCTTTGTGAAGTAAAATTAGTGGGCTGAGCATAGTTCCATTTTGGTTAGCAGGAAGGAGACTCAGTGAAAATGTGCACCAAGAGTGCCCTTGGACTGGGTGCAGCTTCTCAAGATTGTGAAAGATTAGAAATTGGGTGGCATGGGATTTAGTGAAAGGGGAAGAGCTGTTGCCTGCTACTTGAAAAAAGAAAGATTTAATTAATAATTAATTACCAAATGAATGAATCTAACCAATAAATCATCCTTTGGTTATGCAAGTGTTGAACCCGAGGGAATAGTTGAATTTTAAGTCTTGCTCAACTAAACAGATGCATGGCACGGACTCTCCAGTCTCATAGAAGGTACATACATTCCCTCCCAAAAGCTTAAATGTCACCATCATATCTGCCTCCACCCCACCCCCAGCAGTGTGTTCCACCCTCAGTTTAAAAGAAAACTTGTTCCGCACATCTCCTTTAATGTCCTAAAACTTGCTATCTTGTATACTATTGAAAACAAGTTATTTATTATATCAGAAGTTGAACTAATCTGGGATGACTCCAGGAAGAAAATGTTGTCTTTTGTTATTATTATGTCCTTGTAGTTGCATGATATGAGGTCTAGTTCTTCCAAGTGAGCAAAATTATTTTTCTAAGCAATTAATTGATTTCCTAAGCATAGAGGCTATTCCAATAACAAAATTTTAGCTGAAAAAACCTGTTTAATATTTGCATTACAGAAAGATAATAAATGTGTATGTGCTTTGTAAGAGAAAAAAAGGGAAGCATGACCTGTTAGCCTATTGCCAATGGCAGGGAAAATACTGAAATATATAATGAAGGATGTAATAAGAGAAAATAATAATGGACATTATTGTAGTTTATGGATGGGATCAGCTCTTGAATTAGAGGAGTGGTACGAACCTGAGAATCAGTGTGTGGCAGCCTTCCATGGAATTGTGTCCTTGTACTCCTAGGTCCCTCTGTTCTACAATACTTTGCGTTCATTGTGATGGTTCTACTCTGGTTTGGTGTCCCAAAATGGAACATTTCGCACTTATCTACATTTGCCATTACCATTACTTAGCCCACTTGCCAGCTGATCAAGATCTCACTACAATTCTTGATAACCATCTACTGTCTTTGATGCAATCTATTTTAGTGGCGTCTGCAAACTTGCTAACCATGGCTTGCACATTCTCATCCAAATCGTTGGTATACAAGATAAACCACAATGGGCTCAGCACCAATTCCTGAGACACTACTAGTCATAGGCCTCCAATCAGAAAAATAACCTTCCGTGCAAAAGTACTTAAAAAAAAAACTGAGGTCAGGTAAAGGGGGATGAAAGCTGGAGAGTTGGTATATCCCATTTGCGTGATGCTTATAACAAAGTATTTGTTTTTCTCTTTTTTCCTCTTTCTCTTTTCTTTCTTCTTTAGGGTCTATCTCTTAATCCTTTCTTTTTAATTTTTTTTCTACAGGGTCTCTGTTCTTTCTTGTTGTCACATTTTTACACCTTCACTATTTTCTTTCACTTTCTCTTTTTTCTTAATCTCAACCTTTCCTTTTTATCAGTGTAAAAAATGACAGAGTACATTAATTGTAATAAGATATATGTGATGAGTACTAATGTAATTGGTTGTAATGTAATGTACTTCTAATAAATAAAAAAATATATATATTTTTTTAAAAAAACCTTCCACCTGCTTTCTACTATCAAGCCAATTTTATATCCAAATAGCTAGCTCTCCCTGGTTCCCACGCGAGCTAGCCTTCCAGAGCAACCTATATGTGGAACCTGCCAATGGCCTTGCTGAAGTGCGTATAGACTACATGACCATCCTGCTGTCATCGATCTTCTTGGTCACTTCCTCAATAAATCATTCTAATTCATAAAACACAATCTCAGATGGCAAAAGCCTGCTGACTATCCCTAAGCAACCCCTGTAATTCTAAAAACACATGCATCTTGTCTCCTCCAGTAATTTGCCTATCTCAGATGTCAGGATTACTGGACTATAGTTCTAAGGTTTTTCTTTATAGCTTTGTTTAAAAAAATGCACAGGATTAGTCACACCCCAGTCTTCAGGGACGTTAACGATGATGCATATATCCCAGCCAGGGCTCTCTAGCTTTCCACAGTGTTCATGGGTATAACTAATCCGGGGCGGCACGATGGCGCAGCGGTAAAGTTGCTGCCTTACAGTTCTAGAGACCCAGGTTTGATCAGGTGCTGTCTGTACGGAGTTTGTACGTTCTCCTTGTGACCACATGGATTTTCTCCTGGTGCTCTCGTTTCCTCCCACACTCCAAAGACGTATGGGTTTGTAGGTTAATTGGCTTTGGTAAGAATTGTAAATTGTCCCTAGTATGTTTGATAGGGTTAGTGTACGGGGTGCTCGCTGGTTGGTGTGGATTCACTGGGCCGAATGGCCTGTTTCCATGCTGTATCTCTAAACTAAACTGAAAAACTGATCACGCACTGGAGATTTATCTACCTTCATACATTTAAGACATCTAAGATCTTTTCTACAGTAATATGGACAATCCCCTATATCTCCCCATTTACTCCCGAGTTCCTTTGTCTTCTTGTTTCTCCACGGTTAAAACAGAGGAGCAATATTCATTGGGACATCATCCAGCTCCTGTGGCTTCAAACATAGACGTTTACTTTGGTCCTTGAGGCCCCCTATTCTCTCCCTGGTTATTTATTTTGATTAATAGACTTAGAAAATCACTTTGGATTTCCCTTAATGTTCTTCTTTATCTTATCTGCACATTTTATGTCCTTCTGATTTCCTTCTTGAGTATGCTTCTGTATTCTCTATGCTTCAGGGGTTCACTTGATCCCAGCTGCTTGTACCTGACCTTTATCTCCTTTTCTGACCACAGTTTTAATATCTCCTATTGTAAAGTGTTCCATATCCTCTCCACTTTAATGGGACCTTAACCTCTTGCTATCTCACTTTTAAAAGCTTTCTCCTTGCTGGATGTACCTTTGCCTGCAAGCAACTTAGTCCAATCAACTTTTCCAAGCTCTTGTCTAATACTGTCAAAATTAGCCTTGCCCCAATTTAGTCTGTTATGTCCTTTCCTATAACTATTTACAGCTAAGCTCTCCCCCACTTGCCCTGCTCTGTTTCCCAACAGTAGGTCAAGTTTTGCCCCCTCCCTCTATATATTGCCTGAGGAAACTTTCCAGAATACAATGAATCTGGTATTTTATTTCATTCTTCACATGTTTAAATTAACATAGAAACATAGAAAATAGGTGCAGGAGGAGGCCATTCGGCCCTTCGAGCCAGCACCGCCATTCATTGTGATCATGGCTGATCGTTCCCTATCAATAACCCGTGCTTGCCTTCTCCCCATATCCCTTGACTCCACTAGCCCCTAGAGCTCTATCTAACTCTCTCTTAAATCCATCCAGTTAACAATAATTAGTATTAATTAGTATTCATGATTAGTAATAGTTGTTAGAAATTAGTACTAAAATGTAAATTTTATATATCAGTAGCAAGATAATTGTCCAATTCTTATTGCAGATTTTGGGCAGTTCTTAAGTATAATAGTTTAAAGTTCCATTTCTTCTCTGCGGGGTAACAATATCCGATGTCTTCAGGTGAGTGTTGGGTGTTGAATATTATTCAATCTTTGGTCTTCTTCTCGAAGCTCTGGGCGAATTCAAGTGCCTCTGTGTGCTTGATGAAGAAATGTTCCTTCTGCTCATAGGTTACTCTTAATGTTGCGGGGTATAACAGTCCATATCTCAATTTTTTTATATTCTTAAGTATTCTTCTTGTTTCTGTAAACAGCGCTCTCTTCTTGGCGACTTCCACAGGATAATCTCTAAATATACTGATCTTATCTCCTTCAAATACGAGGTTTCTGCTTTGAACAATTTTCTTCATCATATCATCAAAAACATGGTCATATTGCATCTTCTGTTGCAAACATGGTCATATTGCATCTGCCTGTAGGCGGTGCTGCTTCTTCCTGCCTACAGGCAGCAATTAAAGAGCGCACCCCCAGAGGTGAGGACAGTACAGAGCTGGTCGGGGGGGGGGGGGGGGGGCAGAGGAACAACTCCAGGACTGTTTGGAGTCTGTAGACTGGGCAATGTACAAGGACTCGGCAACGGACCTTAACGAATACGCCACAGTCGTTACAGACTTCATTAAGAAGTGTGTGGAGGACTGCATCCCCACCAAAACCTTCTCAGCGTTTCCCAATCAGAAACCTTGGATGAACTTTGAGATCTGCACTCTTCTGAAGTCCAGACACCGGGCATTCATGTCTGATGATACAGTGGCCTACAAGAAGTCCAGATACAACCTTGGTAAGACCATCAAAAAGGCCAAAAGAGACTTCTGCTCCAAACTGGAGGAAGAGACAGATGTTCGGCGGCTGTGGCAGGGCCTGAATGCAATCACCTCTTACAAGGCGAAATCAGGAGGCAGCTCGAATGTCGGCGAAACATCACTCCCTGATGAGCTCAATGCGTTTTACGCACGCTTTGATAGGGAGAACACCGATGTGCCTTGCCGAGCCCCCATTCGCTGTGATGGTATTTCAGTCTCAGTCACAGAGGCCGACGTCAGGAAATCCTTCAGAGGGGTGAACCCTCGAAAAGCACCTGGACCTGATGGTAAACCGGGTCGTGTTCTAAAAACCTGTGCGGATCAACTGGCTGGAGTTTTTACGGACATTTTCAACCTCTCACTTCTGAGGTCTGAGGTTCCCACCTGCTTCAAAAGGGCATCAATTATACCAGTGCCCAAGAAGAGTAAGGTGACATGCCTCAATGACTATCGACCTGTGGCACTAACACCTGTGGTGATGAAGTGCTTTGAGAGGTTGATCATGACGCAGATCAACTCCTACCTCGACAAAAACCTAGACCCACTGCAGTTCGCTTACCGCCACAACAGATCAACGGTGGATGCGATCTCGCTGGCCCTCCACTCCGCTCTGGACCACTTGGACAACAAAAACTCATATGTCAGGCTGTTATTCATCGATTACAGCTCGGCATTTAACACAATCATCCCCTCCAAGCTGGTTACCAAACTCGCAGAACTGGGTCTCTGCGCATCCCTCTGCAATTGGATCCTCGACTTCATCACTCTCAGACCACAGTCTGTTCGTATTGGTGGAAATGTGTCAGACTCGATAACAATTAGCACGGGAGCACCTCAAGGCTGCGTGCTCAGCCCCCTGCTGTACTCACTCTATACTCATGACTGCGTAGCCGGACATAGTGCGAACTCCATCATCAAGTTCGCTGACGACACCACTGTTGTGGAACGTATCACTGATGGGGATGTCAGAGTATAGAAGAGAGATCGAGCAACTGTCCATATGGTGCCAGCACAATAACCTGGCCCTCAACACCAGCAAAACCAAGGAACTGATTGTGGACTTTGGAAGGAGTAGGATGGGGGCCCACAGTCCCGTTTATATCAATGGGTCGATGGTTGAAAGGGTCAAGAGCTTCAAATTCCTGGGCGTGCACATCTCTGAAGATCTTTCCTGGTCCGAGAACACTGATGCCATTATTAAGAAAGCACATCAGCGCCTCTACTTCCTGAGAAGATTACGGAGAGTCGGTTTGTCAAGGAGGACTCTCTCTAACTTCTACAGGTGCACAGTAGAGAGCATGCTGACCGGTTGCATCGTGGCTTGGTTCGGCAACGAGCGCCCTGGAGAGAAAAAGACTACAAAGAGTAGTAAACACTGCCCAGTCCATCATCGGCTCTGACCTCCCTTCCATCGATGGGATCTATCACAGTCGCTGCCTCAAAAAGGCTGGCAGCATCATCAAGGATCCACACCATCCTGGCCACATGCTCATCTCCCTGCTACCTTCAGGTAGAAGGTACAGGAGCCTGAAGACTGCAACGACCAGGTTCAGGAACAGCTACTTCCCCACAGCCATCAGGCTATTAAACCTGGCTCGGACATAACACTGAACTTTATTAGCCAATACTGTTATTTGCACTTTATCAGTATTGATTCATGTGTGTATATATTTATAGAATGCCTTGTAGTCAATGCCTACTATGTTCTGTTGTGCTGAAGCAAAGCAAGAATTTCATTGTCCTATCAGGGACACATGACAATAAATCACTTGACTTGACTTGACTCTTCACTATCAGTTGTCTTGGGGGGGCGTCCTCCCTTGGGCGACATCTCGATACTCTGTGCGCTCGGGCAAGTAATGGTGCTTGATCCAAATTCAAGACTTTTTTCAGTAGATCTGTAGCAAATTCACGGGGGTCACGATTCTCCTCTCTGCCTTCCTTGATGCCCACGATTCCTAAATTCTGGCGTCTCTGTCGTCCCTCCAAGTCAATACATTTTTCGATTATTTGATGCAATAACTTTGATAGGCGTTTGTTCTCTGCAATAAGTTTTTTTGTAGTTTCGGTGCTTGTCTCAGCAATTTCCTCTAATTCCTTTACAACCTTGTGGTGTTGATTTAGTGTCTGGAGGATAGGCTCCAACTTAGAATCAAATCTAGATTCCATCAAATTCAGTTTATCATTTACTTCTTCAATACTTTGTTTGAAATTTTCTTCCATGTCTAACTTCCAATCTTCCAGAACTTCATGTACAGAAGCTGTAACCTCCTCTTTAATTTGTTAAATTAACAGTCCCGCCATCCCAGGGATCAATCTCGTGAACATACGCTGCACTGCCTCAATGACAAGGATGTCCTTCCTCAAATTAGGAGACCAAAACTGTACACAATACTCCAGATGTGGTCTCACCAGAACCCTATACAACTGCAGAAGAACCTCTTTACTCCTATACTGAAATCCTCTTGTTATGAAGGCCAACATTCCATTAGCTTACTTCACTGCCTGCTGTACCTGCACGCCAACTTTCAGTGACCGGTGTGCAAGGACGCCCAGGTCTCGCTGCACCTCCCCCTTACCTAACCTAACCCCATTGAGATAATAATCTGCCCCCTTGTTTTTGCCGCCAAAGTGGATAACCGCACATTTATAGTAAGATTAAACGAGAACTTACCAGTTTGAAGTTTGATCTTTATTTTATGAGGAGTAACGTTGAGGGATTACGTGAAGAAGACCCCGTCCAGCCGCACACGCGTCAATCTTCAAAGCAGCGGAGTGAAAATCACAGACGATAATTACTGAAGTATGATAGTAAGATGCATAAAGACTAGAACTACCAGCTCGATCCTTTTATGAGGGTGGGACCGGAGGGCACGTAATCCCTCAACGTTACTCCTCATAAAATAAAGATCAAACTTCAAACTGGTAAGTTCTCGTTTAATCTTACTATTTTACTTCGGAGTCACGTGAGTGACTACGTGAAGATTTCAAAGCTCTGTGATTTCACACCGTGGATTAAAATCCAGGTGCTCACTGCACTGATTGACTCTATTGAGTAAGCACAATCAACAATGCATAACTACAACATTAAATGTAATCAGTTAATGGTTCTATTTATTTTAACAAATTAACCCATTTATCATAATGGGGGATTTAATACTGAACCCAGCATTGCATCACCAACCACCCCGGGATCTTTAATCTCCTTATAGTAATACTTGTGAAACATCTGTTCACTTGCCCATCCTGCGGCCGCGAGGATAAGGTCTATTGGAACGTCTGAATCTCTGGCCGATGTTGATGCCGCCCTGGTGGAATGAGATTTTAATTTATCAGTATTAATACCTGAATAAATCAACACCTGTTTCAATCTTGAAATTGTCTGTGTTGACACTTTCTTATGAGGACTTTTATGACTAATAAAACATGCTAATTCTGTGCCTCTTAAGATTCTGTTTGTTTCCATGTAACATCTTACATATGTTACTACACATAGCCATGGATCCGTAGGATATGCTGAAAACTCCAACTTACATCCCGTGAACCCAGGTCTACTTTGCTTCAGTAAATCATAGACATAGAATGTAACGGCATCTGCCCCTACTTTCATTCTGTCAATTTAATTTCTGTAATGTTTGATCTCTGAGCTGAAACTAATGACGTCAGCATAACCAATTTCATGGTGAATTCGGCTAATGACAGAGTTTCAATAGGATTCCAATCCCTCAGCAGCATCAGTACATCTTTTACATTCCAGATTTCTGTATACCTAGGTCTAGGAGGATTGGAATTGAAAATTCCCTCCCTAATCCTACAGACCCAAGGATGTGATCCTATTGGATTTTGTTCTGATTCACTGCTTAATATGCAGAGAGTGCACTTCGTGCAGTATTGTTTGCACTATAATTTAATTTTTAATTCGTAGTAAAGTGTTGAAAGAAACTCTAATACATCTGAAATTTCTGCTGTTATATGTGATATTCTTTCCTGAACAAAACACCTCCCATTTCTTTATATAAGAAATGTACTGCTTCTGGGTACTATTCCTCCAGGCTGCTGCTATAACATCCACCGTACGGTCTGATAATCCTCTTCCAAGATATGGCCTTTTCAGAATCTGCAAATCAACAAACCAATACGATCATGTAAAGGATGTGGTTCATTAGTTACAGGGTTTACAAGCAGTTTCACCTGCTTTGGAATAACCATAAGGGGTTCTTTGATTATGTTTAACACCAGTGGATACCATAGCTGTGTAGGCCAATCTGGTACCACCAAAATCCCCGAGGCTGAGTCCTGCTTAATTTTCTGTATGCATCTATTGATTTAAACAAAATGGAGGAAATGCATACAGAAACATATCACCCCAATGTAGCGAGAAAGCATCTACCGCTACTGCACCACGATCAGGTTCCCATGACACATACTTAGGCACTTGGTGGTTTAGTCTTGATGCAAACAAATCAATCTTTGGCATTCCAAATCGTGTTACAATTTGCTTAAATATTTCCTGATGTAACATCCATTCTGTTTTATCATTACATTTACGTGATCTTTTGTCTGCAATTGTGTTAAATTTTCCTGGTAAATATATTGCTGACAGCCAGATTTTCCTGACAATACACCAGGTCCAAATTTCATTTGCCAATCTATCACATGATTCTAATTTGATACCACCCATGTGATTTATGTATGCTACAGCTGTAGTATTGTCAACCTGTACCTGAACATGCACATTTCCAATATTAGTGCAATAAGCTTTAAGGCCATGAAATGCTCCTAACAGCTCTAGGTAATTTATTCCTTAATTTTCAAGCAAAGGTACTTCATCGACATTCCACCTACCTCCACAGCTGGAAATCATGTTAGTTGCGCCCATCCAAGAGCACTTACATCAGTCTGTAGAATGACGGAAGGTGTTTCTACCAGAACTTTTCTGGAAGCATTAGAGACATTGTTAATCCACCATTCTATTTCTGTAATGGATCCAATTGTTAATTTCATGGGCCTGTCAAAATGCCCTGTATTCATTTGTAATGCTTGTACCTTAGCCCTCTGCAAACATTGATAATGCAATGGTCCAAACATGACAGCTGGAAACCCAGCAATTAATTTGCCCAGCAAGCTTGCCACTTCTCTAATTGAAGGCTTGTCCTCGTTTATGAGTTTAGTGCAATCTTCAATTAACTGCAGCCTTCTCTTTTGGCAAGGTGATTACCATGTGTTCAGAGTTAATTGTGAACCCTAGATAATCAATGTTCTTGCTTGGTAACAATTTTGATTTTTGTAGGTGAATAATGAAACCCATTTTTTTTCAAAATATATTTGACTCTAGATACTGACAATTTTGCAGTAGCCAAAGTGTCCCCCACAATCAGAATATCATCTAAATAAACCATTAATACATGGCCCTCAGCTCCTAGCAGAGCTAACATTGGTTTGAGTAACTTAGTGAATAATCTTGGTGTTGAAGTCAGGCCATTGGGCAATGCTTTAAATTGCCATAACTGACATCTATCTAAATTTCAAATATCTTTGATCATTACCATGCATTGCCACAGAATAATATGCATTTTGCAGATCTGTGCTTGCCATGTAGCAATTCTTTTTGACCAGCTGAATGGCATTAGTAAATGTTTCCATTTTGAAATGTTTCTATTGTACATAAAGGTTAAGATCTGTCAGATCCGAAATGATTCTACATCCACCATCCTTTTTTGTTCTAGGAAAATATTTGACACAAACTGATGGTGTTGTTCTACTGACTTTTCTATTACCCCTTTTCCGCATAAAATTTTCAATTCTCCCTTGATCAACTTATTCTCTTCCTTTGAGAAAATCCGTGACCAGTTTGAATTATGCTGAATTGGAGGATCCAAACGTGGAGAGAACTCAATTTTGAATCCTACAATGCTACATAGAATAAATGAATCATTTGTTATTGATTGCCATTCGTTTAGGAAGAATCGTAACCTTCCCCCTATTTGTGAGTGTGAAACATTTGTTGTGTTTCTTACCAGACCAAGCCCCCCTCCCTCGGGGTTTGCCACCGGCAATTGTTGTCCCCTTCTAGTAGGCACATTGTAACCTCCACGTATCCTTGGTGCAGCACGTCAACGTGTATACGAGAATGATAGGCTTGTTCCTTCTCCAGCACCAGCATTTCGCCTGTAGGGATACTGCCTTCGTGCCGCTCTGCTCAGCATAGGTGATCCTTTAGCTTCTTTGCTAGATTTTCACCAAAAAGCAGATTTAGGCATTTGTATATTGGATGGTTTGCAGAGCCTGCATACTTTAGGATGAATATTTGTTCTTATTGGATTTTTACGAATACAATTTATTTCAAAATGCGCACTACACATGAGTGCTAAGGCATTTTGTTGTGAATCCGATATAAAATCTTCATCCAATCCCACTGGCAAACGCCGTAATGCCTGACCCCAGCAATTTCAGCACTCGTTGTAATTTCAATTCTTGTGAGCGTAAACCACTGCTCAAATAACCCATATCAAGTTATTCACTGCTGGAACTGCTAGCAATTCACAATTTTCCGGGGTCTCATACTTTTTGATAGTCTCATCCATAGTTAATTCCTGGGGCTGATGGGAGAGTAAATAATTTATAGTCATAGCTATTTCCTCTCTCAAAGGTTCCCCTGTTACTCTGGGAACAGCAAACTTTTGTGCCAGCCTTGGAACATTTTAGCTCTGATAATGGGCTCTGGTCCTCATATAAATCATCATCTGAATCTAGATATTCATCTTTATGTTGGGTAATTTCTGGCTCCCCTGTTTCAGGTAAGTCTCTGCCAGATTCCCTCTGCGCGGGCTCTCTTGTAGGCCCACGGATAGGCAGCCCTGTTTCAGGTGCTGCTGGCGCTGGCTCAATTCTAGGCCAACGCTCATTATTTTTTCTCTTTATATTGTCGGTGCTGGCACATTTGTCATTGCACGTTTGTGCTGCCTTTTGTTCAGGCATTTCTAGTACTGGCTCTCCAATAGGCCAACACATATATTGCCTTTTTTCTGGCATTTTTGGGTACTGGCTCTCCTGTAGGCCAACCACTGTAATGTTTCTGCACAGGCGTTTCTGATGGCTCTCCTGTTGGCCACCCTTGTGCCTGTCCCATCCAATGCACCCCCTGTACTATATCCTCCAATGGCCAACACCGACTTAAATCCTCCTGTGGGGGTTCTTTATAAATCATCTTTCCCATCAGGTGTTCTAAAGTTTTGACCCTTGCAGTTTTATACCCTGAGGAGGGTATACCTCCGGGTCTGACTCATCCGAGTCTACAGGGCGGGCCGTCTTTTGTCCAGCCTTGTGCCCCGCCGGCGGCGGTTTAACGGCACACTCGACCGCAACGGGTTAATGGCTTCACTGCCACTGACTCCCCTGACTGATGCCCGCTACCCTTAGGATCTGGGGTTTTACTACAGTGCGTCCCTGGTCGCCTCTCCTTCCCCTTTCTCCATAATAAACTTGTGTGGAGCTCCACCAACAAGTCTGAACGGGAAGGAAACGCTCCTGTAAGTGAAAGTAAACCCACTTACCTTCCGACTTTTGCTTTACTTTTGCTTTACTCACCGGTCGGAGGAGCTCCTGCTCCTCCACACATGGTCATGAATGCTATGCGTCTGATCGATATGACGCGTGTGCGGCTGGACGGGGTCTTCTTCACGTAGTCACTCACGTGACTCCGAAGTAAAATCTATATTATACTGCATCTGCCACGCATCTGCCCACTTACTCAACCTGTCCAGGTCACCCTGCAACCTCCTAACATCCACAGTTCACACTGCCACCCAGCTTTGTGTCATCCGCAAACTTGCTAGTGTTGCTCCTAATTCCCTCTTCCAAATCATTAATATATATGGTAAACAGTTGTGGCCCCAACACCGAGCCTTGCGGCACTCCACTCGCCACTGCCTGCCATTCTGAAAAGGACCCGTTCACTCCTCTTTGCTTCCGGTCTGCCAACCAATTTTCTATCCATGTCAACCCTACCCCCAATACCATGTGCTCTAATTTTAGTCACCAGTCTCCCATGCGGGACCTTATCAAAGGCTTTCTGAAAGTCTAGATACACTACATCCACTGGCACCCCTTCATTCATTTTACTTGTCACATCCTCAAAAAATTCCAGAAGATTAGTCAAGCATGATTTCCCTTTCATAAATCCATGTTGACTTGGACTAATCCTTTTACTGTTATCCAAATGCTCCATTATTACCTCTTTAATAATTGACTCCAGCATCTTTCCCACCACCGAAGTCAGGCTAACTGGTCTGTAATTCCCTGTTTTCTCTCTCGCTCCATTCTTGAAAAGTGGGATAACATTAGCTATCCTCCAATCCACAGGAACTGATCCTGAATCTATTGAACATTGGAAAATGATCACCAATGCGTCCACTATTTCTAGAGCCACCTCCCTGAGGACCCTGGGATGTAGACCATCAGGCCCAGAGGATTCATTATCCTTCAGTCCCATTAGCCTACCCAATACTATTTCTCACATAATGAAAATTTATTTCAGTTCCTCTATCCCTTTAGATCCTCTGTCCTCCAGTACATCTGGGAGATTGTTTGTGTCTTCCTTAGTGAAGACAGATCCGAAGTACCTATTCAACTCTTCTGCCATTTCCTTGTTGCCCATAATAATTTCACCAGTGTCTGCCTTCAAGGGACCCACATTTGACTTTGCTACTCTTTTTCTCTTAACATATCTAAAGAAGCTTCTTTACATTCCTGGCCAGCTTCCCTCCGTACTTCATCTTTTCAGCCCGTATTGCCTGTTTTGTTTCCTTCTGTTGTCCTATGAAAGTTTCCCAATCCTCTGGCTTCCGGCTATCTTTGCTGTGTTATACATCTTTTCTTTTAGTTTTATTCTATCCCTAACTTCTCTTGTCAGCCACAGTTGCCTCCTACTCCCCTTAGAATCTTTCTTCCTTTTTGGAATGAAATGATCCTGCGTCTTATGCCCAGAAATTCCTGCCATTGCTGTTCCACCGTCATTCCTGCTAGGATTCCTTTCCAGTCTACCTTGACCAGCCTTCATAGTCCCCTTTGTTCAACTGCATCACTGACACTTCCGATTTAACCATCTCCTTCTCAAATTGCAGATTAAAACTAATCATATTATGATCACTACCTCCAAGCGGTTCCTTTACCTCGAGTTCTCTTATCATATCTGGTTCATTGGACAACACTAAATCCAGGATTGCCTTTTCTCTGGTCGGCTCCATTACAAGCTGCTCTATTCTTAATTGTTTACTGTATATCGTGTTGTTACTTGAGAGCAAAGTACCAAGGCAAATTCCTTGTATGTACACATACTTGACTAATAAAATTTATTCAAAATGTATTCAATTCCACCCCATTTATCTCTTACACCATGGCAGTCCTTGTCAATATTAGGAAAATTAAAAATCCCGACTATGACTCTACTATTATTCTTGCAACTTTACCTAATTTCCTGGCATTTTTGTTAATCTAATGCTCGTTGACTCCTTGGGGACCTATAGTTCAATCCCAAAAAGGTGGTCATGTCCTTCTTATTTCTCAACTTCACCCATAAAACCTCAATGGATCATACCTCCATACTTTCATCAAAGGCTACTTCCATAATGTTTGACAAGTACAATTCCCCTCTGCTAATTCCTCCACCTAAATCTCACGTGTAGGATCTGTACCCTGGATTTGTCCCTCCCTTGTAAATGTTACTGTAATAGCTATAATCTCATACCTATCCGAGGAGTTCATCCTCCTTGCTTTTCAAACCTCTAGCATTGAAGTAAATGCAATTTAATCCTAACTGTTTTTCCTTGCTCTCTGCTGCACTCCCGCCTTTTGTTTCTACTGAACTTGCTATTGTTCACCTGTATCAACCTCCAGCCACTCATCTACCTTACTACTGTTGTAGATCTCACCAGCCTGGATATGATTCCTGATTTCAAGCTAGATGTGGATCTTATAGTTGGCGTCAGCCTCCATGAGATATGAAAGAAAAAAATCGCCCCTGCTAGTGATCAATGTAGATATGTTGTACTTAAGAAGTCTGAAGAAGGGTTTCGGCCCCAAACGTTGCCTATTTCCTTTGCTCCATAGATGCTGCTGCACCCGCTGAGTTTCTCCAGCATTTTTGTGTACCTTCGATTTTCCCGCATTTGCAGTTCCTTCTTTAACATGTTGTACTTATCTATTGCACCTTTCATGAGTTCTTGACCCCTCTTTCCTTTCTACCTCTCATATCCTGTTCTTTCTTTTCCTTTTGATCTCATGAACTTCATTCTATTCCCCTAAACAAAGAGGAAGTGGACTGAACTTTATGGCGTTCCCTCACAGTGGGAACGTTGATTCCGCTGTGTGGGGATGTTCATGTTAAATTCTATCGTGTATTGTGTTCTTTTCATTCGTATGGCTGTATGGTAACTCAAATCTCACTACCAATTGGTGCATGTGACAATAAATGTCTCTTGAACTCTCTCTTGAACTAGTTATTAACCCCTTCTCCTACCCTGCCTATTCACCGCCAGCATCAGGCATTTCTCTTTGGAGAATGTGACTAACTATTCCACACCCACCAAGCCAAAGTAAGTACTGCTCCTGACGGCATGGGTGAAAAACCAGGAACTTTGGTTATGCTGTAGGAAGAAGCTGCAGATGCTGGTTTAAACCAAAGAGACACAAAATGCTGGAGTATCTCAGCGGGACAGGCAGCATCTCTGGAGAGAAGGAATGGGTGACGTTTCGGGTCGAGACCCTTCTTCAGACTCAAGTCTCGACCTGAAACTTCACCCACTCCTTCTCTCCAGAGATGCTGCCTGTCCCGCTGAGTTACTCCAGCATTTTGTGTCTATCGATGATCAAGGAAAGTTGGAGTAAACATAACACGTCGTTAACAATGCAATAGCATTGCCAAGATGAATGATTAGCACCTCATTGCTCGATATCAACTCCATATCCTCCAGTGTCAATACCTGGAACCAAACCTCAATTAATCACACTGCATAAATGGATCGATCTGAAACGTCACCTATCCATGTTCTCCACAGATGCTGCCTGACCTGCTGTTACTCCAGCACTTTGTGTCATTTTGTGTATTAACCAGTAAATGCAGTTATTTGTTTCTACTAGTTATACAATGATAATACCTTACTCAGTTATAGCAGACAATTGTCAATAACAGACACCATTCCCCCCCCCCCATGGTCCGTTACAACAAGGGTTTACTGTATTTTGAAGATTTACGATAAAATATGAGGCAGCACATCATTTTTAAACATCAGTAAAGTTTGAGAAAAATGTGTTATTTGCAGAAATAAATTAACATTCGTTTTCCAAAGCTAACCAATCCTTCAAGAATACAGTGTTAAAGAAGGAACTGCAGATGCTGGAAAATCGAAGGTACACAAAAATGCTGGAGAAACTCAGCGGGTGCAGCAGCATCTATGGAGCGAAGGAAATAGGTAACGTTTTGGCCCGAAACGTTACCTATTTCCTTCGCTCCATAGATGCTGCTGCACCCGCTGAGTTTCTCCAGCATTTTTGTGTACCTTCAAGAATACAGTACTGGTGCCGGCAAATGGGATTAGTGTAGATGAGCTAAAAGATTGGCATGAAGCTCGTGGGCGAAGTGCCTGTTTCTCTGCTGTACAAGTCAGTCATGGTGATACACTGTTGAAAATCACAAGGATGCGTGGGACAAAAACAATGAACCAATGTCCTTTTGTTTGAAATGCGCTCTGCCTGACATCCTCATTTTGAAAATTTGGAGACATATCCCCACCGGTTAATGGCAGACTGGGAATCTTGTATTGGCAGAGAGCCATTGAAGATTATCATCCAGCTGCACAATTGTCCTCATCAACAAATCCTACCATTTCAAAACATCTCATGCTGCTTGTCATAGAAATAAAAAGGTAATTGATGTGTTTGTTCAGAGTTCACAATTATGACTCCTTTTTTCCCCAGAGTGTTGCAGTTCCATTCACAAAACTTCACCACAAAGTACAACTTGGAAGCGACTGAGACAGGGTGGAGTCTGTGGTCTGTGCTGTAAACAATGAGGTAAACTTTCTGATGTTCATTCACAAATACCTTTCAACACTGAGTCTAACTTCATGTCAAGGTGGTAATATTTTGCATCAGAGTTTGAGAAAGACTTGTAACATAACTAATTTAGCTTGTTCACTGGAAATCCTCAGTTAAATTAGCAACATCCCAACGTTCATCCTATCCTTCCTGGTAACATCTTCGTACAAAAATACTGTAGAAATTAAAATAAAACAGTTTGGAATATTTTGATGTTTACAAGGAGGAGTTTACTTTCTTCATATTTTATCTGTGTAATTCTTGATTTGTTTTTAACTTGGAGAAATAACCATGTGATAATGATCTTCTAGCACCAGTCAATATTTGGAAGCCATTTCCCCACAAGCACTTTTGGGCTTGATGCAAAAGGAATAACATGTTAAGACAGAGATTATAGATACATAGATACATAGAAAATAGGTGCAGGAGTAGGCCATTCGGCCCTTCGAGCCTGCACCACCATTCAATATGATCATGGTTGATCATCCAACTCAGTATCCCGTACCTGCCTTCTCCCCATACCCCCTGATCCCTTTAGCCACAAGGGCCACATCTAACTCCCTCTTAAATATAGCCAATGAACTGGCCTCAACTACCCTCTGTGGCAAAGAGTTCCAGAGATTCACCACTCTCTGTGAAAAATGTTTTTCTCATCTCGGTCTTAAAGGATTTCCACCTTATCCTTAAGCTGTGACCCCTTGCCTGGATTTCCCCAACATCGGAAACAATCTACCTGCATCTAGCCTGTCCAACCCCATAAGAATTTTGTAAGTTTCTATAAGATCCCCTCTCAATCTCCTAAATTCTAGCGAGTATAAGCCGAGTCTATCCAGTCTTTCTTCATATGAAAGTCCTGACATCCCAGGAATCAGTCTGGTGAACCTTCTCTGCACTCCCTCTATGGCAATAATGTCCTTCCTCAGATTTGGAGACCAAAACTGTACGCAATACTCCAGGTGTGGTCTCACCAAGACCCTGTACAACTGCAGTAGAACCTCCCTGCTCCTATACTCAAATCCTTTTGCTATGAAAGCTAACATACCATTCGCTTTCTTCACTGCCTGCTGCACCTGCATGCCTACTTTCAATGACTGGTGTACCATGACACCCAGGTCTCGCTGCATCTCCCCTTTTCCTAATCGGCCACCATTTAGATAATAGTCTGCTTTCCTGTTTTTGCCACCAAAGTGGATAACCTCACATTTATCCACATTATACTGCATCTGCCAAACATTTGCCCACTCACCCAGCCTATCCAAGTCACCTTGCAGTCTCCTAGCATCCTCCTCACAGCTAACACTGCCCCCCAGCTTAGTGTCATCAGCAAACTTGGAGATGTTGCCTTCAATTCCCTCGTCCAGCTCATTAATATAAATTGTAAATAGCTGGGGTCCCAGCACTGAGCCTTGCGGTACCCCACTAGTCACTGCCTGCCATTGTGAAAAGGACCCGTTTACTCCTACTCTTTGCTTCCTGTTTGCCAGCCAGTACTCTATCCACATCAATACTGAACCCCCAATACCATGTGCTTTAAGTTTGTATACTAATCCCTTATGTGGGACCTTGTCGAAAGCCTTCTGAAAGTCCAGATACAACACATCCACTGGTTCTCCCCTATCCACTCTACTAGTTACATCCTCGAAAAATTCTATAAGATTCGTCAGACATGATTTACCTTTCGTAAATCCATGCTGACTTTGTCCAATGATTTCACCACTTTCCAAATGTGCTGCTATCCCATGGACATAATGCTCAAGTATGTTAATAGAAGCATAAATAATGTATTGCACGTTATGTCAATGTGATTATCGGAGAATTGTACGTAGCATCAGTAAATGATATGAATAAATAATGGCCGATAATCTGCCAGACTAATAAAGTCCACCTTACTTACCCCTTGCCTGTATAATCTTGATGATATTTTGCATTGCTAAAAGTGCGAGCTGGTAATGTCATGCTGATAGGAACCTGGCATTTGCAATTCAAATGAAAAGGGAAGGCAACTGTACTTAACCAAAAGGACAAAAGATTTGTAATATAAAGTGCGTAATACTAAGCAATAGGTGTAAATATGCAGAAACTCAATAGATGCTCCAGTTTCCTCTCACAGGTCAGCTTGCTGTAAATTGCCTCCACTGGAGGTGGGTGGTAAAATCTGTGTGGAGGTGATGGGAATATTAATTAGATTTAGTGTAAATAGATACATGATGTCAGTGTGGATTTGGGTGGGCCAAAGCACCTGTTTCTGTGTTGTGTGACTAATGTCAAAATAAAATTGAATTAAGGAAAATGAAAATCATACTTGATAAATCTAGTTGAGTTCTGTGTTTCCACCAGTGGGAGAATCTAGGATCAGATGGCACAACTTCAGAATAAAATGACGTACCTTTAGAAAGGAGATAAGGAGGAATTTCTTTAGTCAAAGGGTGGTGTATTTGTGGAATTCGTTGCCACAGACGGCTGTGGAGGCTAAAGGGCCTGTCCCACTTGGGCCGTCATTTACGCGACAGGCCGGTAGTGACTGACAAGCGACGGTCGCGCGCGTCATCATGCGTCCGCACAGCCGTCTGGAGCGCGTGACGTCATTTGAAGATGGAAACAAAATGCAGGAGTAACTCAGAGGGACCAGCAGCATCTCCGGAGAGAAGGAATAGATGATATTCGAGTCGAGACTTCTTCAGTCTGAAAAAGGGTCTCGACCTGAAACGTCACCCATTGCTTCTCTCCAGAGATGCTGCTGAGTTACTCCAGCATTTTGTGTCTATCTCCAATCACCTTGGCCCCACTCTTTTTTTCTTTTTTTTCCATACAAAATGCTTTTATTCAGAACAAACAAAAATACAAAGTAGTAACACGATCAGAGAATGCCTATATTGACATTTTACAAAGATAGTTATCAAATTAAAATATTAACATTTTTATCAATAATACATTCGACCTCCTGCGGTGACCAGCGTTCACGGAAGGCGTCCACAGTCCCCGTGGACACCGCGTGTTCCCTCTCTAGGGACACGCGGGCACGGACGTAACCCCGGAAAAGGTGAAGGCAGCCGACTGCTGTGCAGCCGTCAACTGCCCGCTGCCTGGGCCATCTTGGCCAGGCCCAAGAGCAGACCGACAGGGAGATCCCCTACTCCCTCCCGACCCTCCCCCCTCTGTACCGGGGTGCCCAAAAATCAATAGCGTCGGACTAAAGTGGAGCCAAAACTTGAGGAGCAGCCCCTTCAGATACTCGAACAGGGGCTGCAACCTCACACTCCATGTAGACGTGGAACACGGTCTTTTCCTCGCTGCAGAAGTGACAAGCGGTGGACGAGTCTGTGAACCGGCTCAAGTACCTGCTGCAGGCCACGCCTTTGTGCAACTCTCTCCACCCCAGGTCCCCGATGTAAAGGGGGAGGACTCCCTTGTAGAGAGACCTCCACTGGGGACCGCTCCCTCCGACAGGTGGTAACACGGACCGCCAGGGTGTGTCTGGACGGAAGACGAGGGCGAGGAAGTGGAGAGTATGCAAGAGCAGCCTGTACAACACGCGCCTGTCCGCATCACAGAACGGCACGCTGGGCATCTCAGAAAGGCGGCTCATGTTGTGTGGGGCCGGCTCTCAGGGAGGGACCCGGGCCATGGGTCCTATGAACAATTCTGACAGAGTGGGGGTAAGCTCGTCCGGAATCGCTCCACGCACATGCCTCCCCTCGACACCCACCATCACAGCCACAACACCCCCCTCCTCCTCTTGGTCCCACTCTGGGAGTAGGAGTGAGGGCGGATCTGGATCCGCAATGGCCGTGAGCCCCAGGCCGAGCTTGGCGATCGTTTGCCTGCTTCTGCTGCTGTTGGAGGTGAGACGTTGCGCCGCGTCAGGGTCCTGAGCCTGTCCCACTTTGGCCGTCAGTTACGCGACAGGCCGGTGGCATGCGAAGATTTAGTTCAGGACGAAGTCCACACTCCTCCACGCCACTCCACACTCCTCCACACCACTCCACACTCCTCCACACCACTCCATGTGCCCGTCCCGCACTACCCACATGCTACACACACGCTAGCAGGTCGCGTAACTGGCGCGTGAATGATAGCCAAGTGGGACAGGCCCTTAAGGGTGACGGGGAGAACTCGTGGATTAGGTCGCCCAAGTGGGGCAGGCCCTTAAGGGTGACGGGGAGAACTCGTGGATTAGGTCGCCCAAGTGGGGCAGGCCCTTAAGGGTGACGGGGAGAAGGCGGGACAATGGGGTTGAGAAGGAAAGATAGCTCAGCCATGATTGAATGGTGTACATGGGCCAGGTGGCCTAATTCTGCTCCTATGACTTATGAACATGTTTACAGAAAGAGACACACTGTGCTGGAGTAACTTTGCAAGTAACAATGCATCTCTGGGGGACTTTTATATATGTCCTCCAAAGATTCTTCCTGATCACGCTGAGTTACTCCAGCACTCTGTGTCTGAGGTTAAAAAGAGATTATGTAATAGATTGTCATAAAGGAGACACGTGTAGTAAATAGGTCATTTTCCAAGTGGCAAACAGCAACTAATGGGGTAATGTTAAAATTTGTGCTGTGCCTTCTGCTACTTACAGTCATATTAATGATTTAGGCAAACAAACCAGGTGTATTGAAGCAAAGATCAACAGAAAAGTGAGGACATGGAGACGGCAAAGGGATTTAAATTGATTAAGCGGCCCAGTGCTGTCAAGCGCTCATCATATGCTAACCCGCTCATTCCTGGAATCATTCTTGTAAACCTCCTCTGGACCCTCTCCAGAGCCAGCAGATCCTTCCTCAGATATGGGGCCCCAAGTTTGCTTACAGTACTCCAAATGCGGCCTGACCAGCGCCTTATAGAGCCTCAGCATTACATCTCTGTTTTGGTATTCCAGCCCCCTTGATATAAATGCTAGCATTGAATATGCCTTCCTTACTATCATTTTGGGAAGTCAAACCAGGACAGGACCGTCACAGTGAATGGTAGGCTCTGGAGAATGTTCTCGGGCAGAGGGATCTATGTGTTCAGCCATTTCGTTCCCTGATAGTGGTGTCATGGGTAGGGTCTTAAAGAGGGCTTTTGGTACATTGGCCTTCACAGGGCTCTCACATAACTTTTTTTCGCTGTTGTTAACCGGGCAACCTTGGCAGCTTTTTAGATTGCCAAATGACAGTTTAGGTGGTCATTTAAGACGGCTTTCATGACGCATGCGATAATGTGCTCGGATGAAGTGCGTAGTTACCAGTCGGAATTATGCTCAATGAAGCATTCACATATTATTTCTGCTTCAAATAAAGTCACAAACTAAACATATTCACCAATCAAGACATGATATATACTACAATAGGTAGACAAAATTGCTGGAGAAACTCAGCGGGTGCGGCAGCATCTATGGAGCAAAGGGAATAGGCAACGTTTCGGGCCGAAACCCTTCTTCAGACGGTCTGAAGAAGGGTTTCGGCCCGAAACGTTGCCTATTCCCTTCGCTCCATAGATGCTGCCGCACCCGCTGAGTTTCTCCAGCAATTTTGTTTACCTTCGATTTTCCAGCATCTGCAGTTCCTTCTTGAACATATATACCACAATGACATGCAGCAAAATTATAATGCAGTATCTCAACTCTTTTTACACGTTGCAATGAATGCAATTTCTATTATTTCTTTCCACTGCCAAACAAAAATGTGGTTGGATTATTCAGCGTATGATCAACCTCGGTGAGACTAAGCGCAGGCTTGGTGATCGCTTCGCACAACACCTCCACTCAGTTCGCAATAACCAACCTGATCTGCCGGTGGCTCAACACTTCAACTACCCCTCCCATTCCGAATCCGACATTTCTGTCCTGGACCTCCTCCATGGCCAGAGTGAGGCCCACCGAAATTTGGAGGAACACCACCTCATATTTCACTTGGGTAGTTTACACCCCAGTGGTATGAACATTGGCTTCTCCAATTTCAGGTAGTCCTTGCTTTCTCCCTCCTTCCCCTCCCATTCCCAGCTCTCCCACAGCCTACTGTCTCCGTCTCTTCCTTTATTTTTCCCATCCCCCCCTCCCCCCTTCCCCCCCAACATCAGTCTGAAGAAGGGTCTCGACCCGAAACGTCGCCTATTCCTTCTCTCCATAGATGCTGCCTCACCCGCTGATTTTCTCCAGCTTTTTTGTCTACCAATGGGATCCCACCACTGGCCACATCTTCCCATCTCCTCCCCTGTCGGCTTTCCGCAGAGACCATTCCCTCCGTAACTCCCTGGTCAATTTGTCCCTTCCCACCCAACCACCCCCTCTCCTGGCACTTTCCCTTGCAACCGCAAGAAATGCTACACTTGTCGCTTTACCTCCCCCCTTGACCATTCAAGGACCCAATCAGTCTTTCCAGGTGCGGCAGAGGTTCACCTGCACCTCCTCCAACCTCATCTATTGCATCCACTGCTCTAGGAGTCAGCTGCTCTACATCGGTGAGACCAAGCGTAGGCTTGGTGATCATTTCACCCAACACCTCCGCTCGGTCCACAATAACCAACCTGATCTCCCGGTGGCTCAGCACTTCAACTCCCCCTACCATTCCGAATCCGACCTTTCTGTCCTGGGCCTCCTCCACGGCCAGAGTGAGGCCCACCGTAAATTGGAGGAGCAGCACCTCATATTTCGCTTGGGCAGTTTACACCCCAGCGGTATGAACATTGACCTCCAATTTCAGGTAATCCCTGCTTTCTCCTCCCCTTCCCAGCTCTCCCTCAGCCCACTGACTCCGCGTCTTCCTTTCTTCTTCCCGTCCCCCCCACCCTCACATCAGTCTGAAGAAGGGTCTCGACCCGAAACGTTGCCTATTTCCTTCGCTCCATAGATGCTGCCTCACCCGCTGAGTTACTCCAGCATTTTTGTCTACCAATTCACACAAGTTCTGTTATCCCACTTTCCTCACCCACTCCCTACACATTAGGGGACATTTTACAGAGACACGTTAACCTACAAAGCCAATACGTCTTTGGGATGTGGGAGGAAACCCACACGCTTGCAGGGAGAATATGCAAATTCAACACAGACAGTGCCCGAGGACAGGATCGAACACAGATCTCTGGCGTGTGAGGCAGCAAGTCTACCAGCTGTGCCACTATATTTTGTTTTCCAACACACAAAAAGTTATACGGTGCTAACTTTGGTTACTAAAAAAAAGAAACTATCCATTTTCAGTCTTAAATCTCCAAGTAACGCTATGTCCCACTTTACAGCTACTGTATGTTTTAATTAAGTTCAAGACTATGGGGCAGTACATTGGCCATAAAGTTGCTGCCTAAAAGTGCCAGAGACCGGAATTGATCCTGAATATGGGTGCTGTCCGTATGGCGTTTGCTCCTTTTCCCTTTGATCGCATGGGTTTTCTCCGAGTGCTCTTGTTTCCTTCCACATTCCAAAGGTGTGCAGGAACCCTTTTCAGACCCAACTCAAAACGTAATATTTTCCTTTTGTCCAGAGATTCTGTCTGACCTGTTGAGCTACTCCAGCTTTTTGTGTCTACAGTTTAAATCAGCAACTGCAGTTCCTTCCTACACACACGATACCATACGATAGAACTTTATTAATCCCAGGAGGGAAATTGTGTGTGTGTGGGGGTATATATATTATACACATACACACACACACACATATATATATATATATATATGGTTATATATATGGTTACATATTCATATATAAATATACACTGTTGTTTTCTTGTTTATAACATTGTTTACAGAGTACTATGTTTACATATTCTGTTGTGCTGCTGCAAGTAAGGATTTCATTGTTCTAACTGGGACATGAGAGAATAAAACACTCTTGCCTCTTGACTTACGTCGCTAATGCGTGGGATAGAACTAGTGTACGGGTGATCGGTGGTCGGCATGGACTTGGTGGGCCGAAGGGCCTGTTTCCACGTTGTATCTTTAAATTATACCTAAAACACTAAACCAGAGGGAGTCTAAAGAAGGGTCTCTACCCGATACGTCACCCAATTTCTTCTATCCAGAGATGCTGGCTGCTCCATGGAGTTTCCCCGCACAATTAAAGCATGGAATAGTCTTCACCCTACTATAGTTACCCAACCAGACGCAACTAAATTTAAGGTAGCTCTTTTTTCCCCAAGAACCCTTTTTTGCTTAAGTCCAAGTCAAGAGTCAAGAGAGTTTTATTGTCATGTGTCCCAGATAGGACAATGAAATTCTTGCTTGCTGCAGCACAACCGAATATGTAAACATAATACAGAACAGGAATTCAGTGTGTCTATATACTATAGACCATATATATACACAATAAATAAACAGATAGGGTGCAATAGGCTGTTATTGTTCAGAGTTTGGAGTTTGGTGATGTTTTACCTCCACCACCTCCAGTTTAAATTCCACTTAGAATATTTTTGGAGGACCAGGAAACCAAGAAGCAAGAGTTACTCCAGGAAGTTACTCCAGCTCCAGGGAGTGATTATGCGTTGGTTTCCAGCGGTCGCGGCGAGGCGGCGACTGGACAGCAATGGCGGCCAGATCTCCCACAATGCAAAGGGAGGGAGAAAGTGCCCGGCGCCGACCAGTTGCTGTGGCAGTCCGCATGTGCAGGGCGGCCGATGATGTGCTGGCCGTGGTTGTGCGCATGTGCAAGCTGGCCGAGCGTGCCGGTGGATGAGGAGCGGTGGAGAGCGGTGACCCGGACACGGATGGCGGGCGGAGATGGAGAGTGACAGAGAGAGAGATAGAGAGAGGGCGGCCCGCTCAGAGTTGAACGGCAGGTTTCCTGGGTGTTTGCCAAGCTGGGCAAAATGACACGACTTTTAGGTTGCCCGGCGGGACGTTAGGTGGCCATTGGCACCCGGGCAACTGTTAATTTCGAGCCATGCTTCATCAGTCAGGGTATTGAGCCTAGAAGTTGTGACGTTATGTTACAAGAGGTTGGTGAGGTCACATTTGGAATACTGTGTTCAGTTTTGGTCACCCTGCTAAAGGATAGATGTCATTAAGCTGGAAAGAGTGCAGAGAAAATTTATGAGGATGTTGCCAAGACCTGAGTGGTTGGGCTATAGGGAGAGATTAAGCAGGCTAGGATGTGTTTTCCTTGGAGTGCAGAAGGCTAAGCGACGATCTAATAGAGGTGTTTAAAATCATGAGGGAAATAAATAGGGCGAATTTAACCCAGGGTAGTTGAATCAAAATCCAGAGCAAAATACAAAACCTAGATTTAAAGTGAGAGGGCAACATTTAATAGGAACCTGAAGGGCAACTTTCACTTTTAACTCTTTTTCTAGGCAGGGGGTGGGGGGTATACAGGACGAGCTGCCAGAAGAGGTAGTTGAGTCAGGAACTATAACAATATTTCAAAGGCAATTGTGACAGGTACATGAATAGGAAAGGTTTGGAGGGATATGGGCCAAACTTGGGCAAATGGCTTAGATGGGACATCATCATTGGCATGGATGAGCTGGTCCAAAGAGCCTTTTTCTGTGATACTATCTGCAAACTTGCTATCCATACTTGTACATTCTGAACCATATTGTTAATATAGATAGCAAACAGAAATGGGCCCAGCACCAATCCCTGTGGCACTCCAATAGTCACAGGTCTCCAATGTTGTCACTTGCGGGCAGAGCACCAAGGCAAATTCCTTGTATATGAATAAACTTATTAATTCATTCAATCCAATTAAGTAATCTTCCACCATCTCCCTCAGCTTCTTAACCAAGCCAAATATATATCCAATTAGTTGACTCTCCCTGGATCCCGTGCTATCTAACCCTCCAGACTAGCCTATCACGCGGGATCCTGACAAAAGCTTTGCTGAAATCCATATGAAGTCCACTACCCTGCCTTCATAAATCCTCATGGTTACCTCTTAAAAGATTTCTAACAGATTTGTGAGATTTCCCACCCACAAAACCATACTGTCTATTTCTAATCAATCCTGTCTATCCAAATGTTGTAAACATAATCCTCTACAATCACTTGCTCACCAACAATGTCAGGCTCACTGACCTATAGTTCCCTGGTTTGTCCTTGCTGCCTTTAAATAACGGTACAATGTTAACCACCATCCAGTCTTCCAGATCTTCACCTGTGACTAAAGTTGAGGCAAATATCTCTGCAAGGGCCACTGCAAATTCTCCTCTAGCTTCCCACAAAGTCTAAGGATGCCTGGTCAGGCACCAGGGATTTATCACCTTAATGTGCTTTATGACTGCCAATACCTCCTCTTTGGTCATTTGTATATTGGCATGACAACACAACTTAGCTTCTATGGTCTTCTCCACCATAAAACATGATGAGAAATTGTCATTAAAAATCTCACCTATCTCCTGGAGCTACTTGCATAGGCACCCATGCTGATCTTTAAGGGGACCTATTCTCTCAATAGCAACCTTTTGTGCTTCATCCTTCCTAGAGTAGGGTGACCAACATTGCATACAGTATTCAAACGTCTTGCGCATGGCATTCTAACTCCTATCATCCATACCCTGACTAATGAAAGTGTCTTTACCTTCCAGTCTATTTGTTCCACCACTTTTGTGGAACTACGTACCTGCATTCCTAGGTTACAATGTTCTGTGACACTTTACAAGACTCTTCCATTTCCTGTCTAAGTCATGCCCTGGTTTGTCTTACCAAAATGCAACACTTCACATTTATCTGAATTAAACTCCATTAAACCCCAATTGATCAAGATCCTGTTGTAATCTCACATAAACATCTTTATTGTCTACAATACCACCAATTATAGAGACCTAAAATAGGCACTCTAAACTGTGTTTTGTCTTTTGCAAAATAATATTTGGAAGACTGCAAAATTACTGAAGGAGGTTGTCAATGCCTCCTCAGAAAATTGTATTGCCCTCGTGCATGCAGAGAGCTGTGGAAAATAGCGTGGTAGAGCATTTCAACTTTCTCAATACCAACCATGGTGTGAAAGGATTTTGCATGGTGGGATTTTTTTAAGGCCAGGAGAGCTGCTGTTTTTTGCATCAGTGTGTGGTTGATCCTATTGCAGATTGAGCAGTGTGAGATCTAATCCAATGAAATGAAGCTATGCAAGTGGATGAATTGTCAGTGCACAAGAACTTTGAGGACAAGGACCAAAATTCAGCTGGTTTCAAAGTTGTTCTGGAAAGGGATAATCGAGAAATTAAGTAGGTACTGCGAGAAGGCTGATTTGAATACCTTTCGACATGACCTGTAAAGACAGCCAGGAATCGGCTACTCATAAGTAAATCTATATTGGCAAAGTAGAAGTCTTCTGAAAGTGAAATAATGAGTTGTGGGCCAACGCGTACCAGTCAGGGTGTGGATGGTGGGTCCAGGGAACTATAGATATAAAGGTATATTAAGGGCTTCTTAAATTTAAAACAAAAACAAAAACAAAGATATAATAGTTATAGAACACTGAAAACAGTGGAGGCCTGTTAGGAGTGTCGGTAGTGTAGTGGAGTGCTTAGAAAGAAAATAGGAGGGCAAAAAGGGGTTCTAAAATATCACAGGTGGATAATATTAAGGAAAAACCCACAACATTTTATGTCTGTTAAGAATGAAAGGGTAATGACATTGATGTACAGAAGGACTTTGAGAGTGTAGGCGAGAAAAGGCCAGAACAAAGGCATGTGGTGCGCTTGCCTTCATTTGCAGTATCGTGTACAATTCTGGTTGCCCCATTACAGGAAGGATATGGAGGCTTTGGAGAAGGGACAGGAGAGGTTTACCAGAATGCTGCCTGGATCAGAGAGTACTAACTACAAGGGGAGATTGGTCAGACTTGGACTGACATCTCTGGACTTTTGGAGGTTGCGCGGAGGCCTGACAAAAGTCTACAAAGTTTGGGCATGTACCGTGAATGTAAGGATCCAGGAGAATATCGAGGAACAAAGGGATCTTGGTGTACAATTCCTGAAAGTGGCAGTAAAAGTAGGTAGGGTGGTGAAGTAAGTTTCCTGGATGCTTGCCTTCATTAACCCAGCATAGAGTACAAAATCAAGGAGACCTTGGTACAACGTTATGAAACATTTGTTAGGCCACAGCTTAAATATTGTGTGTGGTTCTGTTCGCCACGCTGTAGAAGAATGTAATAGTGTTCAGAATGCAGGGGAGACTCATCAGGGCGTTGCTTGTGATTAAATGTTTCAATTATGAGGAAAGACTGGATAGTCTGGGTTTATTTTCATTGAAGTTTGCTTTCTTTGAAGCAGAGTGTCAGATTGGAGCTTAGTTTAGGTATGCAAAACTATGAGGCATTGCTAGGGGAGATGGTAAGAAACATTTCCCCAAGGCAGGATGTCACCGATCAGAGGATGGGTTTTACATGACGAATAATAAGTTTCGTGAGGAATCGGAGGAAGAATCCAAAGAAGGTGGTTGCAGTCTCAAACTCTCTGTCTGAGAAGGTCGTGGAGGCAGGTACTCTCGCAACACTTAAAACAGCATCTAGATGAGCCCTTGAATTGCCAATGCATGCTGATAAATAGGATTAGTATAGATTGGTACTTGATGGTGGACATGAATGTGGTAGGCGATGCAACCCGTTTCTGTGCTCTGACTCCTTGACTCATTAATTTGTGCTATCTTTAAACTGTTACTGATCAAAATGGGGGATTATCTGGGCTGATTGGGAATTTTGGATCTCTTTATCAGGAGCACATTGAAGACCAGCAGAAAGAATAACCGTCCTATCCCCACCAGTGACACAGTCATTCACGTTCATATTGATTTCATTGGCACCCATAGAATTGGAGTGGAAGTCACCCTTGACCCAACAATACTGCCTAAGGAGGAAAATGAGGAATAGCACTGATGCAGAGGTGAAAATGTCTTCCACGTTATTTTGTTGTGGATGTACTGCACTGTGATTGTCTTTGAAAGACAGTGGTGAGACAGAAGGGAATGGTGTCATTGGCAAAGAATATTCTAGAGAAACAGAATGGAAACATGCCCTTCGGCCCACCAATTCCTTGCCGACCTGTGATCACTAGCACTAACCTACACACTTGGGTCAATTTACAATTTTACTGAAGCCAATTAACCTACAATCCAGGTGGTCCGTATACAGACTGACAAAGGCCATGACCGTATTGGTGTGATTTCTGGAATTGCTTCTGAGCCACGCTCGTATATCGTCAGTGCCGATGGCGGCACTTACAGGCGTGACAGACAACATATCCTGCCTGTGAACGAGCCAGTTCCTCCTCCGTATTATACAGACCGTACAAGTACACTTCCGTCTGTGTCTAGCGGCACTCTTACACCTCTACCAGCACAACAACCCATGTCTGCAACGGCTCCTCTGCCCATGACGACTTTGCCTGCGCCACAGTCTCCTGCTTCGTCTCCAGGAATGCTGGTTCAGTCTCCTTCACCTGTGAAGCCACCTGCTCTCTCCCCGGGGGGAAAGAACGGAGATGGTCTCCATCGTACACGTGCTGGTCGTGTTTGTAGACCAGTTGTGAAGTACTCTGACTGTTTGATTTTCCTCCAGTTTATTATCAACTGCTATGCATGCCTTACTTAGTTAATGGGTTTGTACTGTTATTGATTCTTTAAGAGGGAGGATGTAGATCAGTGTCATTCATGTTATGAGTCATGCTTTTGTAGTTACGCCCACTGCTTTTACAGTAATCCTCCCTGCATGTTTCCCTTACAATTAGAGAAACGTGCTAGCATGAAGATCTATGCGATATCGTTAATAAAGTCTTTGGAACTTTATCATGGTGTAAGGCTTCAGTTATTACAACAGCCGTAACACAACAGTGTGACACAACTAGCTGGCCCTAGTCCTGATATAAGCAACAAAATTAGAAGTGGATCACACCTTTCAAAGAATTATTGAGTTTGACATTCAGTCACCATAAGAGGAGGAACATGAAGTCATTATCCATAGGTTTCTTTTCAAGACACTTCCAATTCCTCATCAACATCATTCCTTCTCCTTTGAAACTCCCTAAACAACAGCACTGTGGGAACACGTTCACTGGAAGGACTGCAATGGCTCCCACCACCTTAAGGGGATTTGGAGCTGATAGTAAGTGTTGACCGTGTGAATGAATATTGAAGGTGTTTGAGCAGCAGGCACCATTTATACTATGCTGCTGGGCTGAAATTATGGTGGAAAAAATAAACAAATGCTACTTCATGATTAATTCGCTATTTCAAATGGCATGGAATTATGGGTATTAAGATTTGCATTACTGTTTTTAAAATTTAACACATTTACCTCTTTTATTTTCTTTGCCATTTTTACTGTTTTTCCTTGAATTCTGAGAGTATAAATACTTATTTTCAAAAAACATTTCTATCCAAGTTTATTGTTTTCTGCAGACTTTGAAATTGGTAATTATTCATGTACTGACTGTTGACATTGGTGGTAGGTTGTTTATAGCTGAGACCAGCCTTGCCCTCCTTTGATATCCTTGCATGTACAGTTCTGCCAGGGATATTTGGAATTGTGTATGTGAACTCTGCATGATTTACTCCCCTTCCAAATACAGCCTCAAGGTTTATTTTTAAAACGTAACACACCTCATTATCTCTCTATACTCAAAGGAGATCAGTTATCTTGAAAAGAATCAAAATGAAACTTCTATATTTTTGCATAAATTTGAAAGATGAACCTAAAAGGATTTTTTTTTAATTATTTGTTCAGCATTTACTTTTCTTCAAAATGACAGTACACCAAAGTGCTACAAAGCAGAGCTATTGCATTTTACAATTTACAAATTAGAGCATACACAGCTCCTTTATTTGAAAAGACAGTTGTCATCAGTAATAGACTGCATGCTGACATTACGTGGTTCATAGACGTACAGAACAAAAACCATTGTTACGCCTATGATTCCCACTGTCCACACTTTTTTCCTGCAGGAGACCAAGCAGTTAAATTTAATGCACCAATGACCATGAGATTGCATGGGATGTATGTGCATTTTGTACATGATTCCGATGCCCGCTGTGCGTTTCATCAGTATTGAGAGAGAACTCTTTGCCACACAGACTGTAGAGGGTCAGCTAAACAATGGATTGCCATTTTCAGAGCAACTCAGCATGGGGAATATATCCAGTATCACATCATTTCAACAATCTGGGAGGTGGGAAAGCTTGTCATCTTTGAATTTATGACAATGATGTCAATCCCTGGCTGTTTTTGTGGTCTTCTGGCCAATGCCTTGCTCAATATGAAATGTTGTCTTTCTGTGCAGCTCATAATATTATTTTTCTGTTACTTCACAATCATAATTATAATTGGGATAAGATGTGAGCTAATTGATAAAGGGTCTGTGGCAATTAAATATAAATATCAAAGGCCCACACAGCAGTACGAATGTTATCATCAGAAAACATTCATTTGTTACTGAAATATAATTTTGCTAATCTGTTGATGATCTTAGACATATTCTAATTTTTACACGTGCAAAATGAACCAAATGTGAATTGCATGTTTTAAGTGTTACTTATTTACAAGAAATTAATTTAGAAAGTTCAAAATGTGTAAAAACACCCACATACTGAACTGGAAAGTTGTAATTTTGTAAATATGTTGATTTACATTTGTCCTAAATTTGGACTAAGGTGAAAATTATGGGGACGAGATGAGAGGTATTTGATTATTAAATCTGATAATCAAGAACATTTGTAATGTTGGAAAATGAGGGGAAACCTGGTAGAAGTATATACAAAATTATGAGAGGCATAGTTAGGGTAGACAGTAAGAACCTTTTTTCCAGGATGGAAATGTCAAAAGCTAGAGGGCATGGTGTTAAGCTGAGCGGCAACGTTTAAAGCAGATGTGTGGGGCTTGGTTTTTTTACGCAGAGGGTAGTGGGTGCCTGGATCAAGCTTCCATGGGCGGTGATGATGGAGGCAGATACAAGAGGTTTAAAGGGCTTTTTGATACAAACATGGATATACGAGGAATGGAGGGGTATGATTCATGTGTAGGCAGATGGATTCATTTATCTAGGCATTATACATGGAACAGACATTGTGGGCTAAAGGACCTGTTCCTGTGCGGTACTCTTCTAGTGTTCTATTTATGAGTGTAAAGTTGTTTTAATGCATGGAAACTGTCATAGTTCAAAGATAGGAAACGGTCACAAACATCCCAAAATTGTTCATTTCATCCTTACCACCCCCCCACTCATTATCAATAAAATTGTGCAGGGAATACATGATGAAACTGAAATACAGAGCATCAACAAAATACTTTAATAAAAAAGATTATTTTAAAAATATTTTATGACTGCTCAAAATGTATCTACAAATCTATTTGTTCTACAGATACCTTGAAGAACAATTCCAATTATATACCTGGTTTCTGATACCACAAATAAGAGTAGTCATGTTAAATAATAAATCTTTATGATCTGAGGTACCACTTCCAAAGTTCAAATATGTGCCTTTCTCTCAGTTGAGAGACACTTCCAGGTATTGCTTATCTTCACTGGTTACCATGTTAGATGTAGGAACAGCAATTCAGGATGGAGCTTTACGTTAAATAGTTTTGTATGACAAGGCATAGATCCAAAGTGACAGCAATGGAGTTTGTAACGCTATATTCAAATATGGTGACATTGTTCGTCTCTAAAATACAGTTCAATAATATCCTTCAGAATAAGAAGAATGTTTTATTCATCACTATAATTGTATCATATTTTTAAATTAAATATTGATAAAAAGGTTTATTGTATGGGCTTTGTGCTTTCGCTGTCCTGCACTGGTGACTTTGGATGTAGGGGGGTTAGATTGTCAGATTTACTAAAGTTGGCTATCATTATCACATTGTTGTGAGAAATAACTGCTCATGCCCTGCAGATAAAGGTGGACAGATATCAACACTGCATTATAGAGATATAACAATGGTTAAGATGCACAGAGGAAATTTTATTGCATGCTCAGTAAATCTTTGCTTTAAAAAAAAATCCTGGCAGTGACAAGAACCAAGTATCACTTACAAATGTACACAACCCAGATGCATGCCTTATTGAACTTTTAGCAATAAATAGATCTTTTATAAATAAACCTGTAGCAGAAGGTAAGTTAAACTGTGTGGATTAATTAGTATAATCATTTCACCTCTGGAACCTGTGTTTAAATCGAGTTCAAGCAGTTAGAATAAAATAGCTGATCCACTGGTCAGGGGACTCTAGCAAGGAGCCTCACGTTCTATTTAAATAAAAAGTTATGACATTTTAAGTACTGTATCTATTTAGGTTGTTAAAATTGAAACAATTGAACTAAGATTTTACTGGGTTTCAGTTTCCAAATGTTTACCATAATTTAGTTATGAATTATTTGCATTATAAAATGAATAAGATGAATGTAATAAAGATATGCTGACTAGTTGGCTGATGTACAAGGATCTGTCCTTTTATAAGCAGAACTAGAGACTCTGAAGGACAGACTGAAGTGCTGCCTTCCATTGTGGATAATTGTTACCCTGAGGACATCTATAATGTCCTCGTGGATCTAAAAGGGTAATGCACACTCCCTCAGATTTCCACATTCATAAATTGAGAAGCTTTCCTGGTAAATATGCACCAGGAAGCACCCCGGCCCCTTAATATTGATGGTCAAAAATGGCTATCCACAGATCAGCAAGTAGACCAAACATTTAAATTAACCAAATTAAATTGTATTTCAATTTTCTAGTTTTAATAATTATATAAGATTTGTAACTTTTAAATAGTGCACGTACTTTTGAATGTTTATGAATGTCTTTTAACGTTTCCAATCTTAATGACTGCCCAGGAGTCAGGGCCCCAATTTAAAGTTATTGGAGGGGAGTGAATTACCCTATTAATCCTTGCTAATCCATACTCTTCTGGTCCTTGCTAATCACCTACACTACAGAAGACTCTGCCTGGGTTCACACTGACATAGCAGTGAGTTCCCAGGACATGCAATAGGCTAGTTCACGATTTTCACCATTTAGTGGACAATCTGGACCAATAAAGTAGGATTAAGGACCATTACTTTGTTAAATCCAACAGTATGCCAAGGATGACTTTATTTCCCAATCTCACACTGTTCTGGATACTGTGTATTAACAAACATTCATGTATTTCCATTTTGCAACTGAATAAAACAAAACACTAAAACAGGTGCTTGCTCTTTCCCCAAGTAAGGTGTATACTCAAGAGATGATTTTGTAAATAGTGATTGTAGTCATTTGCCAGCTATCCCAAAGATGTGTGCGTTCGTAGGTTAATTGGCCATTGTAAATTGACCCAAGCCCAGAGTAGATGTGAAATTGGAAATAGTGAGAGCACAGACAGTCTGGACGGTGGGCCAAAGGGCCTGTTTTCATGCTGGATTTTTCAATAAAATCAATTCAATTCAAAACCTTTAATCCTCTCAAATGTGCTAACAAAATTGCAATCGGCTTGGGTAGGTCATGGGCTGGCTCCTGTGATTTTATTTTTCCTCTCTGCTTCTTTGCTGAATTCTGTGAATCATGTCGGGTATGGATTCTACAGGTGTTATTATCTCCTTTGTTTCATCTAAGTATCCACCCTTAATGTGTGAAGCTAGACAGTGTTGGCAGATTACTTGTTGGATAGCTAATGTTGACTTCCCCACCTCGGGCTCAATCTTGTCATCCATCTGTCTTCAGGTTGTCATCAGTGGGTAGCAATCAAGAGTGACTGTTGCTCTTCCCCAGCGCTAATATGTGTTACGGTCAATTTCCACTGTCACCTCAACTGACATTTGAACGGTTTTGTATTCAGTCTTGTTCTGCATTAGAAATTGTTAAGGAGTGAATTTAACCACCTGAACATATTTTTCTTTACAATTAGATGAGTAATAATATGTGCTTGCTGTGTTGATTTGTACCAGACATACACATTCTGTAATCAAGTACTGACTTACATCAGTGTGACTACTTGGTACTTGGCATGGTATGCTCATGACTAGTAATGGTCTATTGTCATTTAAGAGTTCTGCTCATCAAAGAGTATCCACAAGTGCCTGTACATTAGGTAAGATTTCCAGCTTAACCAACACTTTTAAGGAGGTGCCTTCACAATTTGAAGAAAGGATCTCTTGACAGTGCAAAATTTAGTTTTTGGCCTATCTGCAGCCAGTACACCGTTTTTATTAAATATTTAAATACTTGAACACTGTTAAACTCATAACAGTGGAAGCACCAAATTACTTGACCAGTCTTAGGGGGACTGAATATTGGCCTTTTTTTTCTCTATAATTAAAAAAAACATTTTCCTTGCACAGGCATGTCTATGCAGATCTAAGGTAATTGTGGATTTCCCTCTGAAGCAAATTGGAAAATATTGTCTGTTTGTGACAGATCAAAGGGAAAGCTACAGGATAGAAGGCTGCTCCTGCAGGCAGCTGAAGGACCAGATACCATAAAGAGACTTTCACCAGACCTGCTGCTCAAGGTGCTTTGAGGATAGTTGAATAAGCCCTTCATTGTGCTGCTGGAAACTCTGACCCATCAGCATGTTGCAGCTGAAATGAACAGTGGAACATTCTGATAAAAATATGCTGAGGTGTGAAACAGTGTTTTGTCTGGTTAATACCAGTCGCGGAGAAGAAAAATAATTCTGAAAATTGGCCATGGGCAGGATATTAAACCAGGAGTTGCGCCCTGCAAAAATGGGCATTCAGCAAACAAACACATGCTGCAATTAAAATAAAGCATTTTACCACCACCGTATAGTATGAAAAAATATCATAATGTCACCCTGTCAGAATGACAATTTGCATATAGTAACATGCAAAAATTACGTACAAAATCTCAGGAGAATTCATTTTAAACTCTTCTGCTATCTTGGGTTAAGATAGCTCATTGCAGCTGTGATCATTGACAATGTAGTGAATCACAGAGAACTACAGGACGGAATGAAACGCTTCAATTTATCTTAATGAATTTTTGAATTAGTCTCCATCCCGGCTTCTGCTCCCAAAGTTCTGTAAATTTTATCTTTGCAAGCGTGTATGCTACCAAATTTCCTTTTGAAAGCCACCATTGAATCTGTTTCATCATCCATTCAGATGCTTGCTGTGTGTATATTTACAAACAACAAATATGGTAACCCGAGTTGAATATTCTAATTTTAATTTTAGTTGAAAAATTGATTTGTTGTTCAGGTCCTGATTACACAAATAGTACTTTGTGTACTCAGATCATTCTCTGCCAGTGCTGCTTTTGTATGGAAATCCTTTTATTTAAAACATGGAAGCTACACCATCGCATACTGCTGCCAGAAATTAGCACATAGAACAGATCTGAATATGTGGCATTTATTCTGTTATTAAGTCAGCCTAAATTAACCATAGAACAGTCAAGAGTTTGTCTCTACAGTCAGCCAATGGTACATTGTGGAAGACTGCTTCTGCATATGATGAGCGTTTGACAGCATTGGGCCTGTACTCGCTGGAGTTTAGAAGGTTGAGGGGGAACCTCATTGAAACTTACAGAATAATGAAAGGCATAGATAGAGTGGATGTGGAAAGGATGTTTCCACTGGTGGGAGAGTCGAGGACCAGAGGTCATAGCCTCAGAATTAAAGGACGCTCTTTTAGAAAGGAGGTGAGGAAGAACTTCTTTAGTCAGAGGTTAATTAATCTGTGGAACTCATTGCCACAGAGGGCTGTGGAGGCCAAGTCAGTGGATATTTTTAAGGCAGATATAGACAAATTCTTGATTAGAATGGGTGTCAAGGGTTATGGGGAGATGGCATGAAAAATGGGATTAGGATGCAGAGATCAGTCATGATTGAATGACAGACTCGATGGAGTGAATGGCCTTATTTTACTCCTATAAATTATGAACTTTGTGAGTCCATAGGCCGCACAAGCAAAAAAATAATTTGCAGAAGTTGCAACCAAATATGCACCGCGTGCAGCTGGACACTGCGGGATGGGTGACCATGAATTACCCATGCAGAAGTCTTCTTGCGTTTGAGGCAGCAGAAGTTATGTATGCAGTATCCATGCGGGATTGGTGACCACGAATCACCCATGCAGAAGTGAGCCTCCTCAAGGGTGTGATTGACCTGCTTTAAATTGTTGCTCCTGGAATTTGACACTTGAACTATCAGATAGGATTTCCTTCTGTAGATGTGTCTTGTAGCATAAAATCAAACTTATTTCCCTTGGGCCTTAATCGTTCAACCCCAGCCACCAGATTATGACCCTGACACCATTCTCCCACCGCATATCATTCTTGATTATCCACCCCAACTGACTTAAACCAACCTTTGGCAACTGATCACAATTCCTGCCCTTAAATGCCACCCCTTATTCCTCAGGTCCCTTTGGCCTGACCAGTCATTTTATTACACTAGCTCCACCGAGGTGGAAAGGCCGTTGAGAGCATCAGGCATGCAAAACCACACTAATGCACACAATACCAAAACAGAACTTTGTAACTGTGGGCCCTCTCAAAACAGACTGGCCTGCATGCAATACATGCTCAGTGTACTTTTCAGAGCAACAAAGATTTCCAAAGCAAGGTTTGTGTCTGTAATCTGACCAATTTTGTTTTGGTGATTTGTACTGATCCATTTACGCTAGTGAAGTGGAAATCTCCTGTTAACTCCCAATTAATCTTTTGGCCCAGCTATGACCATGTAACTGAAGTCGAGCAAGAAACAGATTCCTTGTAAAGTTGTCCGCTTAAAGTTCTTCTGGGAAATTTTATGTGTTTGCCCAAGTGCTGTGGAGTGCAAGCCACTAGAATTATAACACTATATTGTGTGTGGGGTAAGTCAGAAGTACAGAATTAATGGCAGAGAGCTTCGCTTCAGTGCCAGCAATTACATTGCGTGTGCAATTTTAGTCATGTGCAATAGTATTTGGGCAGATTGGGCTGGAGATTCAAGAGCCAAGTCTCCAGCCCTCTCTGTTATGTAACAGGATCAACTGAGATTTGACAAACTGCTTCAGAAGCAACTTTCCATCATAATTTGTACTTCTAAAAGGATTGAAATCTTGTTGCATGATACCAGAAATAAATTCACTGATATATTCTGCATGAGATGCTTGTGTTACTAAAGACTTTGTTAACATTTTAGTTTCAATAGAAGACAAGGAATTCCTTATAAATGTTTCCAATGTGACATAGATTTGGTATGGGTTTGCTGCATCTTAAAGTGTTTTTAATGCTGTCACTTTATCCCCCTGTCCTAATGACAAGAAAGCTTTGTAGCAAAGTCAATAGCTCGGAAGCAAAAATTGCCTCTGCAATATTTGCCAAAAGGATAAAGCTGGGAGGGTAAATCTGCTCTCAGTAAATGCTTGTTACACGTAAACTGCAAACACATGTACCAACAATAACTTTCATGATTTAATTCTTGTATTCAATCATAGAAATGACAACTGTGCAAATCAATGGTCTACAGTAATTTAGTTTGGGAATGGAGAGGTTGTTCACTGCTTTTGCAATTAGGGAAAACCTCTCCATCTGATCAGGAGTAATGTGATTTTAGTCGTGTTTTACCTGATTTTCTGATTATCATTGTAGGTGGACAGGAAGAACATGAACTAGGTAAAAACAGATTTCCCGTGTGTGCTTTAAAGTTTCCAGCTAAGAGCGACTCTTTCAGAGGGCAACATGTTCGTAATTCCTTGTTCTCATTCAAAGAGAAAAATGCACCAAGTTCTCTCTTTCTTCCTTGTGTCTTAACTCCGAGTCCTCTTGATGATTGAAGAAACAAAGCCAGTCTTGGGAGGTGGTGCCTTCAGCATTGGGGCTTGGCTCTTGTGATTTATTGTAATCTGTAAGAAACAGAAATAGAGGGAGGAAGGAGATTGGATGAGGATAACATTAATATAGGAGCTGTTATAGAAAATCACAATAATAGATTGAATAATGTATATGTCATATTACTCAAATGATTTACCAATCTGAAAAATCAGGGTTCTTAATTGCTGTATTTTGGTTAAGCCAGCTAATCCCTTTTTAGACACAAAAAGCTGGAGTAACTCAGCAGGACAGACAGCATCTCCGGAGAGAAGGAATGGGTGACGTTTCGGGTGGAGACCCTTCTTCAGACCTCGACCTGAAATGTCACCCATTCCTTCTCTCCAGAGATGCTGCCAGTCCCGCTGCGTTACTCCAGCTTTTTGTGTCTATCTTCGGTTTAAACCAGTATCTGCAGTTCCTTCTTACACATATTCCCTTTTTATATGGGTCACGTTAATAAATGAGGGCTATCAACTACAGTTGGCATTTTTTTTGAATTATTCTATGACATTAGACTATGATTTATTAGACTTTTGATAATATATTAGAGGAATTATTGTATTGTATGCCATTTGTAATTTTTGTTATAATACTACTGGTTGTAAATTATTTTGGAATAAAATCATTCACTTCAGTAATTCTGCCCATTATTTGAAATCTGTGAAAGGAATGTCTTTTTCAGTCAATAGTGATGAATCAAAAAGAGCTAAATTCTTTTTTTTTATGAGAAGGGAGTTCATTTCTAATTATTATAGTTGTGAGTCGTAATAGGCCCCCCTCGGTCATGACTGACCATGGGTGATGCATCCTAGTTGTTGGCTGCTTGCTCCAAACCTCGGCTAGAGCAGCATCGCTTGTGGCTGAAGAGACCAATGGGGGAGTAACAGTCTCTGTGGCAAAGGTCACATTTGTGTGTGGTCTCTGGTTTGTTGAAGTTGCTGCGCTCCTTTCTGCGTGCCCGCTTGTCTGCCGCTGTGTTCATCAATTTCTCTTCCCCCGTTTTGAGATGTTGGTTCAGGTTACCTCTCCACCTCGTGCGGTTAGCTGCAAGGCTCTCCCAGGACTCCACATCGATGTCGAGCGCCTTCTTCGAAACAGCGTGGAAAGAGGCCCTACGGCCCACCAAGTCCGCACCGACCAGCGATCCTCGTACATAAACACTTTCCAATATACACTAGGGACAATTTACACTTATACTAAGCCAATTAACCCACAAACCTGTATGTATTTGGAATGTGAGAGGAAACCGAAGCTATCGGAGAAAACCCAAGCAGGTCACGGGGAGAACGTACAAACTCCGTATAGACAGCACTCATAGTTAGGATCGAACCTGGGTCTCTGGCGCTGCAAGTGCTGTAAGACAGCAACTCTACCGCTGCGCCACTGTACCGCCCTTCTCCCAGATGTTTAGTAGGCCATCTTTCAGATGGTTCTTCTGTTTACTCGGTATATGTTTTTTTGATGCATATTTCACTTTGTTCTTTTCCCAACCTCATTGCAATTTTATTATTAAATAAATTGAATGAAACCTTCAATAAAGATGTAGCTGATCCAAAAACGTTATAGATTTTGTTAATGGGGGAAAAAATGATTAGTACAAATGTGCTTTTTATGACCACAAAATATTAGTATTCATAACTATCTAGCCCTAATGTTTGCATATTTTTCTTCAATATGTTGGTTCTTCTGGTTACAATTACTTTTGGTTTATTAAGATAATCACCTTTAATAACTTCTGCAAGCCCAGTAAATGAACCGAAGGAAAGAACCTAAAATTCAAATGGTTGAATCCATTCCTTTTTAAAATTGATAACATTACCAAGGATCTGCTACTCATTTTCATTTTTGTACCAATTAATGCAGATGGTGCATTAGAGAAAAAAAAATCTTCGATAATAACTTTAATTTGTTTTCAAGGACAGTTGCATCAAAATGTGCTAAATCTAATCGTATTATATCACTGCAATCAGAAGTAATGAACATCAACTCTACTTGGAACATAGCAATTAAAGTATTCTTTCACACTATTAGACCAGGGACATTATTGTGTCATTGCAATTCTATAACCTGCTATGAAAATGACAGAAATGCAAAATTAAAATAAATGATTAATGGTATTTTTCCATGTTTTGTACTAATAGGTATCCCTGAGCCTTGAAATTAATAGACCTGTCAAGCTTCAGGTTGTTATAGATGGAGTGCTGAACAAAAATGGAAATTAAATATTCTTCAGACACTGCAACACGACACTTCTGAATATTTTAAATGTAATTACTAGTTACTGATTTTTTAAAATCTTTTATCACTAATTTAAATGTTACAAATTAATTGGAATTTTGTCATAGTTATTTCTTTTATTTTGAAGAGCACTTATTTGTCCAGAATGTTAAAGCATAGTGTAAATTACATGTCAATAATTTTGTAAACAACTATTAAGAGAATTAACGTTAGAACTATTTTCCCCTCCTTTCACGGTTCTCATTAAAATGTGAAATTCCTTTATGTGATCACTGTGTTATAAGGTAGTTTATTTAAACGGGTGGTCATTTACAACTAATTCAAAATTTGAAGCAAATGTCAGACAATGCTCAGTAAGTTAGTTACTTGATATAAGGCCACATATGTCACTTAAATAAGGTTTCAGTTATATTTGGCTGAGCTTTCAAGTATTTGAGGATGGAAGAAAACACCAAGATTCTGCTTGGGTTTGTGTCCTCTTTTTGCCTTCCACTGCAAATGTTCCTCCTTCAAATGGTCACAATCATCTTTAGGATTTATTAGCTAGCTGGAGATATAGGTCTGAACTGATAAACATGAAGTAACCCAAGAATTTTAGATCTATGCATGAATACAAAATTAACCAACTACCACTAAAATAAGCATCTAAGTTGGTAATATCCAATTTTTTGACTGAAAGTCAATTATCCTTAATTAAAATGTCTTTAACTCCAAGTTAGTGACTTTTGAAAACAATCGCAGTTTCTTAAAGATGGTCCCCAAAGTTAGTTCTATGCATCTTCTGACTATCTGCCTGTATGTCACATTAGATCCTCCCAATAACAACACTAATTACTGACAACAGGGGTTTAATTGATAGGCCGAGCAGCTTGCCTCAGATGTAACTTTTAAAACAATTTGGGGGACTTTAGCTTACACATTCAAGCTCAAAGTTATAGTTTTCGGCAATAGGAAATGAGCCTCTTTTCTACCACGTGAAAAAGTAATATCACTGTTATCTACATATCTTGTTATGTTTAGTTTCATATTTGGGCACGCAAGAAATGACAAATTATTAACAGCTGAATGTTATGAAATTATTATGCTTATGGCTCAAAACAGCTGCCTTTTTGTTCTTGTCTTCCACCTGCCTCTGCCTTCCAATTCGATCCATCACAGTCGCTCATCTGGCTCCATCTGCCTGTCATCCTTCACCTCTAAACGGTCCACTTATCACCAACTGGCCCCTGTCTCATCTTTCCCCTCCCCTTTTTAAACTAGCTCTCTCCCCTCTCTACTCCGTCCTGACTCGACCGAAACATCGATAATTAATTTTCTCTCCATCGCTGCTGCTGAACCTGCTGCAATCCTCCAGAAATTTGTTTTTCTTTCCTCTCTGTATTCCTTTAGCTTTTGACCATTACTGGACTATATATCGAGAGGCATCACTAAATTAAATCACTATTTTTGTTTTCTTTGCAGGATCAAGGTACCTGCGTTAGTCCTAATGTTCGCAGTCACTGAAATATCAAAGTTTCCTACTGAAATGTCTTTGCAAATGTATTTTTAACTATTATAAGGGATTTATAATGGATTGTATTTCATTGAGAATGGACTTAAACAAACAAAATTTAAAAAAAAATGATTGTGACAAAATTAAAACACTTATGGCAGGTTTATTTTGAGCACTCTGCAATGACCACTGAGTGTGCTTCTCTTACGGGAGATCTAACATGCCCTTTGAATTTGTTATTAATTCTCTCAAATTGGCACAGGACTCAACTTTCACATTTGAGCCAATCATTCACTTATTTTGGCAACCAAGCTGCTAACATTTATGGATTACCTGAACATTGTTTCAGGTAAACCCTACATAACTGTTATATTATTCTCAGCTGCAAAATTGCTGGCAGTGAACTGAATTATTGCTCCATTATCTCACATATATTATTAGGACTTTTCCATGCCTAAATACAGGTAGTTTATCTTTGCCCACGAGTGCTCACACATCATTTCATATATTTAATCTGCAGCCTGGATTAGTTCACCCTCATCTTGTCATCCTCGATTGCCTTGTATCTAAGAGTTGTGAAGTGAAAGCAACAGTATTGTCTGTACTATCTCCAAAAGTCAATGAACCACACCAAGAGGAAATCTTAAATATGAGGAATAACAATGTGATGGGTATAGAATCATATAATCATAGAAAGTAGGTGCGAGAGCAGACCACCAGGTCCATCGAGCCCGCACCGCCATTCGCTCATGGCTGAACACCAAACAAACACCCCTACCCACAAACAGTAGACACAAGACACAGAACACAAGACACTACCCTCCCCTTTATACCGCTATCACCCCTCTCCACCCCAAGAACCGCGTGATCTCCTGGGGGAGGCAAAAAAACGGATAAAAACCCAGGTCCAATTCGGGAAAAAAATCCGGGAAATTCCTCTCCGACCCCAATCCAGGCGATCGACACTTGTCCAGGAGATCACTCAGGTCTTACTATACTAACCCTACCTAGGTCCATATCCCTGCCCTCTCCCCGTAGCCCCTTATCCCCTTGGCAACTAAAAAACCATCTATTTTAGACTTAAATATATTTAATGTTTCTGCTTCCACTGCTCCCTGGGGCAGTGAATTCCATAAATTAACCACCCTCTGGGTGAAGAAGTTCTTCCTCATCTCAGTTTTAAAAGAGCCCCCCCTTATTCTGCAACTATGTCCCCTAGTTCTAGTTTCCCCGATCATTGGGAACATCCTCGGTGCATCCACCCGATCAAGGCCCCTCACGATCTTATATGTTTCAATGAGATCGCCTCTCATTCTTCTAAACTCCAAAGAGTAGAGTTCCAGCCTACTTAACCTTTCCTCATATGTCAATCCCCTCATTGCAGGAATTAATCTTGTAAACCTTCGCTGCACTGCCTCCAGGGCCAGTACATCCTTTCTTAAGTATGGACCCCAGAACTGTACACAGTATTCCAAATGTGGTCTCACTAATACTGTGTACAGCTGCAGCAAGACCTCCGTGTTTTTATACTCAATCCCCCTAGCAATAAAGGCCAAAACTCCATTGGCCTTCCTAATAGCTTGCTGCACCTGCATACTAACTTTTAGTGATTCATGTACTACTACCCCTAGATCCCTTTGCGTTGCATTACAGCGCAGCTCCTCCTCATTTAGAAAATAACTTGCCCTATCATTTTTTTTCCCAAAGTGAATGACTTCACATTTATTAGTATTAAATTTCATCTGCCAAGTTGTTGCCCACTCACCTAGCTTATCTATATCCTTTTGCAGACTCTTCCTATCCTCCTCATCCCCTACTTTTCTTCCCATTTTTGTATCGTCCGCAAATTTTGATATATTACACTTGGTTCCCTCCTCCAAATCATTTATATAAATTGTGAACAACTGGGGTCCCAGCACCGACCCTTGCGGAACCCCGCTAGTTACCGGTTGCCATCCCGAATATGAACCATTTATCCCCACTCTCTGCTTCCTATTTGTTAGCCAATCCTCTACCCATGCTAATATATTACCCCCAATCCCATAATTTTTTATTTTTAGCAATAGTCTCTTATGTGGCACCTTGTCAAAAGCCTTTTGGAAGTCCAAGTATACCACATCCACCGGTTCCCCTTTATCCACCCGGGTTGTTACTTCCTCAAAGAATTCGAGCAGATTCGTTAAACAGGACTTCCCCTTCACAAAACCATGCTGGTTCTGTCCGATGAAGTCATGTCCATCCAAGTGCCCCGTTAGTGTTTCTTTAATAATTGTCTCTAACATTTTACCCACCACCGATGTTAGACTAACCGGTCTATAGTTACCCGCCTTCTGTTTACTTCCTTTTTTAAATATAGGTGTTACATTGGCCATTTTCCAATCCACTGGGACCGTTCCTGCCTCCAGGGAGTTTTGGAAAATTATCACCAATGCATCCACAATCCCCACCGCTATCTCCCTCAAGACCCTTGGATGTAATCCATCAGGCCCAGGGGATTTATCCTCCTTCAGTCTCATTAATTTCTCTAATACCACCTCCTTGGTGATCTTAATAGTATTTAGCTCCTCCATTCCTACCTCCCCCTGTTTATCCAGCGTTGGAATATTTTTGTGTCTTCTATGGTGAAGACTGATACAAAATACTCGTTTAATGCCTTTGCCATTTCCATGTTCCCCACCAACAACTCTCCAGTCTCACCCTCCAATGGACCAATGTTCACCTTAGCCACCCTTTTTCTTTTTATATAGCTATAAAAACTCTTACTATTAGTTCATTAGGTAAGATCATTAGGGTTGTGTAAGAATAGAAAAGTACACTTTAAAACTGGACAAATTAAAATCATAGCAGCAGAATAAATAGCACTATTTAGTAGCAATGTTACAAAATTTTGAGATTTTAAAAATAAAGTCTGCAATTTATCCCATCAGATAAAGCATAAAAAGAAGTTTAATTTGACACCTAATTCACTTTCATATCTTCAGTATTAAAGAAGTTATGGCCATTTTCATACTCGGAAATTAGGATCTTGTTCCCTATTGCTTTTCCATTGGCTTAACACAAAAGCTGTGATCGAGGACAGTTAAAAGCCCATAAATTTCTTAAAAATTAAGATAACAGAAAGAAATTTTCAGTTATTATAGATTGAAGCATTCTGAAACAAATATGAAACAATCTTACTTAGAAGACATGAAAGTAAAGCATATAATTAGTTAGTTACCTAATTGTAGCTAATTACAAAATTCAATTACTAGATCTAAACATCTATCAATTTCTTAAGAATAGATTAACATTTTTAAATAGCCTAAGTGTCCAAATAACATTCACACAATAATTCACAATATAACATAATTTTTAAATCTCATTTTCATGAATTTACAGGCCAAATGGAAGGAATTGAATGTTTAATACCTGTAAATTAATGGGCATTTAAATCATCTTGTGAGGATTTCTGGAACGCGATCTTTTGGAACGTTGATTTGCGGTGAATTTAACCCCGTATTGGCATGAAAAATACTGCCGTTAATTCGGGGAATAAAATCACTGTTTCGCATGAAAAAATGTGAATTAAAGGCTTCTTAAGAAGCACTTTTATACATTTAAAGAAACCACCTTCGTTTACCTGCCCCGTGTGTGAAATCCGTCCCCGTTATCGGCGTTGACGCTTCAGGAGCTGCTTTTAAAATTACTCCAGCGCTGACATTGACGATTTAATAAAAATAAAAAATTCACAAAACGCCACTAGGAACGATTTTTCAGCAAAAGGTTGTACTCCAACGAAATATAATTCAGGACAAGGGAGGAGAAACCGCGTTTTAACCCCGTCCCCCCCTTAAAGGCGCCAAAATCGCGCACATGGCCAGTGGCAGAATTACAGCGCGACTGAAGGTAAGTATTGTAACATACCTATATTTAGATTAAGTGTAAAACAAATAAAATCAAAGGACTGATGAAAAATCCAGATGATAAAAAAGGTTATTAAACAATTAAAATTCTAACATGAAAATTAGGAAATGTATCGAATATTATAGTTTGATGGAGCAATAAGATGAATGGATACAATTTGAAATTTATATAAGAAAAGGTACTACTAATTGGCAATTATTGAAAATGGAAGCACAGATAGATATAACGCTGCTTATTTTTCTGAATGCTTGGTCAGAACCCCATCAGATTTATGGAGAATAAATTCAATTGTAATTGTGGACAAGGTATGCACAAGTAAGCTAAGGTATACCTTTAGAAATCATGAACTTAAGGTGAATAACATAAAGCAGTCTTTTATTCTATACTTTTCTTATTACAAATATAATATAACAAAAGCAACGTAGTTCAGCAGCTGAAGATATCTGAAGATGAATTGCAAGCTTTTCTATTTATTTCTTTGATTTCTCATTGGTTTTGTCTGGCTGGTTTTCTGAACCACACCCTGCCTGCACAGTAGATGACATACCAAGCTATGGCCCAAGCCCAGTTCTTCCCGTACAGTAATAACACTCGGATCTTGACAACAAAGTGGAAAGGTACCCAGGAATGTACTGGCCACAAAAGGCAGGAGTGATGTAATCCAGCTCATTACTGACTAATTAATCTATCTTCACATAAAGGTGGAGGGGAAGGTGGTATTTAAGCAAATGGCACTGAATTGTTCACACACTCAGTTGGCATTTTTTCTAGAAGCACAAAGCTTCAGACCTCATCAGTCTTAGTACAAACATGAACCAAAGATGTAAATTCCAGAGGGTAGATACATATGACCAAGTGTGGCACCATGATGCTGTGATAAAACTGGTTGATGAATTCAATATGAATTTATTCAATGTGAATTCTCTAATTTTAGGTTTCTAAACACAAAGATTCTTGTGCATCTTGTATCCTTATCTCCCTATTTCACACCTTTTGTCTTATCATCTCAGGTCTTTGTGCAACTATCTGCCAATCTAATGTCCCCTCACCCATCCCCACTTCCCTTCCAGCTTTCCATCTCCCCCCCACCCCTCCACTATAATGAATATGAAAAAGTGTTCCAACCCAAAACATCACCTATCCATGTTCTCAACAGATGTGCCAGCCTGAGTTACATACATACACTTGTAGCCTCATTTTGGCTACAAGTGTATGTCAGAAACAAGGCTCTCTGATGTGAGTCATTCATCTTTCCACCATCTACCAGATGCCAGTCAGGAGCATGAGAGTTTGTTATGACACATATCTATTCCTGCCTTAGTAAGGAACTGGACCTGCTGCAATTGGCTTTGAGCCACAAACAGATTAATGGGATGCGATCTTGCTGGCTACACTGCAATGACCCACTTGGACAATAAGAGCACTTATAACTATATGATGGCTATTGTTCATTGACTACTGTTCAGCGTTCAACACCATTATCCCCTCCAAACTTAGCATTAAACTCAAGAGGACTGGGTCTCAGCTCATCCCTAGGCAATTGAATCCTTGACTTCCTCATCGGCAGTTCACAATCAATATTTATTGGTAACAACACTTCTTCCTCAATAATCATCAAAATGAATGTCACAAAGCTGTGTGCTGAGTTCTCTGCTCTATTCCCTCTTCACTCATGGAGCCTGACACAGCTCCACTGCCACCTTTAAATTTGCCGACGACACCCCAACTGATGGACAAATATCAGGTAACAACGAGTCAGCGTTCAGGAGGGAGAATGAAAATCTGACTGAATGGTACCAGAACAACAATCTTGCTCTCACTGTGAGCAGGACCAGGAATCCACAAAGCTATCTTCATTGAGGGGATGGCAGTGGAAATCTGTCCTGAGCAAAGCTCTTCGATGCAATCACAAAGAAAATTTATCAATATCTCTACTTCCTTAGAAAATTGAGGAGATTTGATATGTCAACAAATATTCTGTCAAACCTCTACAGGTGGCCAGTAACAAGCATACTTACTGTTTGCATCCTGACTTGGCCCAGCAATTCGAATGCCCAGGAATGAAGTAGAATATAGAGAGTGGTAGACATTGCCAGGTCCATCACTCTTACTTAACATCCCACCATCGAAGGGATCTATAGAAGGCGCTGCTTCAAAAAGGAAGCCAATATCAATGAAAGACCACACCACGCCCACATTTCGCTACTATCACCGGGAACAAGGTAAAGGAGCGTCAAAACAATGAGCACCAGGTTCGAGTATAGTTTCTGGTCCAGCAACCATTATATTCTTGAACACCACACAACACTAACATCAGCAACAACGAACTTCTATGACTGTGTTTTTGTATGCATTATGGACTTCCAGTTCACACTATTATGGTTACCTGGTATTATGGTTATTAATTTATTGTATTATTGATTATTATATATATATTTATCTGTGTCTTATTGCATTTATGAAAGCTGCAGCAAGTTAGAATTTCATGGTTCTGTTGCCACTACATATGACAATATGAGTCTTGACTCTCGAAAGAACTGTCTCTTTACAGGTAAGAGTGCAGCTTGAACAATTTTCAGAAAGCCCAACATCATCCAGGGCAAAACAGCCCGCTTGATTGGCACCCTATCCTGTATACTCATTCCTTCGATTGACAAACACGGCGCTGCATAAAAGCACTGCGGTCATCTATCCAAGCCACGCCGACAGTACTCCTGACCTCTCACCCAGAAGAACAAAGGCAAGGGGCACACCTAATTTCACACCTCCTGACTTGGGAATATATTAGCACACTGGGTCTAAATCTTGGAATTTCCTGCACAATAACATTGTGGGAGTAGACAAAAAATGCTGGAGAAACTCTGAAGAAGGGTCTCGGCCCGAAACGTCGCCAATTCCTTCTCTCCATAGATGCTGCCTCACCCGCTGAGTTTCTCCAGCATTTTCTGTCTACCTTAGATTTTTCCAGCATCTGCAGTGCTTTCTTAAACATTGTGGGAGTGTATCTTTATCTGAAGGCTTGTAGTTCAAGAAGGTAACTGAACACCACCCTCTCAAGGGCAACTATGGATGGTCAATAAATGCCAAACTTGCCTGTCACAATCCTGAAAAACGAAATCTTGTGTAGGAAGGAACTATAGATGCTGGTTTTAACTGAAGATAGACACAAAATGCTGGAATAACTCAGTGGGGCTGGCAGCATCTCTGGAGAAAAGGAATGGGTGTCGTTTCGGGTCGAGACCTTTCTTCAGACTCAAAACTCAGTATCCCTTCCCTCTCTCGGATCACTATCCCGTGCCTCCAAGGTCTCGACCCAAAACGTCACCCAAAATAAATCTGGTGCTAGTTAATACAAAGACCTGTCATTTTATTTTGCATTCTAATTTTGAGGCTTCGAACTTCAGCTTCCTTTATGCGGGGAATATTTTATAATGATCATATACGGCTATTTAATTTGTTTCCCAGTGGTGAAATATATATATGTGTGAGTATGTGTGTATGTGTGAGTATGTGCATGTGTCCGCGTGTTGGAAGACATGATACCACAGAGCATTAATGCAACATGGAGAGGGTCAGAACTGGACCTAGGGTTGAGATTTTTGATTGGAGAAAGGCTAACTTTGAGGAGATGCGAAAGGATTTAAAAGGAGTGAATTGGGACATGTTGCTTTATGGGAAGGATGTAGAAGAAAAATGGAGGACATTTAAGGGTGAAATTTTAAGAGTACAGAACCTTTATGTCCCTGTTCGGTTGAAAGGAAATAGTAAAAAATGGAAAGAGCCATGGTTTTCAAGGGAAAAAGAGAGAGATCTACAATAATTATAGGCAGCATGGAGTAAATGAGGTGCTTGAGGAGTATAAAGAATGTAAAAAGAATATTAAGAAAGAAATTAGAAAAGCTAAAAGAAGATATGAGGTTGCTTTGGCAAGTAAGGTGAAAGTAAATCCAAAGGGTTTCTACAGCTATATTAATAGCAAAAGGATAACAAGGAATAAAATTGGTCCATTAGAGAGTCAGAGTGGACAGCTATCTGCAGAGCCAAAAGAGATGGGGGAGATATTGAACAATTTCTTTTCTTCGGTATTCACCAAGGAGAAGGACATGGAATTATGTGAGGTAAGGGAAACAAGCAGAGTAGCAATGGAAACTGTGAGATTCAAAGAAGAGGAGGTGCGGACACTTTTGAAAAATATGAAAACGGATAAGTCTCCAGGTCCTGACAGGATATTCCCTAGGACATTGAGGGAAGTTAGTGTAGAAATAGCAGGGGCTATGACAGAAATATTTCAAATGTCATTAGAAACGGGAATAGTGCCGGAGGATTGGCGTACTGCGCATGTTGTTCCGTTGTTTAAAAAGGGTTCGAAGAGTAAACCTAGCAATTATAGACCTGTTAGTTTTACGTCAGTGGTGGGCAAATTAATGGAAAGGATACTTAAAGATAATATATATAAGCATCTGGATAAGCAGTGTCTGATTAGGAACAGTCAACATGGATTTGTGCCTGGAAGGTCATGCTTGACTAATCTTCTTGAATTTTTCGAAGAGGTTACTAGGGATATTGATGAGGGTAAAGCAGTGGATGTTGTCTATATGGACTTCAGTAAGGCCTTTGACAAAGTTCCTCATGGAAGGTTGGTTAAGAAGATTCAATTGTTGGGTATTAATGGTGGAGTAGCAAGATGGATTCAACAGTGGCTGAATGGGAGATGCCAGAGAGTAATGGTGGATGGCTGTTTGTCAGGTTGGAGGCCGGTGACTAGTGGGGTGCCTCAGGGGTCTGTGTTGGGTCCACTGTTTTGTCATGTACATCAATGATCTGGATGATGGTGTGGAAAATTGGATTAGTAAGTATGCAGATGATACTAAGATAGGTGGTGTTGTGGATAATGAAGTAGATTTTCAAAGTCTACAGAGAGATTTAGGCCATTTGGAAGAGTGGGCTGAAAGATGGCAGATGGAGTTTAATGCTGACAAATGTGAGGTGCTACATCTCGGCAGGACAAATCAAAATAGGACGTACATGGTAAATGGTAGCGAATTGAGGAATGCAGTTGAACAGAGGGATCTAGGAATAACTGTGCATAGTTCCCTGAAGGTGGAATCTCATGTAGATAGGGTGGTAAAGAAAACTTTTGGTGTGCTGGCCTTTATAAATCAGAGCATTGAATATAGAAGTTGGGATGTAATGTTAAAATTGTACAAGGCATTGGTGAGGCCAATTCTGGAGTATGGAGTACAATTTTGGTCGCCTAATTATAGGAAGGATGTCAACAAAATTGAGAGAGTACAGAGGAGATTTACTAGAATGTTGCCTGGGTTTCAGCAACTAAGTTACAGAGAAAGGTTGAACAAGTTAGGTCTTTATTCTTTGGAGCGCAGAAGGGTAAGAGGGGACTTGATAGAGGTCTTTAAAATTATGAGCGGGTTAGACAGAGTGGACGTGGATAAGCTTTTCCCATTGAGAGTAGGGAAGATTCAAACAAGGGGACGTGACTTGAGAATTAAGGGACAGAAGTTTAGGGGGAACTTCTTTACTCAGAGAGTGGTAGCTGTGTGGAATGAGCTTCCAGTGGAAGTGGTGGAGGCAGGTTCAATGTTATCCTTTAAAAATAGATTGGATGGGTATATGGACGGGAAAGGAATGGAGGGTTATGGTCTGAGTGCAGGTAGATGGGACTAGGGGGAAGTATTTTTTATTTTTTTTAATTAAAAAAATGTTCGGCACGGACTTGAAGGGCCGAGATGGCCTGTTTCCGTGCTGTTATGGTTATATGGTTATATGGTTATTTCTACTGGACAAGATACAGACGATTACACAAATAGCAACCTAACAGGGCAAATACTCCAGAAAATCTCAGGAAAGTGGAGCTGACGTGAAAGTACAGTCATGTTCTTACTGAATAACAGAGCAGGTAAAAAAATTAATGAAACAAGATGAACCCGAACCTCCTCAGGCCGAGGAATTTGGACATGAAGCCCAGCAGGGTCGCAGACAACCACTGAGACACAAAGTTGAAAGGCAAACTGATTAAAGACTTGTATAATGTCAGATATGATCACATCCAAAACGACATCTGTAATAATCAGAATATCTCACGTAAATTAGATCCACAATCCACCAGAACACCTCATTCACCATTTAAATAAATCCAAAATTCAGCACAATATTAAGCTTGGAAAATTGTTAATGTTATGAATATGTACAAAGTCGTTTCCTGGGTTGAGAAGGCGGTACAGTGAGAAAGATTTTCATGGAATAGGCCAAAATGGCAAGATTGATAAGCTTCTGGAATCCGAGAATTAAATGATATAGGTTATGTAGGGGGATGGTGAGGTAAACTAATGTGAAGGATCAGCATTGATATTTTTACATAACACCGTTGGCTGCAGGGAAAACCCCTCCTGCTTATGTTATTCTTGGCAACAAAAAATATCTTGTAAATTAAGAAACTGAAAGGGGATTAAGTTCACCACTGTGGAGTCCTCGTGCGATTTCTCATTTCTTCTGTATCTCAGTTATACTGACAATCCAAATAGAGTCACTCGTGTTTGTTGGGCAAGTCACACAGAATTATCTAATACTTCAGCAGAGAAAGACATATACACTAAAATGTAAGAGAGTCAGAGAGATGAAGAAAACACAAAATTAGGCTACCTAATTGATGTCAAATTAGCAACAACAAACCCAGACAGACTCGGAATGAAGAGGGCACGAGATACGCTCTTCTCTACTAAGTTTACCTCATGTAACCCAAAGGCTGCGGGAAGAAGGCAGGAGAATGAGGTTAAGAGGGAAAAATAGATCAGCCATGATCGAATGGTGTAGCAAACTCAGTGGGCTGAATGGCCTAATTTTCTCTGATGTCTTATACTGCATCTAAAAATATAATTTCCTGAACTAAATCCATCTAATTTATATTTGAACTAACTTGCACTGAAAAGGAAGCTCGACAAAACACCTGAATGAGAAAGTAGTGGAAGGACTGGCAGATTGAGTAAAAACAAAATAGTAGGGGAGAAGACTCATTTGGACACAAATGCATACACAATTGGGCTGAAAGGCCTCTTTCTGCAGAGTTAATTCAGTAAAATTCTATGTAATTACTACTAACTACTTCCAGCACTCCTCCAGGGAGCACCAAGCCTCCTTCCTCAATGGTGTCACAATAGTCCCAAACCTACATCACTCCGCTGGATCTGTCGAGAAGTTTCTGCTGGCTGCAGCTTGTCCTTCATAGGAATTATGTGAATCGTCTCCTGCTGTAGAATACTTGTTCCTTTCTGGCACTGATTGAGCTATGTGACAGCTGCTGGGGATCTTTTATTTTTGCTTTATGGAGAATCCACGGGGAAAATGACATGAATAGCTTGGTTCTTCAGTCATATAATTTATTTCTCACATGTGTGGAAATCCGTACATTATGTTGATATTTTGTGTTCTGGAGCATGTCACTGAGCTGTTAGAGTTAATATCGTACGGTAGTTTCACATTATTTTTATATATAGGTGATGTTTTGGACGATTTGGGAATTACTACATACAGTTGCCCTTTGCTTTGATGGTCATGGCTGCAGATTATCCAACCGTTTAACCAATTAATTGGATTTATTCCAACCCTCAAATCTAATTTTATCATTAAGAATACTTCTATCACATTCTAAAAATCTCTGTTAATTACAGAAATGCATAAGTTTCTGCATCTGGTTCCAGTCTTAAAAGTGGTTCAACTCCAGCTAAAATTCAGAATAAAGAATGCTGGAATATCTCAGAGGGACAGGCAGCATCTCTGGAGAGAAGGAATGGGTGACGTTTTGGGTCGAGACCCTTCTTCAAACTCAAAACTCAGAATCCCTTGCCTCTCTCTGTGCCTCCAAGGCCTGCTGCAGCAACTTAAATTTACACTTTTGTTTCCACCTGCAATATTAAATAAACTGACTCTGTAGTATTTGGTTGCAGTTTTGCCTTAGTACAATCCATGCTTCAGATTTCTAGGGCCAAAGTGTGTACATGGCAAAGTTTGTTGGGGAAAATTTGTAAAAATTAACTGTATGAATACACTTTATCAAAAAATGTCACTTTCTTCATAAACTGTTTAATAAAATACAATAAAATAATTTTGACAGGTAATGAAAATTGTATCACACAAGGTCACTAATCCGTTAAGGAGTCAAATTAATGATGGCGTAAAAAATATCAAGTAATTTGTCTCATTTTCAACAGAACAGTGGCCATCAGAATTGTAGTACAGGATGGGATGGGTGGTAGATGTTATAATTAAAATAGAGTCAACAACCAAATCACAATGATCCTTAATTAAGACTTTGTCCATAAATACCCCAAACTCTTGAAAAGGAAAAAAATAATATCAAAGGCCACAAAAGCAGCAGGTGTAAGGAAGCAAATAAAAGTAAACCAGGAAGTAGAAGGAAACCAGTGACAATGTTACTTCAATACATTGCCAATGTTTTTCTCTTGCGAATGAAACATAAACCAAAGGAATAGTTAGATCTCAAGCCGGTTGTTGAGCAACCAGGTTGGTAAACCAATGTTTATGATTGGAGATGAAATTTTATCATTTGGAATAACTTTGGTCATTAAGGAGTAAAGGAGTTTAAAGGCAGATTGTATTTGGCTAAACAACTTTATTTTCAAGTGATAACAAGAAATTCACTACATACAGTGGCTTGCAAAAGTATTCATACCCCTTGTCACATTTTGTCACGTTACAACCACAAACGTAAATGTATTTTATTGGGATTTTATGTGATAGACCAACACAAAGTGGTGCATAATTGTGGAAGGAAAATGATACATGGTTTTCAATTTTTTTTACAAATAAAAAACTGAAAAGTGTCACGTGCAAAAGTATTCAGCCCCCCTGAGTCAATACTTTGTAGAACCACCTTTCGCTGCAATTACAGCTGCAAGTCTTTTGGGGGTATGTCTCTACCAGCTTTGCACATCTAGAGACTGACATTTTTGCCCATTCTTCTTTGCAAAATAGCTCAAGCTCAGTCAGATTGGATGGAGATTGTCTGTGAACAGCAATTTTCAAGTCTTGCCAGAGATTCTCAATTGGATTTAGGTCTGGACTTTGACTGGGCCATTCTAACACATGAATATGCTTTGATCTAAACCATTCCATTGTAGCTCTGGCTGTATGTTTAGGGTCGTTGTCCTGCTGGAAGGTGAACCTCCGCCCCAGTCTCAAGTCTTTTGCAGACTCTAACAGGTTTTCTTCCAAGATTGCCCTGAATTTGGCTCCATCCATCTTCCCATCAACTCTGACCAGCTTCCCTGTCCCTGCTGAAGAAAAGCATCCCCACAGCATGATGCTGCCACCACCATGTTTCACAGTGGGGATGGTGTGTTCAGGGTGATGTGCAGTGTTAGTTTTCCACCACACATAGCATTTTGCATTTAGGCCAAAAACGTCAATTTTGGTCTCATCTGACCAGAGCACCTTCCTCCACATGTTTGCTGTGTCCCCCACATGGCTTGTGGCTAACTGCAAACGGGACTTCTTATGGCTTTTTTTCAACAATGGCTTTCTTCTTGCCACTCTTCCATAAAGGCCCGATTTGTGGAGTGCACAACTAATAGTTGTCCTGTGGACAGATTCTCCCACCTGAGCTGTGGATCTCTGCAGCTCCTCCAGGGTTACCATGGCTGCTTCTCTGATCAATGCTCTCCTTGCCCGGCCTGTCAGTTTAGGTGGACGGCCATGTCTTGGTAGGTTTGCAGTTGTGCCATACTCTTTCCATTTTCGGATGATGGATTGAACAGTGCTCCGTGAGATGTTCAAAGCTTGGGATATTTGTTTATAACCTAACCCTGCTTTAAACTTCTCCACAACTTTATCCCTGACCTGTCTGGTGTGTTCCTTGGGCTTCATGATGCTGTTTGTTCACTAATGTTCTCTAACAAACCTCTGAGGCCTTCACAGAACAGCTGTATTTATACTGAGATTAGATTACACACAAGTGGACTCTATTTACTAATTAGGTGACTTCTGAAGGCAATTGGTTGCACTGGATTTTATTTAGGGGTATCAGAGTAAAGGGGGCTGAATACATTTGCACGCGACACTTTTCAGTTTTTTATTTGTAAAATACATTTACATTTGTGGTTATAACATGACAAAATGTGGAAAAGTTCAAGGGGTATGAATACTTTTGCAAGCCACTGTATAATGAACAGCAAATTCACACAAAAGTGATACATGACTAAGATATTGAACTGCATTCTGTAGTCAACACCCAAAGAATATGGTACTTTCTCTTCATTACACTGGGAAATGTTATCAAGGGGAAGTAGCACAGCTGGTAGAGCTGCTGCCTCACAGCACCAGAGACCCGAGTTCGAACCTGGGTTTATTTAGAGATACAGCGCGGAAACAGGCCCTTTGGCCCACCGGGTCTACGCTGACCAGCGATCCCTGCACATGAACACTATCCTACACCTACTAGGGACAATTTTTACATTGACCAAGCCAATTAACCTACAAACCTGTACGTCTTTGGAGTGTGAGAAGATACCGAAAATCTCGGAGAAAGCCCAAGCACATCATGGGGAGAACATACAAACTCCATACAGACAGCACCCGTAGTCAGGATCGAACCTGGGTCTCCGGCGCTTCATTCGCTGTAAGGCAGCAACTCTATCACTGCGCCACTGTGACTGCAGATCTTGGGTGTTGTCTGTGTGGAGTTTGCACATTTGCCCTGTGACAATGTGGGTTTCCTGCAGGTGCTCCGGTTTCCTCCCAAATCCCAAAGACGTATGGGTTTGTACATTATGGCTTCTGTAAATTGCCCCTAGGGTGTAGGGAGTGGATGAGAAAGTGGAATAACATAAAACTAGTGTGAACAGGTTATTGATGGTTGACATGGACTCAGTGGGCTGAAAGGCCTGTTTCTGTGCTGTATCTCTAAACTAAAAGGATGAGATTGCTTGGTACTGAGGTTGAAGGAAGTGATTGGTAGAGTTATCTGTGTGAAAAGTACATGAGTCAGCAGTACGAAACTTGGATTTTAAATCAGATGCCAACAGAGAAAGGATAAAATGAGATGATCAATGGAGAATATATGCCAGAGAAGACTCGTTGTGGGAAGTAGACTGGACCATGCTGTAATTTAAACCGAAAAGGACCACAAACCTACAGTCTGAGTGAGACAAGTGGTGAAGGATCAACACTTCACATAGGGGGAAAGTGTCATCATCCATCAGTTAGATCTCTGTCATGGCAATTAAAGCACCATGGTAAGGTCAATAGATGGCCAGGGTCTCGTTCTGTAGTGAATGATACATGGGGAAAGGTGCAGGGGTAAGAGAGAAAGAAGTACCTGATTCCCACAACCTCCGATTCTCATTCAAGCAATAAAATATATCTCAGCCTTGAAACTACTTTGTGGCTGAGCATCGATAGCTCCCTCGGATAGGAAATTCTAAAGACTAGGACTCTCTGAAAGTAGAAATTCCTCCTAATCAATCTTTTATGGGAACACCTTATCTCGAAACCATGCATGCCCTCCCCCAGATCTAGATTGTTCCAACAAGAAAACATCCAATAAATGCCTATCCAGTTCATAATAATCTTACAAGACTTACAATGATTGCCTCATATTTTCCAAAATCCAGTCACCTGATTGCTTGGTACTGAGGTTGAAGGAAGAGATTGGTAGAGCTACCCTGAGGGTAATTGTGCTCACGTTTTCCCTGCAGAACAAATCGTTCACCATAGGGGTCAATCTTGTGAACCTATGCCACATTACGTTTAAAGCAAGGGTGTTCTTTCAATATGTGCAGCAAAACTGCAGGCAACCACGAGGAGTCCCACTAAAACTCTTGATAGATACAAAATGCTGGAGTAACTCAGCGGGACAGGCAGCATCTCTGGAAATAAGGAATGGGTGACGTTTCGGGTGGAGACCCTTCTTACCGGAAGTGGCGGCGCTGCCCAAGCAGCTGCGGCTCGCCTGCGGTCCGTCTGTCTTTTTTCTTTTTTTTGTCTTGTTGGACGTATGTTTTAGTTTATTTTTAGTTGTGTATGTGTGGGGGGGCGGGGGAAACTTGTTTTAGTCTCTTCCTTTAGGGGGATGTGACCTTTTTCTTTGTCGTATCTCCTTCTCCGTCTCTGCAGAGGCCTAATTGCGGAGCTGGCGGCCTCCAACTGGGACCGACCTCGAGGCTCAAGGCAGACCGAGGACCCTTACCATCGCGAAGCTGGCCGACTTCGGGGCTGTGGTGGCACTGCGGCGGCGAAGGTCTTGGAGGCTTCGGCCGCGGGCCCAGTGGACGACAACATCGGGAGCTCGCAGGTCCCAGGTTGGTGACCGATTCTCCGGAGCTCCCGCAATAACAGCTTTGTCCGCTGGACTGTCTGTTCGGCAGCTGCGTCTGCCTCGGGCTGCGGAGTTTGAACCAGCCCGTTCGCGGAGCTCGGATTCGGCTGCGGGACTTACCTTCACCCGACGGGGGGCCCAACATCGAAAGCCTGGATCGCCGCAACGGAGAGGGAGAACAAGGAAGGAAGAGACAAGGACTTTAAGACTTTTGCCTTCCATCACAGTGAGGAGGTGCCTGGTAGACTCACTGTGGTGGATGTTAAACTGTGTTCATTGTGTGTTCTGTTATTTTATTCTCTGTCATGACTGCAAGGCACGTAATTTCATTCAAACCAAAAGTTTGAATGACAATAAAGGATATTGTATACTTATACTTCTTGTTAGTTGCAGCAAGATTTTCATTCTCTTTTCCCCCCTCACCCTTTCAACAAAAGCGAGATCGCCCAGAACATATTGACAATGTACTGGCAGGTCTAAATTAGGCCACTGCTGGAATATTATGGATTATTTTATATCTTAGAAAATATATAAAATAGCTTTTTTTTAAAATCAGGATAATGGAAGATCATAAGTGATAGGAGCAGCATTATGCGATTCAGCCCATCAAGTCTACTCTGCCATTTAATCATGGCTGATCTATCTCTCCCTCCTAACCCCATTCTCCTGCCTTCTCCCCATAACCTCTGACACCCGTACTAATCAAGAAACCGTGAGGAAGTCCTGAGGCATTAGGACTTTTTCTACTGGTACTTGAAGTATGGGGTGATCTGACAGAGATAGCAAGACACTGATAAAGGGGCTGTGATATGTTGTTTCCGTTGTTTGTAGATATAGTTACATTAGGACACATTTTGAAGATAATAACTTAGAAAATTATACGTAAAGCATAAAATGATTTTTACACATAGTGGATTGAATGTAGTCTCCCCAACGAATAGCCAGTGGGAAAGAAGGCCAGAGATTTACTTTTTGGAAAGGATTAGTTGCTTCAAAAGGGCAAATTTTAATGGGAGTGAGGACGAGGCAGAGTGTATTTAATTGGAGAAAAGGTTTTGGTTCCATTTAGGATCCTAAATTCTGTCTTGTCAGAACAGAAATTCTGTTCTGTCATGTATCTCCTCCTTATCAGCTTCAGATGTTGTTGCCTCGAGTAATTTCATGTTAGATCCTGTTTATTGAATGTTTGATCGAAAGATACAGCATGGAAACAGGCCCTTCAGCCTACAGTGTCCATGCATCACCCATTCACACCAGTTCTATGTTATTTCACTTATCTCATCCCCTCCCCACATACTCTTGGCAATTTACAGAAGCCAATTAGCTACTAACCTGCACGTCTTTATTATGTGGAAGAAACCAGAGCACCCGGATAAAAATCGTGCAGTTAAAGGGAGAACTTGCACACACACACAGCCCTTGATGTCAGGATCGAACTCTGGCACTGTGAGACAGCAGCTCTACCAGCTGACCCATTGGGCCGCAACTTATGCTATTTCAATTTTCTAATTTTTGCTCTTTAATATTTTGGGCTTGGAATTGCAGGAGTGATGGAAAATGCAAAGTGAGATCCCAGGGATCGCAGGCTTCGGGTGGCATTGCTGCTGTGACTGGGGAGTTAATAGACAGATTGGGAGAAGCCCCGAAGAGGTGCGAGCAACAGCAGCAGTCGGTAAGTGGTCTCTCCATTGAAGAGCAGCTGACAAGTGGAGTGGGAGAACAGCGGTCAGGAGGAGAAGGAAGAGGCACAGGGATGATGTGATTGGTAGGATGGGAAGTAAATGGGAAAGTAACCAAAGGAGTGGTGGGGACTGGGGAAAGCTATGAGGCGAAGGGGAACAAGGTTTAGAAATCTGAAGGGGTGGTTCTGAAAGAGGGACTGGATCAGGGTGAGGATTGTGAGGAGAGGTTGTTGAGGAGTAGTGTGTGATTGTGTCTAGGTCCATACATGTGTTTGTATAATGTCTTACAGCATGGAATTAAGCCCCTCGGCCTTACGTACTGACTACCAAGCATCTATTGACAAAATGTAATCTTCTGTAATGCCATTGGAACTTCCCTGTCTAAAATCCAACCATCTGATCACACCGAGGACAATTCACAAAAGCAAATTAACTTCCCAATCAGCACGTCTTTTAGCACATGAGAGGAAAGCAGGGCACACAGGAGAAACCTATATAGCTACAGAGAGATCAAGCAAACTCTATACAGGCAGCATTCAGGCCACCCTGCTATAGGAAATATGTTGTTAAGGTGGAAAGAGAGCAGAGATGATTTATGAGGATGTTGCCAGGACTTGAAGGTCTGAGATATAGGGAGAGGTTGGGCAGGCTAGGACTTTATTCAGTGCGTAGGAGGAAAAAGGGTGATCTTATAGAGGTGTATACGATCATGAGGGGAGTAGATAGTGTACATGCACAGTCCTTTACACAAAGTAAGGGAATTGAGAACCAGAGGACATAGGTTTAAGGTTAGAGGCGAAAGATTTAATGGGAATCTAAGGGGCAACTTTGTCACACAGAGGGTGGTGGATATATGGAATGAGCTGCTAGACGAGGTAGTTAAGGCAGACACTATAACAACATTTTAAAGACATTTGGACAGATACATGAACAGGAAAGGTTTAGAGGGATATGGGCCAAATGCGGGCAGGTGGAACTAGTGTAGATGAAGCAACTTGTTCAGAATGGGCAAGTTGGACCGAAGGGCCTGGTTCCATGCTGTATGACTCTATGAGCATTAAATCCCCCCCAGGTTTTACCACTCATTGACACACTTGGCACAATTCAGATGGTCAATTAACCCACCAATCTGCACAACTTTGGATTGTGGAAGTCTTTTGGGTTACATTCCCTCTCCTTTAAAATTGCAGCAGCTCAAAATTTTATGCAAGTTTTGTGTTATCTGTTGAATTTGAAAACGTGCTCAATCTGCCAGGTCCAGGGCATTAATTTACACATCAAAAGGAGAGACATTATACTCATCCAGCTCCATATTTATTTTCATTGTCGTTTGGGAAAGAGCACTGAATATTCTCCCCAATCATCCCCAAATTGGATCAAAACCTCATTTTGTCTCTCAAGACGGAATATATATGGTATATAGCAGTTACTCCTTACGAAAAGAATTCATGTTCAATTCAATTCAGTTCAGTTTATTGTCACGTGTACTGAGATACATTGAGAAGCTTTTGCTTGGTTTGGGAACAGCTCCATCTAAGACCAAGAAATTGCAGCAAATTGTGGACGCAGCCCAGACTATCACACAAACCAACCTCCCTTCCATTGACTCCATTTATACCTCACGATGCCTCGGCAAGGCAACCAGCATAATCAAGGATGAGTCGCACCCTGGCCACTTCCTCTTCTCCCCTCTCCCATCGGGCAAAAGGTATAGAAGTATGAAAACCCAGCAGTTATCAGACAACTGAATCATCCCACCACAACTGGAGAGCAGTCCTGAACTACTATCTACCTCATTGATGACCATTGGACTATCTTTGATTGGACCTTACTGGCGTTACCTTGCACTAAACGTTATTCCCTTATCATGTATAAACTGTAAATAGCTTGACTGTAATGATGTATTGTCTTTCCGCTGACTGGTTAGCATACAACAAAAGTTTTTCACTGTACCTCGGAACACTGGACAATAAACTAAACTGAACTCATGTCCAGGCAATTCTGAGGGACAGCCTTGCCTAAGAAGAGCCAAATGGAGGATTTGCCACAGAATCTAAATATTCAAACTTTTTGGGAAATTGTTGCGAATGTCGAAAGGTTTTCAGAGACACCTTGGGTGATTTCCAGAATTTCGTCAGCATGCCTATTTTAAGTCCAGCAGACCATGTTCACTGGCAAAAATAAATCAACTTTAAGAAAAGTGGTTAAATAGTGGGCTTTCTTTCCCTTTCAATAATCTTCAAAAGCCTCAGGTTTTATAATTGGGGGGGAAATGTGGCCTCCATTTTCTACCAGTCACCTTTGGTTCTTCTGAATAACCATACTAAATATCCTTCGTGCTAAGATACAAAGTTAGCTTGGTCATTCTACACTATCATTGGGTAAGTTAAAGGCATTTAGTTATTAGCATTACCCTTTCTTTTAGGATTCTGTGCATGTAGAGACATTGAGTCATAAAACTATACACAGAAACAGGCCCTTCAGCCCAACTTGTCCATGCTAACCAAGTTGCCTATGAGTCATTCTTACTTGCCTGTGCCTGGCCCATAAACCTCCAAATTTCACAGTTATATAAACATTGCCAATTTTAAGGGCCTCACAAAGACTATGAAATCTGTACATGAAGTTTTCATAAAGTTGGCATACTGTTTGAATAGCCTCTACAATCTTACAATTAGACAGTATTGTGCCAAATAATACAACAGATGTAGTTCATAATTAATAAGTCAAAATATATAGTGCATTTCCCAAAACATTAAAAGCAATGCATTTTGAAATATTTCTTTTTAAACTGTGCTTTGCAAAATTAGAAAAAAATTATGCTCTTATTTTGGTGAATATTAAAGCAGATATATTAACATGGTCTAATTTAAATGTATTTGTTCATTATGTACATTCTTGCGACAACCACGTGGATGTTAAACTTGCATTTAAATTGTACAGTGATAGTGACAAGTGAACAATGTTGCAAGTAACCTATTTTGCATTGCATTTAAGAGGCTATTCAAAAAGTGGGTCACGCCCTTAGGATATTTAATGGAAAGGGTTAATTCCCCTAAGACTCTTCTTAAAGCCTTAAACTACACTACAGAATCTCTATGAAAATCCATACCCCACTTTCCCGGTGATAAATAACTAAGAATGAGATTAAAATAAAATGATATCCAATACCAAGCTGAATGTGTTTTGTGCAAGGGTGAATGTACATTAACATTCCCACTGGGGTGGAAGATTGCAACCTTCACGTGGTCCGCCCCGTTTCCACGAATGCAATCAACCCGGCGTGCACAATCATATAAGATCAAATAGAACAAGTTGGGAGGTTAGACCTTTTTTTCACTCAGTTTTATTCCACCAGGGAGGTCTTACCTTCCACAACCTGCAACCTCCGGCAACCACCTTCAACTAGCATCGCAACCGGCTTCGACTAAAAAATTACCGATTTTTTAAACGGCAACCTATTTTTAGTCACGGCCGGTTTTAAATTTTTTGAAATAATCGTCGGAACATAGAAGAAGCGGAAACCACTTTCGACCATTAGGGAGACTGACAAAAACCTCCGGGAACCGCACGGAAACCTTGGGTGGGGCGCAAAGTCTCAAGAGGTTTCCGTTCAGGTTTCCTAAGTGGGACAGGGGCATTCTGTATGGATATATAATTTGTACACAGAACATTCCACTCCTGGGAAAAAATGTAAATAGAGCGCACAGTGGAAATAATACTCCGCGCAGTCTTTTACAAACATCAGTTTCTACCACAATCTAGCAATCTACACTCTCGCCAAATATTGGTAATGACTAAGATGCACTATTCCACCATTATCATTTCTGATTTAAATCTTTCTATTTGAATTTCACAGCAATTTGCATACATACTATGATAACAGACAGTGACAGTCAAGGCATAATTGTGCAACAATATGTAAGCGATCCTCAAAACCCTTACCCTTACCCACCTTCAACCCACCCAAGTCAGGTCGGAACCAAACGGGGACAAACAACACTCACATACGTACACATCCACACACAAATGGTAAAATAAACGAAACAAAATGTGCTATAAAAAAGAAAAAGAAAAAAAAGAAGGGAAAAAAAGTAATTAAATAAATAATTGTGGGGAGGGGGGATTAAGGGGAAAGCAGCTGCTGTAGAACAAAACAATGGTGGAGAACACTCAGTCCTCTTCTGAGTCCGGGGACAAGTTAAGAGAGTTAACCAGTTCAAAGAAAGGGTTCCATGTATCTAGGAATGTCTTGGTAGAGCCTTTGAGAGAGAACCTAAGTTTTTCAAGTTTCAAATTGTAAAGCACCTCCTTAATCCAACGGGCCTGTGTCGGGGGACAGGTGAGCCTCCAGTTAAGCAAGATCAGTCTCATAAGGTTGTAAAAGCTAGGACCCGTTTCACCGCAACAGAGAGGTTGGTGTTGGGAGGGGTACCGAAAATGGCTGACATTGGGTTTGGAGGAATAGTCTGGTCGTAAGCTCTGCTTATCAATTCGAAAGCACTCCTCCAAAAGGCTGCTAGCTTAGGGCAAGACCAAAACATATGGCTATGGTTGGCGGGAGATTGATTACATCTGTTGCAGGTGTCCCTAACAGCTGGGTACATTCTAGCTAATCTTGCATTTGTATAGTGGACTTTGCATTGGATTAGGCCATGACGAGCACATATGGAGGAAGAATGGATCAAATCCAAGGCAGAGTCCCATTGCCGGTCTGTTAGTTTCGTATTCAGCTCACCCTCCCTCGCAGCTTTTAATGAGGTATGAGGTTTCAATAAAACCGACCCTAGCAAATTATACAAAATAGAGATGCATTTCTTCCGGTTGGGATCTAAAGCTAAGATGGTATCAGTCAGGGTTTCAGGAGGGCGATTTGGGAAATAGGGGAATGTCTTCTTCACAAAATCCCTAATCTGGAAAAACCGAAAAAGGTGGGAATTTGGGAGGTTGTAAAAGACGAAAAGATGCCATCCTTGTATAGGTTTTTGATACTACTGATACCGTTGCTATGCCAGGTTTTGAATGCGTGGTCTGTACTTGAAGGTTTAAAAATGTGATTTTTAAGCAGTGGGGTCAAGATGGAAGGGCCTTGTAAACCGAGGTTTTTCCTGAATTGACTCCATATCTTGAGCGAAAGGGACGCAATTGGGCCTGCACCCACAGATGTTATAGAAAGGGGGTTGGGAGCATAGGACAGACCGCAACGGGAGACGTGAACTCGCCTTTTCCATGTATACCCAGGTCGGTAGGTGGTCGCAATCATCATTCATCCAATACAGGAGTTTTTGCAAGTTAGTTGCCCAATAGTATCGCCTAAAGTCAGGAAGTGCCAAACCGCCATCACTCTTAGGAGACTGCAGTATCGCCTTTCGGATTCTAGCCGGTTTGCTACCCCATAAACATTTAGATATTGTCCTTTCTGATTTATCAAAAAAAGATTTAGTGATAAGTATAGGGACGTGCTGGAAAAGATACAGGAATTTGGGTAGGACAACCATCTTAACCAGATTTATCCGGCCCATGAGGGATAGCGGTAAAACTGACCAGCGGTCAAAATCTCTTTCGGCTTTCTCAAACAGATGCAGAAAGTTTGTGCGGAACATATCAGATAAGGGTATTGTGATAAAAACGCCGAGATAGCGAAACCCGTCCTCTGTCCATTTGAATGAGGTTAAAGAGCGAGGGAGCTGCTTAGCCAATGAGTTAATCGGTAATAGCTCACTCTTTTGGTAGTTAAGTTTATAACCAGAATACGCACCAAACCGTTCTAAAATATTCGTAATTACAGGGAGAGAACTGACTGGGTTCGAGATGTACAGGAGCAGGTCGTCCGCATACAATGAGACTTTATGAGTTGTGTCAAACCGTGTAATACCTTTAAAGCCCTTCTCTGCGCGTAACCAGACCGCCAGGGGTTCTATCGCGACATCAAACAGGAGTGGTGATAACAGGCAACCCTGTCTGGTACCTCTCTGAAGGGTGAAGTGGGGCGACAGTATGTCGTTTGTTTGTACTGAGGCCACCGGGGATGAGTATAATAGACTGACCCAGAGAATAAAACTGTTACCGAGGCCAAACCTGTCCATCGCCTCATATAGTTACCTCCACTCGACCCTGTCGAAGGCTTTTTCGGCGTCGAGGGAGACCATTTTCTCCAAGGTCTCACTACTCGAAGAGTGGATGATGTTAAGGAGACGCCTAGTATTATGGGAAGACTGTCGGCCTGGTATAAACCCTGTTTGATCTAACGAGATAATAGAGGGCATCACTCGTTGAAGACAGAGCGCAAGAGTTTTAGAAAGGATTTTGAGGTCCACATTCAGGAGTGAGATTGGTCTATAGCTACTACAAAGCAGGGGATCTTTCTCCTTTTTAAGAATTAGGGAGATATTAGCCCACGACAAGGTGGGCAGCAGGCGACGATGTAAAAACGCCTCATTGTACATATCTCTCAGGACTGGTGCGAGGAGATCAGAGAAAGCTTTATAATATTTTACAGAGAAGCCGTCAGGGCCGGGTGACTTTCCGCTTTGCAGCGATGTGATGGCTGCTTGGACCTCAGCTATAGTTATGGGACCACCCAAGTCTCTCATGGCTTCATCGTCAATTCGGGGAAACGTCATACTACTGAACATGTCACCTGCAGTGGGAGGACAGTCGGAAGTGTATAGTTCAGTGTAGAATTTAGCAAATGTTTCATTAATTCTAAGAGGATCAGTATGAATCTCCCCTAAGCTGGATCTAATGGCTGGAATTAGCCGTGAAGTCGCCTCTGTTCTGGCCTGATGGGCCAAAAGCTTCCCAGCTTTATCCCCAGATTCAAAAAAGTGTTGCTTAGATTTAAGCAGTCGTAGCTTGGCTTTATTAATGGACATGAGGTCAAAGTCTGTTTGTAGCCTAAGGCGTTCTCTAGAGGTTAGGGTTTGGGTCAGATGCATATTTGTCATCAATGTCCTTTATTTTTTGTAACAGATCTGCCGTTTGGAACGTCTCGGTTCTTTTCAGGTTGGAGACAAAAGAGATGAGTTGGCCCCTAATATAGGCTTTTGAAGCTTCCCAGAGTATACCTCTTTCTATGTCTGGCGAGTCATTCAGCTCAAAATATAAGGTGATTTGAGAGTGCAAGAATTGCATGTAGTGAGCCTCTACTAGTAATGAGGAGTTGAACCTCCACTTAAAGGGGTTAGTTCGTTTACGAAAATGAAGATCGAGGGAGGTCGCAGCGTGATCTGATATTATGATGCTATGGTACTCACTGGATTTGATTTTGGAGAGCAGTCTGTTATCTAAGAGAAAGAAGTCTATACGGGTATAGGTACGGTGCACGTGGGGAAAAAATGAAAATAATTTAGTCGTGGGGAATGTAAATCTCCATGGGTCTGTGAGCCCCAGTTGTTTGGCAAAAGCATGCAGAGTCTTACCTGATTTAGTTAAAGTAGAGGCTTTGTTCGAAGATCTGTCCAGTATAGGGTCTTGGACCAGATTAAAATCTCCACCCACAATGACATGGTGATTTTCAATATTTGGGAGAGATGTAAAAAATGTGGTTATAAATGAGCTGTCATCCCAGTTGGGTCCATAAATGCTGGCCAATATGACAGGTGTGTCTTGCAGTTTGCCCGACACCATGACAAAGCGACCAGCAGGATCTTCCACAATTTTCTGTGGTTCGAACATAATGTTCTTACGAATCAGGATAGCAGTACCCCTAGCCCTATTATTAAATTTCGAGTGAAATAATTGACTAATCCAGCCTCTCATAAGCCGTGTTACCTCTCTGTTGCGAAGGTGGGTCTCTTGAATAAAGAATATATCGCCTTTGAGCTGTTGCAAATGGGCCAAGATCCTATCAGTTTTGGTAGGACTTCCCATCCCTCTCACGTTCCACGAGACAAATCTAAGAGTGTCGTTTGTGTTGGCCATACTTAGCTATATCCAAGCGAATGGGTAGTGCGCTGTAGTACTGCAAAACGAGACGGAAGAGCGCATCGAAGCCAGCTGCCGAGAGTGGGGATGTAGAGGGGGGGGGGGAAAGGAGTAATAAAAAAAAGAAAAATATATATAAAACAAAATAAAATTTAAAAACAAACAAACAAGTGAAACACATATCATTTAACCTTCTTTCAAACCTGAGTCTCCGGACCTGAGATCCCCCATGTCTCAACTGAACCTTGAGTGCCCATTGCACCAAGGTGCGTTGTCCTCGCATCCGCATGGAGATATCCGATCTTAACTCCCAATATTTCCACCTCCCAAAGCGACAGAATCACTCAGTGTCAGTAAGGTAACATAAAATAAAATAAATATAGTAATAGTAATAATGACAATGGTAATAATAATTTGAAAAATAGAAAGTAGAAATAAAGTAAGATAAACATACATAGATAAATACAAAGTTAAAATAATAGCCATAGTAGTTGCACTGCCACTACCATCGCTAACACTAATGGTAATGATAGTAATGATGATAGTCATAATAAGACAAAGCAAATTAACAAAATGGTGATACTAAATAAGCAGGCCAACGTATAAGTGGAGCCGGAATAGCTTCCTTTGGAGTTACATAGTATGTCTTAAAATTGACAAAGTATAAAGAGAGAGTTAGCGTTGGAAAAGTTAGCAAGTTACAAACTGGGCTCTTGGATTAAAGCGCAGGACAAAAGAACATCAATTAAGTATTGTTAAACAAAAAAGCTATGATAAGATTGGTATAACACAGCCTTGGCTGTAATGAGCTCTTATCAGCCCCAGACAGTCCGTTAGGAAGACTAGTGTAAACAAACTAGCCGAGTGCCGACAGCGTTAGTGGCCAGCTGCTAAGAACAAGAAGGCAGAGACCAAATCACGAACCACAAAGTGGGTCCCTTAAGCCCAGTTTTATAGCATGTGCTGGTGAAGGAGCTTTCAAGTATGATTACACATAGACAATATAAGGAAAAGTTGGTATAAGATATTCACGAATCATGGGGATTTCTTACCAGCCTCATACATTTCGAAACAGGGGTCTAGTATAATCAGCAATGCCGAATGCTAGCAACAGCTAGTTGTTAGGAACAGTCAAGCTAAAGTTAGTCCATGTAACCGTAGATTAACCGGGCCCCTGTGCCACTCGGATATAGACGTACCGAACGAAGTCAGTCGTCTGTGGGTCCCGGTCTGCGTCGACGGTAAGATGAGATGAAATCCTGAGCGTCCTCGGGAGATGTTAGTTGTCGCCTCTTTCCTTCCCCGGACATGATGAACAGCTTGGCTGGATAATGAAGGGAGGGTTTGAGACCCAGGTTGTACAGCTCCTTCATAACGTCTCGGTACGCGAAGCGTTGTTCAACTATCTCGGGACAGTAGTCTTCGAAAATGTGGATCGGGGTATCCTTGTACTTTAGCTTACCCCTCTGCCTCCGAGCCTCACGCACCACCAACTCGCGGGTCTGGTATCTATGGAAGCAGATCACAACTGCTCTGGGTTTCTCACCAGGGCTTGGCTTGGCTGTTAGCGTACGGTGGGCTCGGTCTAGCTCCGGGGATGATTCCAGTGTGTGTTCGCCAAGAGTCTCGAGCAGAAGTTGAGAGAAAAACGCTGTTGTTTGGGGGCCTTCGATATTCTCGGGGAGACCGACTATCCTTATGTTATTTCGGCGACTCCTGCCTTCCAGGCCGATAAGCTTAGACTTTAGCTTGGCATTCTCTTCGGTAACCGTAGTTAGCATTGTCGTTATAGCTCGTATGTCTTGGCTGGTGGTTTCGGCAAAAGACTCTAATGACGAAAGACGGTGTTGGTGATCTAAAATAGTGGTCTAGATATTGTCCAGCTTCGTTTCCAGTTTGGTGAACGCTGCGTTGAATTCTGCCAGTAGCGATACCTTGTGCTCTGTTAACATGGCTGCTAGCGTGGCCATGCCGGTGCTGGTCGTCGGGTCTTCTGTCTTTTGCTCCGCTTCCTTTCCTCTGCTTGGCATCTTTACAGCATAGAGAGGTACTGTCAATGATGTTTAAATGTTTATGGGTGGATAGAAAACTTAGGCTGAGCTATAATAAAAGTTGGAGGTGAAAAGGTCGGGAGCGTGGAAAAGTGCGACTACTCCAACATGTTGCCCCCAGCGGATCCCACCATTATCATTTCTAATATAATCTGATAATGGTTTTAAAGATTGCATGGGAGATGTTTTATCATTCATTACATTTCTCATCTGCCACTTCTTAAAGAGAAACGGAATTATTATATGAATTGGCAAATTTGAACGATAAGTTGACCATAACTTTTAGTTGTGTTTGCTGAATAAGGACTTCACATAATTAAATATGTGGCAATGTTGAATGTTCTTTGTTGCATTTTAACAGTGATGATACCTAGCTGTCCCAAACCACAATTGCAAAATACTAATGCATTTGAACTAAAAATCTACCATTTATCAGCCTGCTTACAAATAAGCAAGAAATTTCAAATATTCAATGAAGATTATAGGCACAGTGCGCTATGAAATTACACTGTAAATTTACTGAATAATATCCAATGGATCTATAGGAGAGATCCGAACAACATAGACTAACACTGTAAAGAGGAGTCCATTTGGCCTGGTCTGATTGCTGTAGCTCCGGGGCACTGACCCTGTATCACAGCCTTGCACATGTTCTCTCCCTTGATGTGTTTATCTAATTTTCCTTTAAATTCTGACCATGCCTTCGAAGTTACTTCAATTTGCTTAAGTAATTGTTTCCTCATGTATCTCCTGGTTATTTTGTGGATCGCCTTAAATCTTTTATCCCTAGTCATGGACTCAACTGGAAACAGTTGCTTCTTATTTATTCTACCCATTCCTGACATTGAACATCTCAACCGAGTCTCCGCTGAACCCCGGTGAATCTGTTTCACGGAGAACAACTTCAGCGTCACCAGAGTTTCTACATGATGCAAGTCCTTCATGCAGAACTATTGTTGTTATCATCAAGGTGTGAACAAATAAAATATTGTAAAATGGCAAATTAAGATCAAGACAGAGTATTCTACAAGTACTCAGACCAGAAGTTTAAAAACCTATGAGCTTGCACCAGCTCAGTGCCTTCCCCCTGCAGGCCGCAGTCCACCAGGTCTTGCGTTTGGCCGTGGGGGACCAGTTCGGCGGTCTCACCGTGGGTTCCTCCCACATCCCAAAGACATATGGGTTTGTAGGTTAATTGGCCTCTGTAGATTGCCCCTGATACGTAAGGAGTGGATGTGAAAGTGGGATAACATAGAGCTAGTATGAATGATCGATGTTCAGAGTGGACTCAGTAGGCTTAAGAGCCTGTTTCCGTGCTGTATCTGCCCATCAAGCAAACTTTTTTTTTAAGCTGGTGCTCATGTATCAAATTATCCAGCCAGTGATTTGCCCTAAATTGCAAGCAGAAGCACAGAAGCAGAAAACAGATATAGACAAAGGGATCTGCAGGTACTTGTTGGAAAAGTTAAAAAAAAATTATATGATCAAGTTTAGTACTAAGATACAATTAAATCACCACAAGCAAAGAAAAAAAAAAGTAGCATTTACAATGCATTTCACATCCTCAGGGTTTCCCAAATCATTTTCCAGCCAATGAATTACTCTTTACACGTAGTCACTGTTATGTAAATAAATGTAGCTGCCAATTTGCATGCAGCAAGATGCTAAATAACCAAATTTGTATTTGCTGGTGCTGATCAAGGAATTAATCACTGAGCAGGATTCCCACAAAAATCTCTGCATTTCTTAAAATATTGCTACTGCATGGCAAGAAAATGATGTTTGGATGGAGGCAGCAGGGCTGTAGGGAAAGAGAATGGGCTATTGCCATGTCTTTGTACTGCTTTGTTTTTTTGATTTCTACATCAACAAATATTAACAGGGATCTATCTATCTGTGGGGTGATTTATTTATGAAGAACTCATTTCATTCCAACTTTTGTCTCAACAGCTGAAATATAGAACAGTACAGCACGAGAACAGGCCCTTCGGCCCACAATGTCTGTGACAAACACGATGCCAAGGCAAACTGATTTCATCTGCTACACATGATCCATATCCCTCCATTTTCTGCACAACCATGTGTCTATCTAAAAGCCTCTTAATTGTGTGTCACACAGCATTATGTGTCTATCTTCAATGTAAACGAGCATTGACAGTTACTTCCGACACCTTCTTTGCCATTCTATCTACTTGTGTAGCCACTTTCAGGGTGTTATGGACTTGGACCTCAAGAACCCTCTGTACATCAGTGCTGTAGAGGGTCTTGCCATTAACTGTATAAGCAGAGCTTTCTGTAGAAATAAAGTTTCTCTAGAATGTTAACATGTACACAAATACTCTTTTTGCATAACATCTGTTCAATATTTGTTTCCTTTAATTGTATTGACGGCGATGGTTACAGTAGGATATAGGCTACATAAGTTATTATGTAGATTCTGTACCCAAATGTAAGTACATATGAGCATACCTGTAAGTTTCCCTTAGATCAAGAATTTAAGCCAACTGGTCCAGATGGAACAATTGGTGCAGGAGGTAAAGGTGACTTAATCCAGGAGGAATGGATAACAAATCTGCAGATGGCATTGCATTCCTCTGACATATTGGAAAGTTGACATCCTTTTCTTAGAGAAAGTTGTGTTATTTGTCCACTCGTTGACTCATAATTGTACAAACTAAATTTAGAATCATATATTTACTTCATCTGATTCACTGATTATCTAATGTTAGAAATGTATCCAGTCCTAAATTAATTTTACTAATTCATCTTAATTTATATTAATCTATGATATTTATTAAGTACATACTTGCAATCAGCAAACAATTGATGTTGAATTAATTTTATAGACAATAGACAATAGACAATAGGTGCAGGAGTAGGCCATTTGGCCCTTTGAGCCAGCACCGCCATTCAATATGATCATGGCTAATCATCCCCAATCAGTACTCCGTTCCTGCCTTCTCCCCATATCCCCTGACTCCACTATTATTAAGAGCCCTATCTAGCTCTCTCTTGAAAGCATCCAGAGAACCGGCCTCCACCGCCCTCTGAGGCAGAGAATTCCACAGACCTGAGGTGGAGAATTCCACAGACCTGAGGCAGAGAATTCCACAGACCCACGCACGTGGTTTTGAAAGCTATTACTGAATCTGCTTCCACGATAAACAGGGCGGCACGGTGACGCAGCTGTAGAATTGCTGCCTTGCAGTGCCAGACACTCGGGTTCGATCCTGACTACGGGTGCTGTTTGTATGGAGTTTGTACGTTCTACCCGTGATGTGCGTGGGTTTTCTCCGGTTTCTTCCCACACTCCAAAGATGTACAGGTTTGTAGGCTAATTGGCTTGGTATAATTGTAAATTGTCCCTAGTGTGTAGGATAGTTCTAGTGTGCGGGGATCGCTGGCCGGCGCGGACACGGTGGGCCGAAGGGCATATTTCCGCGCTGTATCTCTAAACTAAATTAAATAGCAAAAACAGTTAATTCCTCATCTTTCTTTGGGTTCTTTTGCCAATTACCTTAATTGTCTTTTGTAATTCTTATTATTTTGACACGTGTACAAAATAAAGGCATCGTTGCCTCATATGTTAATATCCACCTCAGCTACAACCAACACAGAGACCCATCATTCCAAATTGTCTTTGGCCCAAGTCCAAGCCTCGGGCTAGTAGATATTACATGGCAGTACTGCCGACAGTCGTCCAACCAGCTAATTTTAGTTGATCATAAAGGACATTGTTTCTGCTTTATTAATAAACAACATATTATTTTACTCAACTCTCACTGGAAGAAAATTACTTCCATGTTGATAAATTATACTTAAACAAATCATGTTATTCCTACACATTTGTAGCAGTGTTCCACCTGTCAGAGGACCCTGGAGCGCTCCATGTGGATGGCTTACATAACCTGGCAGCACCACTGACACAATCACAGTCAATGTGCCACACTCTCAGTAGTAAATTACTGTATATTTAAGTAGGCACACAAAACAAAGGATTGACACAAGCTTAAAGAATCATATTTTAGAAATCTAATGCTGACTGTACTCCATACAATCAATTCATCGACAAATTATAATCAGGGCCACAGCAAATTTCTGACATCTGATTCAATGTTGTTAAAATATTTGCATTATGCTTTCCTTTGTGATGTTGCTCTGAGATAACCAAATTCATCATTGTATTAACATTTCCTGGTGTTACTATAATTTAGAATTTAAAATAATTATTATCCCAATATAGCACATTAGTTACAAATCTATCAGGATGCAGCTGGTCTACCTAGAGACCAGTGTATTGCTGCTGAATAATTCCACTGTATTATTTCAATGCTCATTTTGTGGCGGCACCTGATAGCAACCCAAGGTCACGACGAACCATCGGCTCTAGAGGGCGGCGTCTTGGTGGGGGAGGCGCGAGTCACGGGGTCGTTATCTGAGTTGTTATTTAAGGCCGGGCAACGCCCGTGTCAGCAGAGGAGTAGGGAGCTGTATGCAGTAGAATAAACACATCTAGAGCACACACTTGTGTCCAACTAGTTTTTGGCTCCTGCCAGTCCCCGCCACAATTGGTGACCACAGACGCCCAGGAGTGTAATCCTGGAAGGGAAATTCTAAAAAATGCATTCTGCCGCTGCTGCCTACAAGGCCGACTCAACGCGGTCTCCCTGAAGCTGCCGACATTTTGGGCCTCGCAGCCAAGGGTTTGGTTTCGACAGGCCGAATCGCAATTTAACATCCACGGCGTTACAGCTGACGAGACTCGCTATCACTATGTGGTAAGCACCCTTGACCAGCAGACGGCCGGTCGGGTCATTCCTTACCTGGATAACCCGCCGGTCGTGGGGAAATACACGGGCCTCAAGGAGCTGTTGCTCCGGATCTACGGACCGAGCCGAATGCAGAGCGCCTGTCAGGTCCTTAACATGGGCGGGCTCGGCCACCGGATGCCCTCGGCCCTCATGAGCGAGATGCTAACATTCATGGGTGATCACCTGCCCTGTCCACTCTTTGAATTCACCTACCTGCAGCAGTTGCCACGAGACCTCCGCCAGCAGCTCGTGGGGGAGAGTTTTGAAGATCCCATCCAGCTGGCGGCCCGTGCTGATGAGCTGTGGATCTCTGACCAGCAGCAGGTGGGCGCGCTGGAAAACCTGGAGCAGCTGGAATCCGCAGAATCGCTGGACCGGATTGATTCAATGACCAGGCTGGCCCAGAGACCCAGGACCACGCCCGCAAGGGGGCCATGCGCACAGGAGCCACAGACAAGACAAGTGGCACAGGAGAGGTGGATTGCTGAGCAGGTCCAAGGAGAAGAATATGGTGTTTTTACCACCAGCGCTGGGGTTCAGCAGCCCGCCAATGCCGGCAGCCATGTTCGTTTCCGGGAAACAGCAGCGCTGGCCGCTGATAGTCACTGCGGTGGCCGGCAGGATCCATCGACTGTACGTCTGGGACCGGTGCTCGGGGCTCAGATTCTTGGTGGATACGGGGGCAGAGGTCAGCTTATTGCCCCCATCTGGACTCGACCTTCGTGCTGGTAAGAGGGGCCCCCGTTAACTGCTGCAAATGGCAGTTCAATCCACACATATGGCGTCCACAAAGTTCCTGTCATTTTCGGCGCGTGCCATTTCACCTGGCCTTTGATCATCGCGGACATGGCCCAGCCGCTGCTGGGTGCAGATTTCTTGCGGGTGCAGTCGCTCCTCGTGGACGTGAAGGACCAACGTCTCATCCACGCATCAACTTTTGAGAAGATCTCCATGTGCTCCACTGCGCCCACAGCGCCGGACAGTAACCCTGTAGCGACGGTGGACAATGTCTACGCCCAGGTTCTGGCTGAGTTCCGGGACATTGTCACCCCCAAGTTCGGCTCAACCAGCCTGAGGCACGGTGTCATGCACCATATTCTGACATCGGGCCCACCGCTCCACGCGCGCGCCCGTAGGCTCGCTCCTGACAAGCTCCTCATAGCAAAGGCGGAGTTTCGGCGTATGCAGGCCATGTGTATCGTTCGACGCTCGAAAAGCCCATGGGCTTCCCCATTGTGGCCTCGTTAAGACTACCACCGCCTTAACGAGGCCACAACCGCTGACCGTTACCCTATTCCCCCCATACAGGACTTCTCAGCTCATCTTGCCGGGGATAGGTTCTTCTCTAAGATCGACCTAGTCTGGGGATGTCACCAGATCCCCGTGCGACCGGAGGATGTCCCCAAGACGGCATTTATCACCCCATTCGGGTTGTTCGAGTTCCTGCGGATGCCCTTCGGCCTCAAGAATGCCGCGCAGCCTTTTCAGCGCCTGATGGATACCGTGGTGCGTGGGCTCGACTTCCTGTTTGTCTACTTGGATGACACCCTCGTGGCAAGTTGCACGCGTGAGGAACACTGCGCCCACCTGCGTCTACACTTCCAGCGCCTCAGTGTCCATGGCCTCGTAATTAAACCTGGCAAGTGCCAATTCGACCTTCGGGCCATCAACTTCCTGGGGCATCGGGTGAGACGGCACGGAGCAGTGCCTCTGCCGGACAGGGTTGAGGCAATCCGCCAGTTCCCACGGCCTGCTATGGTACGTGGCCTCTGGGAGTTCGTAGGGATGGTTACATTTTACCACCGGTTCGTTCTGGCGGCTGCCGAACTTTTGTGGCCGCATTTTTAGTTGCTGACGGGCAAGCAACGGCAGATACAGTGGGACGCTGTCGCCATGGCGGCGTTTGAAGGGGCGAAGGAGGCCTTGGCTCGGGCGACTATGCTCGTGCATCCGTCGGCCGATGCCCCCACAGCCCTTACCGTGGATGCCTCGGACTCTGCGGTCGGCGGCGTTTTGGAACATTCCGTTAATGGCCTCTCGCCTTCTTTAGCCGGCACCTGAGGGTTGCGGAGCAGCGCTACAGCGCTTTCGACCGGGAGTTGCTCGCCTTACACCTCGTTGTGCGGCACTTCCGGTACTTCCTCGAGGGCCGTTCCTTCGTAGCCTTCACGGACCACAAGCCCTTCACATTTGCGTTTGAGAAGGTTTAGGATCCTTGGTCCGCCCATCAGCAGCGCCAGCTGGCGGCTATTTCGGCGTATACAACGGACGTCTGGCACATCGCTGGGAAATGCAACCTCGTAGCGGATGCTTTGTCCCGTCCGGCAATTGCAGCTGTGCTTAACCCGGCCTCGGGGATAGATTACTCCGACTTGGCAGCGGCCCAGCTGGCGGACGATGAGATGCTGGCGTACCGCACCGCGATCTCTGGCTTGGTGCTTGAAGACGTGCCATTGAGTTCCTCGAGTTCCATCCTCTGTGACGTATCCACGGGTCAGCCAAGGCCTATCGTTCCGGCGGCCTGGCGCCGTCGCGTGTTTGAGGTGATCCATGGGCTGGCCCACCCATCTATCCGGGCCACGGTCGCTATGGTGGCCGCACGGTTTATGTGGCACGGACTTCGGAAGCAGGTCGCTCGCTGGGCCCGGGCGTGCATCCCGTGCCAGACATCAAAGGTACATAGAAACGCCCGGGCGCCCATTCAAGACTTCGCAGTGCCACGCCGGCGGTTCGATCACATACACGTGGACATCGTGGGGCAGCTGCCTCCGTCCCAAGGGGTTTCACACCTGCTTACGGTGGTCGACCATTTTACGCGGTGGCCGGAGGCCATCCCGCTCACGGACACTTCAACGCAGTCGTGTGCTCGTGCCCTTGTAGCAGCCTGGATTGCCTGCTTTTGGGTTCCACTGCACATCACATCCAACCGGGGAGCCCAGTTTACATCTGAACTGTGGCAGGAGTACAGTTGGCCCGCCTGTTGAGGACGCAGCTCCACCACACAACAGCGTACCATCCCCAGTCAAATGGGTTGGTGGAGCGGTTCCACCGCTGTCTGAAGGCCGCCCTGAAGGCTCGTCTTACAGGCCCTGGGTGGATGGACGAGTTGCCATGGGTCCTGTTGGGGATTCGGACTGCCCCCAAGGAGGATCTGTCCACGTCCTCCGCGGAGTTGGTATATCGTGCTCCGCTCATCTTCCCCAGGGAGTTTGTCCTTGCTGCTGATGGGTCCCAGGAACCCCCGTCATCAGTGCTGATCCGCTTGCGGGAGATGGTCGGCGCCCTATCTCCCATCCCAGCGTCGCGTCATGGAGTAGCCCCTTCCCATGTGCCACTGCCGCTGCCCGTACATTTTTCTTCGCCATGACTCCCACAAGTCACATTTGCAGCGCCCGGATGAAGGTCCCTTTCGCGTGCTGCGGCACGGGCCTACTACATTTGATTTGGACATGGGAGGCCGGCGTGAAATGATGTCTGTAGCTCGTTTGAAACCGGCCCACTTGGACCTGAGCGGGCCAGTCCATGTGGCTCCGTCGCGGGCATCCGCCATCCCGGGCTCCCGGAGATTCTCCTGAACCGAGCAAGCCCCCGATTGTATCTACGCATTCGGGCCGCCTCGTGCGACGACCTGTGCGGTTCGGTGCCTCTGGTTCTGGGGGGGGTCATGTGGCGGCACTTGATAGCAACCCAAGGTCACGACGAACCATCGGCTCTAGAGGGCGGCATCTTGGTGGGGGAGGCGCGAGTCACGGGGTCGTTATCTGAGTTATTATTTAAGGCCGGGCAACGCCTGTGTGAGCTGAGGAGTAGGGAGATGTATGCAGAAGAATAAACACGTCTAGAGCACACACTTGTGTCCGACTAGTTTTTGGCTGGACTCCTGCCAGTCCCCGCCACAATTTCATAATTTGAAACTTAATTTTTTTCACACAATGTTATTTCATCAAATCATTCAAAATGTTTTTGATGTAGTCAATGTAGAACACAATGGATAATGACATTCCTCTCCCTGACCAACATGCCTAGCATTCTTGCGACCCTCAAGCAGAAGTGTCTCCACTGTACATCTTAGGCACGGTCACAGGATGGAAAAAGATGCATCCTCAAAGATGTGCTATACGGGGAGGTCGCTAATGCACGGAGGCTAAGAGGAAGACCAAAACTTTGCCACATGGATACGCGAGATATGAAAAATGTTAACATTGGCACCGACACTGGAAAGCAGCTGCTGAGGGCTGGGCGAGGTGGAGGAGGGACCTCCAGGTGGGTATGATGCCCCACAACAGCATGTGGTTTAAGACCCTGGAGGCCAGGCACCAACGGCACAAAATGATAAACGGCAACAGCAACGCACTCCCCAATCCAATGTCTAGAGATAACTTCACCTGTGGAAGCTATGGTAGGGTCTGCCTGTCAAGGAGAGGCTAGTCAGCCATACAGGAAATGCAACCACAGATGAATCATTCCCCTCTCCAAACAGGATGACGTCAAAGCCCCATCAATGTCTCTTGCAGATGAACGGATGCTAACTGGAACCCAAATAAGTCAAGTTTTCCAACACCTGTCAAAACTATCTGCACTCTACCATGGACATGCAATTACTCTCCATCTCCACCCCGTGTTGAACGGTCCAGGGGTCCATGACTTCTCCCTCAAACAGGGACAACCATTACTCCACCAACACAATCATGTACCTGGCTGAACTCGTTGGCATGACTGATCTATTTCTCCCTCCTAACCCCATTCTCCCCATAACCCATGACACGCATACTAATCAAGAATCTACCTATCGCTGCCTTAAAAATATCCATTGGCGTCCACAATGCTTCTGTGGCAACAAATTCCACAGATTCACCACCCTCTGATTAAATTGACTCCTCATCTCCTTCTTAAAGGAACATCCTTTAATTCTGAGGCTCTGACCTCTAGTCCTAGACCCTTCTACTAGTGGAAGCATCCTCTCCACATCCACTCTATCCAAGCCTTTCAACTATGAACCTTCATCAACTAAAGTTGGAAGAATCCTTGACTACAACTCCGGAACAGGGCAAAGAGAGACACAAAAAGTTGGAGTGATTCAGCAGGACAGGCAGCATCTCTGGAGAGAAGGAATGGGTGACGTTTCAGGTTGAGACCAGACTGAAGAATGGTCTCGACCCAAAACCTCACCCATTCCTTCTCTCCAGAGATGCTGCCTGTCCCGCTGAGTTATTCCAGCTTTTTGTCTCTATATTCGGTTTAAATCAGTATCCGCAGAGTTCTTCTGATCCTCACCTTCAACTCAGCACCCTTAGTATTGAACGTCATAATTTGCAATTTTCACCAGCTTCAACAAGATTCTGACTCAAGAGACATAATTTCCTCTTTTGGCAATTTACTGAATTGCCCCCTTTGTGACATTGGAGTCCAATCTTCAATCCCAGTAATCACACTCATTCTTACAGCACTTTCCCATTCAACATTCAAGACATTTGGGCAGGTAGACAAATATGAAAGGTTTAGAGGGTCATGGCCAAACATGGGCAGGTAGGAACAGAGTAGATGGTGAATTTTGGATGGCATGAACGAGTTAGGCTGAAGGACCTGTTTCCGTGATGTATGACTCTGACCCCAGCTACAAGTGATGTAATACGTGTCCTTTTATCTCTTCCCTTCCCACCACACAGGGCCCGAACAATACTTCCAATTGTGGTACAGGTAGAAAGTAAATGGGTGATGGGAGCAGGCAGAATATTTAGGAATCCCCAGTGGCCATTTCCCTCAAAAATAAGTACACCCTTTTGGAAACTGTTGGCGGGGGGGATGACTCTTCAGAGGAGAGTAATACCTACAGTCAGGTCTGTGGCACTAGGCCTGGCTCTGAAACACAGCATGGAAGTCAGACAGGGCTTTAATGATAGGAGGCCCATTAGTTAGGGGATCCGACAGAAGATTTGTGACAGAAACAGAAACAGAAATCGATGATGGTCTATAGCCTCCCATGGCATCATAGAAATTCTCAAGTGGGAGGGCAAGCAGCCAGCAGTCATTGTGCAGAATGGCAGAAAAGAAAAGAGTGCAGTGTGAACATTGGGAGTTAGGCAAAAAGGTTACAAAGCAGGACCACAAAGGTAGAAATCGCTGGATTACTCCTGCTTTCATGTGCTGGTGAGGGCATGAATAGAAAAATAGGACAGATGAATGCATGGCTGAGGAGTTGGTTGAGGGAGCAGATTTTTGGACCATTAGGATTGCTTCTAGGGCAGAAATCACCTGTACAAGAGGGAAAGATTGCACCAGAACTGAAGGGGAACTATTATACTGGCGGGCAACTTTGTGAGTGCTACTTGGTTGGGTTTAAACCTGATTGGCAGTGGGTGCGGGATCCAATGCAAGGGTGAAGCTGGTGGGAGGCTGGAAGTCAGACAGAAGTTAATAACAGTCAGCTCCGTAGAAAGGAATGACATGAGCATAGCTGGGAGCGAGAAAAGATGGATTACTTTGCATTCATTTCACTTCAGAGACCTGACAGGTAAGGCAGTTGAACTTGGGGCATGGAAAGGTATGTGCAACTGCAACGTGATAGCCATTATGGAAACATGGCTAAGGAAAGAACAGGATGGTGGCTTAATGTAAAAGAGGAGGAGGAGTTATTTTATTGATAAAGGATAAAGGAGAACATTGGGGCAATGGTTGCCTGTATCATTGAATTTACAGCACAGTAGAAGGTTCTGTGCTGTGTGAGTCTATGTTAAATGCAGTGGACTCTGCAGTGCCTATAACCCATGCATATGTAAATAAATACATTCAAACAAATAAACAAATAGATAAATAAAATTGATACATAAAAAAGTGAGGTTGAAGCAATACAATAAAATACAAAAATTCTGATTGTGTAAACAACATATAACATTTGGGTAAGTCTGGCAAATTGACAACAGGGAGACAGATTAGAAACACAGGCAGAAGAATGAGGATGAAACGCTGAAAAATGGTTTCAGATAGAAGGTTATCAAAACATGAAGCAAATAATGAGACGTTTAATGGGACAAATATTGCAACAGTTTAAAATTAAATTTCAGAAATAAAAGGAAAAGTACGAAAAATAGGGAGAAAACCACATTAAAGTGGATGATTCAATTGCAGTTGCAGTCACGTGGATGTTTTGGGTTGAATGACTTACAATAGACAATAGACAATAGGTGCAGGAGTGGGCCATTCGGCCCTTTGAGCCAGCACCGCCATTCAATGTGATCATGGCTGATCATCCCCAATCAGTACCCCATTAATGCCTTCTCGTCATATCCCTTGACTCTGCTATTTTTAATGACTCTAGCTCTCTCTTGAAAGCATCCAGAGAACCTGCCTCCACTGCACTCTGAGGCAGAGAATTCCACAGACTCACCACTCTCTGTGAGAAAAAGTGTTTCCTCGTCTCCGTTCTAAATGGCTTACTCCTTATTCTTAAACTGTGGCCCCTGGTTATGGACTCCCCCAACATCGGGAACATGTTTCCTGCCGCTAGCGTGTCCAAACCCTTAACAATCTTATATGTTTTAATGAGATATCCTCTCATCCTTCTAAACTCCAGGGTGTACAAGCCCAGCTGCTCCATTCTCTCAGCATATGACAGTCCCGCCATCCCGGAAATTAACCTTGTAAACCTACGCTGCACTCCCTCAATAGCAAGAATGTCCTTCCTCAAAGTAGGGGTCCAAAACTGCACACAATACTCCAGGTGTGGTCTCACTAGGGCTCTGTACAACTGCAGAAGGACCTCTTTGCTCCTATATTCGATTCTTCTTGTTATAAAGGCCAACATGCCATTCGATTTCTTCACTGCCTGCTGTACCTGCATGCTTACTTTCATAGACTGATATACAAGGACCCCCAGATCCCGTTGTACTTCCCCTTTTCCTAACTTGACGCCATTTAGATAGTAATCTGTCTTCCTGTTTTTGCTACCAAAGTGGATAACCTCACATTTATCTGCATTAAACTTCATCTGCCATGCATCTGCCCACTCCCCCAACCTGTCCAAGTCACCCTGCATTCTCATAGCATCCTCCTCACAGTTCACACTGCCACCCAGCTTTGTGTCATCTGCAAATTTGCTAATGTTACTTTGAATCCCTTCATCCAAATCATTGATGTATATTGTAAATAGCTGCAGTCCCAGCATCAAGCCTTGCGGTACCCCACTAGTCACTGCCTGCCATTCTGCAAGGGACCCGTTAATCTCTACTCTTTGTTTCCAGTCTGCCAACCACTTCTCTATCCATGTCACTTCTACTGTGTTGTAAATTAAATGATACTATGACAAACATTATCATCTCAACTGAGTCAATTTTTCTGACTTGTGGTGAATGTAAGAGAGGACTGAAAATAGAAATGCAGTTAGCTCTGAATAAAATAAAACATACCAATTACTTTAAAACAATTCAATATTTATGATTTCAATTTGCAATCATCCTTCTAAATTGTCCCAAATCACATCAAAAATAGAAATAAAATGCAGACAGTCTGGTGAAGCCTTATTCAATTCTATGATCTGGCAACTTTCTTCAAAAAAATAAGTGTTTACTTGAAGTCAGTGGTTCTAACAGACCCAGCAGACTCAATGGCTCTGTGTGACGAAGCTACTGATAAAATAGGCCAGATGATCATCTCAGATTCAGATTCAAATTCACTTTCACATTTAATGTCACATGCGCCAATTAAGGTACAGTGATATTTGAGTTACTATGCAGCCATACAATGAAAAGAACACAACACAATTAAAAAAGAATGATAGAACTTAACATAAACATCCACCACAGTGATCACTGTGTTGGAAGGCAATAAAGTTCAGTCAGTCTTCCTCCTTTTGTTCTCCTCTTGCTCATTCAATGTTCCTCATATTTCTTTTGAGCCAATGGTGAATCTACTCAATGAGCTCCTACTAACCCTCAGCCAACTTCTAAATCTTCAGCATCCAATTGGAAGTTTTCAAAACTGATCTGCTTACGTGGGTTAAGAAATTTTAAAATGGGATGGTCGCTTGAGACTCATTACTGTTAATGGTTTGTTCAAAATGCAGGTGAGGCTCTGCATATCCTACAAGTCACCATTCCTGTCTATGGGAATTCCCTAAACAATTAATTAAAAGATCCTAATAAAGAAATAGCTCTTTTTTTTTTACATTAAAAAGTTAACACTTAATTTAATTGGAAATTTCCATTACAATATCATGTTAAATTGGAAGCAAACAAAAATGCACATAAGTTATTTTTATCAGCAATCATGTTTACCATGTTATTTTGTGGCATTGTGTCTGTTGGTCAATGGCTTTAGTAGAGAGTAGGGCAATTCTAATGACATTGTGAACACTGAATTGAGTACATTAATTGGAAGAAGTGCAAGTGAATTACTGCTTTGAATGGATGGCAGGAAGAAAAAAAAGAGGTGAAAGGCCATGTGTTGTGCCTCTTCCTAAGTTGTGCCTCTCCCTAAGTTGCTTAGGAAGGTGCCATAATACAAGGAGTGATCCGAGGGGACAAATAATAGACCAGGGAGTCACAAAGTGAATGATCCCTTTCAAATGCTGAGAGGGATTGGAGGGGAATCTGTGTCTGATGATGGAATTTTATTGGACTTAATAGAAATTGTGAAGGATGATCCAATGAACGCAGACGGTGGTCAGTTAGAACATGAGGACTAGAGGAACTCTGGTCATGAGGATCATCTAAAATAACCCCCCAGAATCCAACACCCATACTTGACATTCAATAGCATTACCATTGCAAGTTATCACAAATGGGAAATACACTGGGAATCACAAATGACCAGAAACATAACCGAAGCAGCCCCATAAATGGCAATGCTGCATTTCAGAGGGTGGGTATCATACAACAATTGAGTCACCACCTTGACACCACAACACATTCACAAACAACAAAGCACACACCTGACTTGTGATGGAATGGTCTCTTCTTGCCCAGATGGATGCAGCCCCAAGAAATCTCAAGAAGCACAACACTATCCAGTGCAATGCAATCCACTTGATTGTTACCCTACCAACCTCCCTATACATTCAATTAAGGCACCGTTACTGTTGTATTTACCATCTACACATGCATGGCATTGCTACTCAGGCAACACCTCCTTAACCACTGGCCTTCCTACCAAAAAGGATTGGAGCAGAAGATGCAGGGGCAAGCGATCACCTGCAGTTTGCCCTCTACATTACACTCCATTCTGATTTGGAAATATATCACTAATCTTTTATTGCCACCAAGTCTAAATCCTGGAACGCTCTCTTTAACAGCACTGTGAAATTATTTATCACCGGAAGAACTGCAGTTGATCAAGAAAGCAGTTCATCCCGATCTTAAAGAAAATGTTGCCAAAACTTTGTTTTGCCAAATATGCTGAGAAAATTAAATGTAAAATCCAGGTAGAAATAAATCCGGTAGATTTTGTTTTCTCCATAGCACCTTTTTAAAATGAATTGGATTATTCCATTTGCAAGAAGAATTAAAGTAGATGCACCACCACTTACACTGAGGAATTTGATAAATATTTGAAAAGGAAGGAATTACATTGCTATATGGAAGAGGCAGGGTGATTGGAGTAATTTCACTGAGCTGTTCCCTGCTATTATTTAATGCAAAGATGCCAGACGGCAAAGTGCCTGTTGTGCCCAGTCAATGACTGCAGTGAGCACTCCAAATTCTCAGTTTTAAGCCACTGGTCAAATGTTTCAAACAGTTGACTGATAGGAGTTGTATATGATTACAATATCTACGATGCCAGCAAGACGCAGGAGCTAGTTATTTACTTCCGGAAACAGAGTTGAGTACAAGACCTATTCAGCAACAATGGTGCTGAAGTGGAAATGGTTGAGAGCTTCAAATTCCTAGGTAAATATCACCAATAATTTGTCCTGGATCAACCACATTGAAACTATGGCCCAAAAAGCACCCGAACATCACAACTTCATCAGTCTGAAGAAGGGTCTCGACCCAAAATGTCACCTAGGAGACTAAGTACGTTTGGCATGTCTCCAACAGCTCATCAACTTCTACAGATATACGGTAGAAAGCATACTATCTGGTTTATCACAGCTTGGGGAGCCACAGCTCTGCCCAAGACCGCAAGAAATTGGAGGGAATTGTAGCTGCAGCTCAGTTCATCACACAGACCAGCGTCCCCACTACCGACTATCTACACTTCAGGCTGCCTAGTGAATGCAGCCAATATAATTAAAGACCTTTTTCATCCGGTCATTCCCTGTTCCTCCTTCTCCTGTCAGGCAAATGAGACAAAAGCTGAAAAGCAAGTGCCACCAGATTCAGTAATAGTTCCTTCTCTCCTGTTATGAAATTACAGATAACAGTTGTTATTACGTTCCATAGAAGGGGAATGGTGTCCGTTATTGGCAATTGTCCACTACAACTGAGGAAGGGATTCACTCCAATTACCCAGCAGTCACTCCATCAAACAACGAGTTGTTTTCAAATACAAAGTTATTTTTAACAGTTAAAAATGTATTTTTGTTACTGCAAGCTAAACATACTAAAGGCTGTTTGTTACATTGTTTAATAATCATTGCACAAGTGTCGAAGCACTTGCTTGTCAATTTCAATGACTTCTCACAGTGTAACCAATAGCCTGCGTTCTGAAAGAGACAGTGGTGTTTAATTGCTGTGGCAATGCTCCATCCACTATAACTGAAATCTGTTATAAAGAGGTCCTTATTATTGAGAGTAGACTGTATTAAATAGTCCTCCCATTAGCCAAGGTGTAGACACAATGTTCCAATCTACCTCAATGAGGAAGTTGGGCTTTAGACAATAGACAATAGACAATAGGTGCAGGAGTAGGCCATTCGGCCCTTTGAGCCAGCACCGCCATTCAATGTGATCATGGCTGATCATCCCCAATCAGTACCCTGTTCCTGCCTTCTCCCCATATCCCCTGACTCCACTATGTTTAAGAGCCCTATCTAGCTCTCTTGTAACTTTCTGTAACTATAATGCCACACTGCTGTAAAAAATATATTCTGCACTCTAGTATTTTTTCCCTTCTTTTTCTCTAACTGTTGTACTTATACATGACGATTGTACTTATGTTTAGTATGATTTTATTTGACGGATAATCTGCAAACCAAAGCTTTTCACTCTATCTTAGTACACGTGACAATGACAAACCATTAACAATACCAATTTTAACAGTCTAAAAGTATAACACTTAATGGCAGTGAAAATAAGCCAGATTAATGGGAAAAAAACCATTTATTTGTATTTCAAACAAAACATTACTTGCTTTCCGGTGATATTTCTGCTCACCTGAATGCAAGATATAATCAGAAATACTCATCATGGGCTTGGGTGTGGTTTAAAAGCTATTGGTTTGATTCTTCTCCATTATGTCATCAATAGTATATTGTTGTTCATGGTATCTAAATTGGTCACTCTTCTCACTTTAGGACATTACATTTAGTCATAGGCTTAGATAGCCCAAACAGACCATACTGCCCAACTTGTTCATGCCGACCCATCTAAGCTTTCCTATCCATGTACTTGCCCAAACAACTTTTAAATGTTCTTATTGTGCCTGACTCAACAACTTTGTCTGGCAGCTCATCCCAATATACCCACCACTCTTTGTGTGAAAAGTTACCCCTTAGGTTTCTATTAAATCTCTCACCTTAAGCCTATAGTCCTTGCTTCCCCTACCCTGGGAAATATGCTCTGTACATTCATCCTATCTATTCCTCTCATGATCTTAAATACCCCTATAAGATACCCTCAGCCTCCTGCGTTCCATGGAATAATGCCCTAGCCTGCTTAACATACAACATAAACGAGTACAGCACAGGAACAGGTACTTCAGCGCACAATCTTTGTACTGAACATGATGCCAAGTTAGACTGATCTCATCTGCCTGTAAATGATTCATACCCCTCTCTTCCATGGCCTATCGAAAAGCCTCTTAAACACCATTAAGGGCGTGACCCATTTACGCGACTTTTCAGCAACTGTCTTCGACCTTCAAGCTCGAGGGCACTCGCCTGAAAAACTTCGAGCTGGATCGGCCGTCAGCGATGAAACCGCGAGCTGGATCGACCGTCAGCACACATACACAAAAACACATCGCAAAGGCGGGGGCCAGGGAAAGCGGGGGAGCTCTGTCTAAAATTCACACCCGCGATGAACAGGAAGGTAAAGGACGGCTGGCACAGTGTACGGGAAGTCCTTTAGAGAGCGGGGGGGGGGGGTCGGGGAAGAAGGGGAGAAGGGGAGACAAGGGGGTGAGAAGGAGTGGAGAGACTTTTAATAAAGCCAGACAACTTTTAATAAAGTTTATCGGGCATTTAACATTACCGGTCGGGTTTCCTTGGTTCTGAAAACTCCAATGAGCCAATTAAAATGCCCGGTCAGCAAAGGAGATTGCCTACGGCTACCTCGACTGCCTATAACTACATGGCGACCCCACTACCACTGCACTACGAGTTCAAAAGATCCATGCCGACCAATTTTTACTCGCGGAAAATTTTCCTCAACCAAACTGAGGCCGTGAGTATGCGGGAAGTTCTCTCGTGCATGAAGTAGAGTTACAGTGACCTCCTAGGACAACGTGTCGAGCATGCTGCAAGTGCAAACTCTTCTAAACTCGCAAATTAGGTCGCCATAGTGGGACAGGCCCTTTATTATATCTGCCTCCACCACCACCCCTGGCAATGTGTTCCAGGCCCCCACAACTCTCTATGTAAAAAACTTTAAATTTCCTCATAGCTCAGACCTTGAGTCAAAGGCACCCTGCTCATAAATCTTCTCTCCTTTCTAGCTTATGGCCTTTTCCTATTACAGGGTGACCAAGTGCAAGCTCGCCAATGACCTGTGCAACTGTAACATAATGTCTCAACCTCTATACTCACATCTCTGACTGATGAAGGCTAATGGGCCAAAAGCCTTCTTCCCTCACTGTGCATGTGACACTACCTTCAGGGAACTATGTACTGCTAGATCCATTTGCTCTAAAGCCCAGGGCCCCAACATTCACTGTAAAGGCCCTGCCTTGGTTTGACTTTCCAAAATGCAACACCTCACATTTAACTGAATTAAACTCCACTAACGACTCCTTGGCCCACTTGCCCTTCCGATCAACACCCCGCTGTAATTCTTGATAACCATCTTCACTCTCTATGAAGGCATCTATTATAGAATAATCTGCAAATTTCTAATCATGCCTTGTGCATTCTTATCATTTAATTAATTGTAAGTGCTCTGGGACTTTGTCAGACTGTAAAAAATCTCAAAAGAAAGTCTCGTTCTAGGATTTGCCAGTTTAAGAGCCTGAAATTATTTTTTCTAGCGTAAATAAATGTCACCGTGAACATGTCTTACTGTGCAAGGGGTTTGCATCCAAGGTTCTCCGTCAATCTGCATTGGTAGGAACTTGCTGGTTCTGAAAAGCAAAGGAATCAATGACACAGTCACACGAGAACTCCTGTTAAAATTACAACAAAAACTTTCAATACTTTTATGTATTAGGTCTGGTCTTACATACCCATGGCCGTCCGAAGAGGGGGTGCGTTGGGTGCGACCGCACCCCCCCCCCCTTTTCCCCCAGAGTAAGAAAAAATCCCCCCCAAAAAAATCCCCCCCCCCCCGGAAAAAATTCAGCGTTTCCACTTTGTGCGATGTGCGGTGTCTGCCCGCCCGATCCAGCGTCTCCATCCGGGGCGTCGGAGCCTCGTCAATGGCCAGTTCTCCATTCTCCCGTCGCCGGGCGGGAGTGGCTGAATCTGAACTCAGCGGCTGTAACCCCAACACCAGACGCCGCTGCGGCGGGGCCCGCTCCCCTCGCCTCCCCCCGCCGCCGGGGGCCCAAGCCATCTTCCGCCCACGCCACCCCCGCTGACCCCCGCTGACCCCCGCTGACCCCCGCTGGGCCCACGCCACCCCCTGCTGAACCCCGCTGGGCCCCCGCTGAACCCCGCTGGGCCCACGCCCCCCCTGCCACCCCTGCTGACCCCCGCTGGGCCCACGCCACATCCGCTGACCCCCGCTGGGACCACGCCACCCCTGCTGACCCCCGCTGGGCCCACGACACCCCTGCTGACCCCACGCCACCCAGTTATTGGAAAGATGTCATCAAACTGGAAAGGGTACAGTGAAGATTTACGAGGATGTTTCCAGGACTAGAGGGCCAGAGCTATAGGGAGAGGTTGAGTAGGCTGGGACTCCATTTCATGGAGCACAGGAGGATGAGGGATGATCTAATAGAGGTGTATAAAATCATGATTTGAATAGATATGGTGGAGTCTGTTGCCCAGAGTAGGTGAATCGAGGAGCAGAGGACATGAGTTTAAGGTGAAGGGCAAAAGATTTAATAGGAATCCGAGGGGTATGTTTTTCACACAAAGGGTGGTGGGTGTAGGGAACAAGCTGCCAGAGGAGGTAGTTGAGGCGGGGACTATCGCAACATTTAAGAAACAGTTAGACAGGTACATGGATAGGACAGGTTCGGAGGGATATGGATCAAACATGGGCAGGTGGGACTAGTGCAGATGGGACATGCTGGGCCGAAGGGCCTGTTTCCACACTGTATCACTCCATGACTCTATCTATCTTTCCCTCTCAAACCCATTCTCCTGCCTTCTCCCCATTACCTCCGACACCCGTATCAATCAAGAATCTATCAATCTCCTCCTGAAAAATGTCCATTGACTTGACCTCCACAGCTGTCTGTGGCAATGAATTCCACAGTTCACCACCCTCTCACTTAAGAAATTCCTGCTCATCTCCTTCCTAAAGGAATGTATTTAAATTCTGAGGCTGTGGCCACTGATCCTAGACTCTCCCGCTAGTGGAAACATCCTCTTCACATCCACTCCATCCAGGTGTTTACCAGGCTGGGACAGACGGCAACAGCTTCACACCATGTCCCAAAGCTTGTGTCCTGTCCTGCATCACCCAAGGCAGCAGAGACGTTATAGCAGAGGGCAAGCACCGTAACAAAGTAGCTCACAATGGTTTGGGTAACATTCAGGAATGTCTATGCATGTCACATCATGAATATTACTGAAGAACGGTCTTGACCCGAAATATAATCTATACCTTTTCTCCAGAGATGCTGCCTGACTCAGAGTTACTCCAGCACTCTGTGACATGTCACCTATCCATGTTCTCCAGAGATGCTGCCTGACCCGCTGAGTTACTCCAGCACTCTGTGAAACGTTGCCTATTCATATTCTCCGCAGATGCTGCCTGACCCACTGAGTTACTCCAGCACTTTGTGTCTATTTTCCCTTCACCCATCTGCCCAAGCCCACTCTCCCCCCTCCTTTCCTATGTTCCTTTTCACCCATAAACCTTTCTCTGCCTTTACATTTCACTCCTCTTTCAAATCTGCTCTACTTATCTACATGCATTTTTCTTCTTAACCTATTAGTCATAGAATGATGCAGTGTGGAAACAGGCCCTTCATTCCAACTTGCCCACACCGACCAACATGTCCCATCTAAACTAGTCCCACTCACACGCGTTTGGCCCATATCCATCTAAATCTGTCCTATCCATGTACGTGTCCAAATGTCTCTTAAACATTAGGATAGTCCCAGCCTTAACTACCTCCTCTGGCAGCTCGTTCCATACACCCAGCACCCTTTGTGAGAAAAAGCTACCTCTCAGATTCCTGTTAATGTCTGAAATATTGGTCATAAATTTGGTGCAAAAATGCTCCAAAATAAGGCTCAGAATGCATCAGGGAGCATCTAAAACCCCTGAGCTTCCAGGGCCCGCTTAAGGGCCCTGGACCCTGGCATCGAGGGACTTCACGCTTCGCGCTCGTGATGTGCGCAGCGCGCACATTATTTCACATTAAATTTTTTGTAATCCTTTCATGCCACCCCCCGTTTTGAAAAGCTTCGTACGGGCCTGCATACCCATTATAATTATGCCAGGAATGGATTTGTTCACAATGCACTGTCCAATTTGATAAATTCTGTGTTTTATGCTGGTTTACAAAATAAATACACCAAGTGCTGGAGTAACTCAGTGGGTTATCTTTGGAGAACATGGAGAGATGCAGTTTTGGGTCAGGAGCATTTGTCTGACTTGAAGATCAGAATGACAGCTTGAATGTGAAGTATAACTGCTCATTGGTGCAAGTATTATTTTTGCCTTAATTAAAGGTTCGAAGTTAACTTGAAAAGATTGCAATGCTGAGGGAGATTTTATATCTATTAAAAAGATATTCTAAATATTCAAAAGACACACACACATATACATAAAAAGGCAATTTAAAAGTTTTATTCTACTCCAAAAGTTTCCAATCTGGCACAAAGACTTCACAGATTTTTCATTTTAAATATTTTTGCATTAATTCTGAGATTTAATGAGCCGAAGGTAGGAGCGGGAATAACAAGCAGCTCAAGAAATTTAGAAGACTTCATCATTGTAGCCAGAAATAACTTGGTTATGCTGACTCTCTAAATTGAGCTCTCCGTCTGCCCAGTGCATAGGATGACAAAATCAGCCTTCATCAGGCAGCCACAGACCACGGTTTATCATTGCTGGATAAAAAACTGTGGGCTTACTTGGAAAACGTCTGGTGGATTTTGCTATGCCAGTGTTTTAACATAGTGTTATTCAATAACTTCAGACCATATGCACTATCATTCATTCTAGAACTGTTGAGATAGATTGAATTGTACCTGATGGTCACCAAGGAGCACTGAGCCAGTCTTTTTCCTGCACTTTTTAACCCGGTGTAAATCTGTCCCATTTCCATGGCCCCTTCCAGGCCGATCACTTCAAACAACTGGTCACTTACATCTGAAAAAATAGATGGTAAAATTCATAATCCAGGAATGCAACCATGCTTTCAAAATACGATAGTTCACAAAAAGTTCCCCTGTTTCACACTCTGCAAAACTTTTCAATGCTCCTTTTTGTTGGTGTGGCCAGACCAACATAGACAGTTCAGCTCTCCTAATTTACAAATAGCTGGAATTAAATTTCAATTTTACCATTAGACAGTACTTTTCACTTCAATAAATTCTAAATTGTTTTGAATCAAATTTCTAAATACATTCTAAAATGATCAAAATTGTTCAAAGGTATGCATTTTTTGGGGGTGACCAAATTCATTGCAGAAAATTACCTACCATTAACTTTATTAATGCATTGCACATAATGTTAACAGAAATGTGTAGGAAAGAACTGCAGATGCTGGTTTAAATCGAAGGTAGACACAAAATGCTGGAGTAACTCAGCGGGACAGGCAACATCTCTGGAGAGAAGGAATGGGTGACGTTTCGGGTCGAAACCCTTCTTCAGACCTGAAAGTCTGAAGAAGGGTCTCGACCCGAAACGTCACCCATTCCTTCCCTCCAGAGATGCTGCCTGTCTGGCTGAGTTAACAGAAATGCCTGATTAGATTTTTCAGGTTCAGGAAATGATCATGGTATGAACAGCTTGCAACGTGTAAAAGGCCAATAAATTGAGAACAAAATGTATATAAAACATGTGTTAGGGAGATAGGGTGGAGAAATAAGGTGGCAAAATCAATCTTCTGTAGCACAATCAGTAATTGGTGCATTTATGTTTGCAATTTTTTAATATTTATTATTTTGGTGCAGAAAATATTGAACTGACAAATGGAGTTGTTCAAACATGTGTCCTGAGTGTTTCAAATTGAAAAAAAAGAGAGATAAATGCACATCCGGTAAAATAATAACTAATTTCATCATTGGTCATGTACTTGACTGCTAGAATTTAGAATTTGCCAATACATTAATGTTAATAGCAACAGGTAGACACCACATATTTAATATACATGCAGACAAGCAGCGTGGTTGAAAGACAAATGGAAGTACATAATACTTGCATACCAGACTGGTGTAAAAGTTGCAGAGATCAGAAATGGAATTCTGTTCATTTTTTGTTTGGTGGTATAACTTGTCATGAATTATAACATAGAACATTAATGCAAAGGCAAAATGTTACTATTTGATTCAAAACAAATGATTTGTTTGTGGTGAATAAAATACATGTTATTGCTCATGTGATGTTCTAAAGACATTGCTGGTTTCAAGAGTCAAGTGTTTAACTGTCATATGTACCAAATACGGAACATTGACATGCTTCTTTGCAGCAACATAACAGTGGCAAACATAGCGCTCATAGATAACATGATAAAGATTTTTTTTAAATCAATAAATTAACAACCCCAGTATTAGTGCAAAAAAAAGCCCAACTTCCTGAATACAAGATAGTTTGTCGTTCATAGTTTAGTTCGTACTTGTAGTGTTCAAGAGAATGATGGTGCTGTGATCTAAATATTTTTGAATTTAAATAAGATTTCTGCCTCTGTTTCACTTTCCTCAGGATTCTGCTCAAATAATTCCTTATGTGGCTCATTGTCAATTTGTACTTGGCAACTCTTCTGTTAAGCACCTGCAAACACTCTGCTACATTCTTTGCAACTTTCAAAGCTTTGTTGTTTTATAAAGAATAGCAGTAATAATGTTTGTTCAGTAAACAAAGAGTTTATAATTACAATAATTACGTACGTAGCAATATTGTATGCCACATTATATTTTTATGATAAGAAGAATAACAGATTTACTAGTTCATGCTACTGGTGCAGTGATTATAAATTTGAGCATTAAAGGCAGAGGCTGCCATTCACTTTTAGATTCATTCATTTTACTTTCAGGAAATTATCAATAAGCTCACACAAAGAGAATAGGAATGATTCAAAACACAGGGACATTAAAGGGACAACAGTTCTTAACCAAAGCATAGGGTAAACATCAGGTTGTATGGCATATTACATACATTTGTGGCACATTTTAATGTTCTTCTATTTAGCTAAATCGTTTCACTAAGCCGATAAACTCATTTTTATGGGGGGGGAGGGAGGTTAAAGATAGTTGGCCATCTGTCAGGAAAATACACTAAAATATGCCATCTCAACATTTAGAGAGACACAGATTAATCTTATGCATATAACGACACAGAAGGAAGCCATGGAGACACAAAAGATAGCAGATACTGGAATGTGGGACATAAAACAGACTGCTGGAGTACCTCGACAGGCAGTTTTAGTGAAGGGAAATGGACATTCAACATTTTGATCAACATCCTTCCTCTGGACTGGAAGGAGGCTATTCAGTCCATCAGGTCCATGATGTGTCCCAGTATCTCCCTGTATTCCTGAAACCTGTTCATTCATAAATGTGACTCAATTCCGTTTTATTATTTCTGTGATCAACCTACATAAAGGGGCAATTTTAAGTAGCAAATTAACCTCTCAGCACCTGGGATTTGGGAAGAAACTAGAGCATGTGAAGGAAGTCCATGCAGTCACAGAAAAACAACATGCACAATTCATGCAGACAACATCTGAGGTTGGGATTGAGAAGAGGTCCATGCTCTTTAAACGGTTCCTGCAAGTGATTAGGATGAACAGAGAGTGTTGGCAAATAATTCAATTGAGTTCATTCTCTGGACTACATGTGCTTTATCAAAGTGCAGTTCAAGTGCTTATCTGTTATGTCTACTAAATCAACTTTTGCTTTAGCACCTGCTATACATGAAGAATAAGGAGGTAAGGACACCCAAATTCCTCGTTGTTAAACCATTGTATATTTAGTTTCTTTTCACTTACACCATAGTTCAAAATGGTCTCTTGTTACCCAGGTACTAGGTATAGATTCAGTATTGATCTGTATTATGATCCAATGCTTCCAATGGCAAGCAGTACCTACAACAATCACACCTCAGCATTCCCGAGACCTAAATGTGTGGATTTTTGACTATTTATTTTTATTTCTACATATACAAAAAGCAGTTCACCTGGGTGTGCTTCTCACTTGAAGAATGACTGACACTGAGAATGGTGTAATTCTTGTAGTCATTGATAACAGCCAGAAAGTGTTTTTCTCTCTTGAGCTGATGGACATATGGTCATTTGTGTGCATGTATAACTCATAATTTTGTAAAAAGTTTGATGTGAATAAGTGCTGATTTCTAAAGTTGAAAATTGTCGGTGTTATAACTCCAATAAATATGTGAATCTTCAGACCATTTTAGTTCCCTTAAGAAAGCTAGGATTGGTGTGCCTTATTCAATGACTAAATGGAAATGAACTTATCAAATATGTAGCTTTTGTACTCAGAATGCAACAAAATGTGTAACAGACTTCCTCCAGAAGCTATTCTAAGCTTTTTTAATGTTGGGTTAATGCCAGGCCAATGTGTCAGCTCTCAACACACGGTTCTAGATTCACCAAGGCCATCAGCAAACTAGACACATTTTTAAGGTTTCACTTATATTTGGCTTATTAAGATCCCAAATTGAAAAGTTGTATACAATGGGAACAATCCAAAATATAAACATAGTAATTTTATTCTTCCTCACAGGTATGTCATTTATTCCATCTTGCTGTAGGAAACCCATGCACCAGGAGCATGTGCCCCACAAAAGACAATGAAACAAATCCTCTTTTAATGCAGTCAGACAAGAAGGATCTGTCCCTGACAGTGATCCAGAATGAAGCCTTATTCGGTGTTCTTTTAGAATCACATTAAGAGAATCCTTGCTGTGAGTCTGTCAATAACATTTCCTCTTAATAAAAAATAACTTAGCAAAGCAACAGGAAGCAACTTGGTCAGATGGCTGAGAAGCTGTTGATAAAATGTATCCACTCAGAATCAAAAAAGTCAATCTAGAAAACATGCTGAAGTGAACATATAAAAATAGAGCCCCCATGAAGTGCAAGAACAGCCTTGAACTTGTGCCGACATGTGGAAGCAAAACTTGCATGGGTAGGGTGGTGGGACAAAACTGATGCTGATCAACAAAACCTAGCAATTGCTTGCAGCACCAATACCATAAACAGATTATACACTTTCTCACTGTCCAGCAATCACTAATAGAGAGGAACACTTCCTTTTCTGTTGCTGCTCCTTAGTCATAGAGTCACAGTGTGGAAACAGGCCTTTGGTTCAACTTGCCCACACCGGCCAACATGTCCCAGCAACACTAGTCCCACCTGCCTGCGTTTGGTCCATCTCCCTTCAAACCTGTCCTATCCATGTACCTGTGTAACTGTTTCTGAAACGTTGGGATAGTCCCAGCCTCAACTACCTCCTCTGGCAGCTTGTTCCATACAACCCACCACCCTTTGCGTGTAAAAGTTACCCCTCAGATTCCTATCAAATCTTTTCCCCTTCCCCTTAAATCTATGTCCTCTGATCCTCGATTCCCCTACTCTGGGCAAGAGACTCTGTACATCTACCCGATCTATTCCTCTCATGTTGCTGCTCCTTGTTCTCTCCTGTATGTATCTGTCATTATATATTTTCTTCCCCCTTTAATGGAATGTGTTCTCTCTATTACAGTCTGTTTTGTTTTCTTGTCTTTCACCTATATTTGTTTGTTTAGCCATATTTTTGTTGTCTCCCCTCTTTGCTGGCTTATTCCCTCGCAGCAACCAAACCAATGGAAATGGTGGCTTTAAACTCTCAAGATCAGCAATGGGAGCCAGCAGGGCCATGGGCAACATGAGGGACAGGGCAAAACCATCATTGATAATTTACAGTCTATTGTACAACCCATAATAGCTATGAAGGTGGATGGACCATGGAACACATTATTTTAAATTGCTCTTCAATTATTTCAATGTATTCCCAGTGCAGAACTCGAAAAAGAGATATCTGACAAAACTCCCGTGGCATTAATAATGATTTGCATGAAAAAGTGCAAAACTTGTGGATAATGGAGAATGGATGGGCATTTGGGTGAATAAAAACAGATTTACTCAGACAATGTTATGCCGGAGGAGGTAGTTGAGGCAGGTACTATCGCAATGTTTAAGAAAGCTACATTTAGACAGGTACATGGATGGGGCAGGTTTAGAGGGAAATCGGCCAAACGCAGGCAGGTGGGATGAGTGTTGATGGGACATGTTGGCCGGTGTGGGCAAGTTGGGCCAAAGGGCCTGTTTAAACACTGTAAAACTCGATGACTCTATGAACGTACTCTGCCCTCCCATTGCTGCCAATACTCCAGTACAATAGCAGGATTGTCCAACTAGCTAGACACAAAATGCTGGAGTAATTCAGCGGGACAGGCAGCATTTCTAAATAGAAGGAATGGGTGACGTTTCGGGTTGAGACCCTTCTTCAGTCTGAAGAAGGGTCTCGATCTGAAACGTCACCCATTCCTATCCAGAGATGCTGTCTGTCCCGCTGAGTTACTACAGAATTTTGTGTCTAGCTTCGGTGTAAACCAGCATCTGCAGTTCCTTCCTACACATTTTGTCCAATTACAGTAGGTGTTAGAATCAAGTAAACAACAATGGTTGACCACAGCCCAGCAGGGGACTCTTAAGTGTCCACGTTCTTGGAGAGCAGTACTGCAAAACTAATTTGAAAATGGTTGGTTTCTGAGACAATCTGAGAAGGCAGGCACGGGTTATTGATTGGGGACGATCAGCCATGATCACAATAGATATAGACATAGACATAGACATAGAAAATAGGTGCAGGAGGAGGCCATTCGGCCCTTTGAGCCTGCACCGCCATTCATTGTGATCATGGCTGATCGTCCCCTATCAATAAACCGTACCTGCCTTCTCCCCATATCCCTTGACTCCACTAGCCCCTAGAGCTCTATCTAACTCTCTCTTAAATCCATCCAGTGACTTGGCCTCCACTGCCCTCTGTGGCAGGGAATTCCACAAATTCACAACTTTCTGGATGAAAACGTTTTTTCTCACCTCAGTCTTAAATGACCTCCCCTTTATTCTAAGACTGTGGCCCCTAGTGCTGGACTCGCCCAACATTGGGAACATTTTCCCGCATCTAGCTTGTCCAATCCTTTTATAATTTTATATGTTTCTATAAAATCCCCCCTCACCCTTATAAACTCCAGTGAATACAAGCCTAGTTTTTTCAATCTTTCCTCATATGACAGTCCCGCCATCCCAGGGATCAATCTCGTGAACCTACGCTGCACTGCATCAATCACAAGGATATCCTTCCTCAAATTAGGAGACCAAAACTGTACACAATACTCCAGATGTGGTCTCACCAGAGCCCTAAACAACTGCAGAAGAACCTCTTTACTCCTATACTGAAATCCTCTTGTTATGAAGGCCAACATTCCATTAGCTTTCTTCACTGCCTGCTGTACCTGCACGCCAACTTTAAGTGACTGGTGTACAAGGACACCCAGGTCTCGCTGTACCTCCCCCTTACCTAACCTAACTCCATTGAGATAATAATCTGCCCCCTTGTTTTTGCCGCCAAAGTGGATAACCTCACATTTATCTATATTATACTGCATCTGCCATGCATCTGCCCACTCACTCAACCTGTCCAGGTCACCATGCAACCTCCTAACATCCTCTTCACAGTTCACACTGCCACCCAGCTTTGTGTCATCTGCAAACTTGCTAGTGTTGCTCCTAATTCCCTCTTCCAAATCATTAATATATATGGTAAACAGTTGCGGCCCCAACACCAAGCCTTGCGGCACTCAACTCGCCACTGCCTGCCATTCTGAAAAGGACCCGTTCACTCCTACTCTTTGCTTCCGGTCTGCCAACCAATTTTCTATCAATGTCAACACCCTACCCCCAATACCATGTGCTCTAATTTTAGTCACCAGTCTCCCATGCGGGACCTTATCAAAGGCTTTCTGAAAGTCTAGATGCACTACATCCACTGGCACCCCTTCATCCATTTTACTTGTCACATCCTCAAAAAATTCCCGAAGATTAGTCAAGCATGATTTCCCTTTCATAAATCCATGTTGACTTGGACTAATCCTTTTACTGCTATCCAAATGCCCCATTATTACCTCTTTAATAATTGACTCCAGCATCTTTCCCACCACCGAAGTCAGGCTAACTGGTCTGTAATTTCCCGTTTTCTCTCTCGCTCCTTTCTTGAAAAGTGGAATAACATTAGCTATCCTCCAATACACTGGAACTGATCCTGAATCTATTGAACATTGGAAAATGATCACCAATGCATCCACTATTTCTAGAGCCACCTCCCCGAGGACCCTGGGATGCAGACCATCAGGCCCAGGGGATTTATCATCCTTCAGTCCAATTATCCTACCCAATACTATTTCTCGCCTAATGAAAATGTATTTCAGTTCCTCTATCCCCTTAGAAAATTTCTTTCAGTTCCCCTCTACCCACAAAGAATGGCGGTGCTGGCTCGAAGGGCCGAATGGCCTCCTCCTGCACCTATTTTCTATGTTTCTATGTTTCTAATCATGCTTATGAGAAGTTATGGTGTAATTTCTTGTTGGAATAATTTCTTTACTGACATGAATATAAAAAGCTGGCATAAAAAGCTGCAAAGTGGGTAGTGCAAGGAAGTGTAGCAAGTTAATAGAAAAAACAAATTTAATGCATGGCAAGCTTTTAATTTGCCATCTTCATTTCATCTTGGCATGCAATATAACAACACAGAGTCTCTAAGCAATAAGAAGAAGAGTATGGCATGGCCCGGAGTGCAGGAATACACAGCATTCAGGGACCAATGTAAATACTGAATTGGGTATTCTTGCAATTCATTTCTATTGACACCTATATTTTTCACTCTCTTTCACTCCATCTCAATGACAGCTGTGAAAATAAGTAGATGTTCTAATTAACATCAATAAATACAGTTCATAATTCATACTTTCAAAAACAATTTCATTCTTTAATTAAGAAAAAAAAACTACAATCCTGAAGAACGATGTACGAGCATTTCCGCTCTTGTATAGACATGCTCTGCAAATGTTAACACAGTACATGAACTGTGTGCTTCACATGCTGTGGTGTGGAAGACCTGGGCATTTCTGCTGTAATACAGCAATAACATTTGCAGCTACTGCAAAATGTGGGAAATTGCCTGGTATTTCCTGCCTACAAAATGTTGGACAAATCCAATAGAGCTAAATACTATCTAATCAGTCTAAGTATGGTGTAATATGCTTTGATAGCAAACAAACAGTTTTTCACTGTAACTCAGTACATGTGGCAATAAAAACATTATCATAATCATAATCGTAATTTATTAGCCATATGTTTTGCAACATACGAGGAAATTAGTTTGCCATAGTCATAACAAAAAAGCAACAAGACACATAACTACATAAAAATTGACATAAACATCCACCACAGCAGCTCCTCCACATTCCCCACTGTGATGGAATGCAATAAAGTATTATCTTCTTTCGTCCTTTCCTCCCACGGTCGGGGGAGCTGAACCATCCGCAGCTGGCGATCGAGCTCCCTCATTAGGGCGGTCTAAGCTCCCGCATCAGGACGGTCTAAATTCCTGCGGCTTGGAGTCCCCGAAACCCCAGCCAGGGACCGCGAGCATACAAAGGAAGACAGTTGTTGGATGTCAGTCATCACAACCTAGGATATTGCTTCAAGGGTTTCACAAGGTAGTGTCCTTGGTCCAACGATCTTCCACTGTTTTCTTACAGTCTGCCTTCCATTATAAGATTGTAAGTGGATATATTTAATGATGACTAGACTAAGTGGGATCCGTTGGGTCCCATGTTCACATGGGAGGGTTGGTCCCCCAACGCAATATTCCACCTCTCCACCAATTCCAATATTGGTGGCCAGTGGGCAGAGGGGGGGGAGGCTTTCTGTAGCGCTAGTAGAGTATTGTGTTGTGGGCCAGAGGGACTGGTTTCCAGAGGGCTAGTACGGATATTGTGGGCCGAATGGATTCTTGGTCACTCAGGTCTGGTGGGCTGGCAGCTCAGTCACTCAGGCCTGGTGGGCTGGCAACTCAGGCCTGGTGGGCTGGCAGCTCAGTCACTCAGGCCTGGTGGGCTGACAGCTCAGAAACTGCCAGATATTCTGCCCAAAACAGGCAATAGACTCTGTGAGAGAGAAGTGGGAGAGGGTGGAGAATCAATGTTAGACATTTTTCATCTTTTTCTGCAGATCACAGCAATGAAGGAGTAAAGTCTATCCTGGCCTGGATCTCACAGGGAGCCAATGAAGGGAGGGGAAAAATACTGGGGTGAAGTTTAATACTTGCAGGGTGAATACTCACTGATGGGCTGAAGGGACTCCTCCTGGGCTAGTACAGGCCTGATGGACCGAAGAGCCTCTTTAAAAAAAATCAGAGTGAAATCTCGGTGAAAGGCACTTTTTCTGGACTTTTCCTGGCCTGGCACAGGCCTTTTGGGCCTAAATGCTCCTTCTAGGCTAATATGGGCATTTTGGGGAAAAGGGTCTGGTTTCTCAGCTAATAGGGGCCTTGTGGGGCGAAATAAGTGGTTTCAGGCAGGCCAAACAACTCATTTCATTTCATTTCCATTTCCATTTCGCATTTCCGTTTCAAGCACAGGGCAGGCCAAACATCTCATTTCATTTCCATTTCCATTTTGCATTTCCGTTTCAAGCACAGGGCAGGCCAAACAACTATATTTCATTTCAATTCCATTTTGCATTTCCCTTTCAAGCACAGGGCAGGCCAAGCAACTAATTTCATTTCCATTTCCATTTTGCATTTCCCTTTCAAGCACAGGGCAGGCCAAACAACTCATGGATTGTCATTTCATTTCCATTTTGCATTGCAGTCTCAAGCACAGGGCAGGCCAAACAACTCATGGCATTGTCATTTCATTTTCATTGTGCATTGCAGTCTCAAGCACAGGGCAGGCCAAACAACTCAAGGCATTGTCATTTCATTTCCATTTTGCATTGCAGTCTGAAGCACAGGGCAGGCCAAACAACTCACGGCATTGTCATGTCATTTCCATTTTGCATTGCAGTGTCAAGCACAGGGCAGGCAAAACAACTCATGGCATTGTCATTTTGTTTCCATTTTGCATTGCAGTCTCAAGCACAGGGCAGGCCAAACAACTCATGGCATTGTCATTTCATTTCTATTTTGCATTGCAGTCTCAAGCACAGGGCAGGCCAAACAACTCATGGCATAGTCATTTCATTTTCATTTTGCCCTGCAATCTCAAGCACAGGGCAGGCCAAACAACTCATGGCATTGTCATTTCATTTCCATTTTGCACTGCAGTCTCAAGCACAGGGCAGGCCAAACAACTCATGGCATTGTCATTAAGGGCTAACAAATCATTTATTGCAAGTACATTGCAGACTCACAGTTCAGTTGATTCGCAGCTTAGAATTGCAGTTGTGGCCTCTCCCTCGTGATTCTCCAGAGTGACTCACATCCAGGCATCCGGGGTTTTATAGACCTGCCCCTGCTGGAAGGGGCGTTACCTTCATCATGGTGATTGACAGGTGAGAGGACCAATCTGCTGATCTCAAGATTTATTAAACACTCATAACTTTTTTATTTTTCATCGATCGGAAAAGTCCTCAAGGATGCCTCATGCAGAGAAGGACTGTGAGTAAGATGGCCAAAAATCATAGCGATGTAGGGTAGCGTTTTTTCTAAAATCAATATACAGCGCAGACAGGAAGTGATCAAGATGAGACTTTTAGTTATATAGATTACACAATATTCAAATTCCCTTTAAAACCCTTTAGCAAATGTGAAACTGCATGACCACGCACACTAAGACCTCGAGCATATTCAGGGAAAGGCTGAATAGGCAGGCAATATTTGCATCACCAAGATACCAGACCATTTCCAGTCGAGAAGAAAGTCTAACCAAACATCCTTGACATTAAAGGGCATTACCATCAGCAATTCTCAAACCATCAATATCTTGTGGGTCTACCTTGACCAGAAATTCATGTGGACCAGCCACATGGGTACTGTAGCTAGAGGAGAAGGTCAGAAACTAGTTACCTTATTCTTTCAGATTCTTTCTACCTTTTGGGCGGCATAAGCCGAGAGCATGGTGGAATACTTTCTGCTTGACGGGATGACTGTGCCCCTAATAGCACTGTTACAAAACCTGGCATCATCCTCGTCAATCCAGTTCACTCGTTTGGCATCCCACACACCATCTTAAATATTCAGTCACTCCATTCTTGGCATATGGTGGCTGCAGTGTGTACCATCTAAAAAATCACTGCAAAGCACAAGGTTTGCAGAAAGCTGTCTTGCCCTTACACTTTCTCATGCAGTGGAGAAACTACATTATTTTCCAATTATTCAGAGACTAAACGTGTGTTTCACTGTTCGAAAAAAAACTCACCTGGTTCGCTCAAGCCAGCCTTGCCAACGATGCCAGGATGCATCTACAAGGTGAAACTCTTGGAATAGTGACAGCTTTCAAGGGTTTTGACACATTGAGGCATGGTAAACAACCCAGCGCTGAGATGAATTCCACTTGCTGACACACAGGATGGCAACATGTTGGCCACATGCCTGTCACTGTGCATCTGCTCCTCCAGTGTGTAAGGTCTGAAGAATACTTCTGTGTTTATTCAAGAAGGTGGCAGAGTACATTAGGGGAAAACCCAAGGTAGAGATTCCAAGATTTCCCTTCAATGTTTCCCTGGACATTCTTGCATATAGTTCAGTTCCTTTCAGTTCAGTTTAGTTTATTGTCATGTGTACCGAGGTATAGTGAAAAGCTTTTGTTGCGTGCTAACCAGTCAGCAGAAAGACAATACATGATTACAATCGATCCATTTATAGTGTACATGATAAGGGAATAACGTTCAGTGCAAGTTAAAGCCAGCAAAGTCCGATCAAGGATAGTCCGTGGGTCATCAAAGAGGTAGATGGTAGTTCAGCACTGCTCTCTGGTTGTGGCAGGATGATTCAGTTGCCTGATAACAGCTGGGAAGAAACTGTCCCCGAATATAATGTTGATAGTTACTAAAAAAAACAAGTACTGTCAGTACCTTTGGTTAGAAAAATTGTCCTGTGTTATCACTGGAGTTAATGGTGACAGGAGAGAATCCTTGATTTATACCACAAATTCGACTTTGACTTCAGGAAGTGGATTTTTCTAAATAGAGTCTGAGTATCATACAGTACAGAAACAGGCTCTTCAGCCCGACTCGTTCATCCCATATAGTTTAACATCATTTTAAAGTTAAAAAATCAAAGGAGAAATTGCTCATCATTTAGGAAAGCTAAATTTGACAAATTTACTCCAATTTTGTGAGGATGTGGCAGGTTTATACATGGTAATCTGTGGTGTACTTCGTTTTCCAAAAGGCATTTGACAGTGCAACATAAAAGGCTGTTGCATAAATTAAGTGTCCAAGGTATTGGAGGAAGTGTTAACATTAACCAAAAACTGCTGAATAAAAATCAGTTTAAAAAAGGGTCCTTTTCAGGCTGGAAGGATGTATTTAGTGAGGTATCATCAGGAGTCGGTTAATGGACCATTAATAATAATATTAATCACCTAGATGTGGAAACAAAATGTAAGGCTTCATCCCATATTCTTTGGGATATGGGATGAAATCAGGTCACCTGGAGGATCCCATGCAGTCATAGGGAGAACGTGCAAACTCCACAGACAGCAATTTTGGTCAGGATTGAACCCTGGGTCTCTGGCACTGTGAGACAACAGCTCCACCAGCTGCTCTTCTGTGCTGCCTTATGACACTTGAAGACTTGATAGCAGAGAGAAGAATGAAAAAGAGAAGCTGCTTCTTTTAAAACCGGTTTAACATTTTGCAATTATTAACACACAACAACAAAAAACAGGTTTAAAACATGCTGGAAAATCATGTACATATATAAATTATTATCAAAGTAGTGTGCTTGGAAACAAAATTATAATCCTGTGCAAAATAAAGATGTGTTTTTTCTACCTAAAATCTCGCAACACAATATAGTAACTGCTAATGATCAGTTGGTGCCTTTAAAGATGTCTTACACTTAAGGCTGTAATTGAATTATCAGATGAAATCAAATAATTTTGAATATGGCAGATTAAAATTGCAGAAAATTAATCCTGGCTCTCTCTTATTTGCAGTAATTTGGCAAAAGCCAGTAGAAATGCTCATGTGAGTGATCCTGTAAGGCCAAGAGGGAAGCTAGAGATCCCAAGAGTTGCTCAGAGAAGTGCCAGATATCTTGGGAGTCAGAGTTCTGGTGACCTTCCAAAATGCACTGTTCAACAGTTGAGGTGATTTGGCCCATTGTAGTACAGTCCTGATATTGTGGAATCCACAATGTCACAATTCAAGTTGGGTGCAGCTTGTACAGAATACAAAACATGAATAGGCGAGTCCTCTTCACTTTGCCTTTTTAGGAGTTGATAATTTACTTTCAGAACATGCCATATCCAAATTATGAGGCTCTAAAGTTCTTGCATATACAAGACTCCTTATTTACAGAAATTTTGCTGCACTGCATGCTAGCAAAGCACAGCAGGTTGGAGGTTTCTTGAGACGTGTTGCCATATGTTGAACATACTGGTTTTACTGAGGAAATTGGCCTTCCCCATTGTTCTGGCAACATGCAAAGCCCAGTAACTGTTTGTATATTGTCTTGAGTATTGAATCCAGTTAGCCCTAGCACTCCCAACTATGAAAAGAAGAAAATGAAACAAAAAAATGCTGCTAATTATGATAGAAGGTAATATCTTGACGTTCCACTAATCTAAGCTGGGCAATAATTTAAATCCCCAAATAATGAACAATTGAACACACTTCACCCATGTTTAATATTAAAATCAAATCCCAAAATAAAATTCACCGAGAGTACAAAATCATTCCACTACATCGTTCTAAGCTCCTAAAATCAGTTGAGAAAAATTAGCTTTTAAAAAAAAAAGTCTTTACTGTATGAACACTGAAAGAGAAAATACACCTCAATGCATTTCAGGCCACAAAATAAGCAAGAATGAGCACTGAAACTAATATGAAACTCCTCTGTGTGTTCACAATGTGTCTACTATGTATCAGTAAGATTAGGCTTTGAAGGGTGGTTGTTTCTTTTTCCTCCATCTGCTTATTTTCAATGTGAATTAGCTTACAGGCTGTGTGGGAATGTGTACATAGTACACAGCATCTCCGCCCTTTTTCTATAAACTCTGCTGCTTCACGTGTCTCTTCACATTACTGCAGTGTGAAAACAAGGCCCGGTCTCATGAATGAGTGCTGATGTCAGCAAATTGTGAATGGCACTCAGTCAGAGGCGGCTGACCTGACACTCATTTCTAATGATGGGATGCAATCACCAAGAGACACCCTGTTCATTTCCTCTTTAAATTTAGAAAACCTTGCGCAGGATTGCAAACAGTTCGGAAATTATTTTGAGGACTTTACAGATCTTGATGTTAAAGGTCTGCATTGTTTTTGTTGGCCGGACCCTAAAGCTACATAATGTGCTTTTTCATGTTTTATTCCCCATCAGACTTTTTGCAATATCCAAGTAAACAGTTAGTCAAATAAGCCCTCTATGTTCAGCAAACATCCAAAATTCTTCATGTTGCTTTCAAAAATTAGATATAAGGAACTGCGGATGCTGGTTTACAAAAAGAGGGCACAGAGTGCTGAAGTTAACTCAACGGGTCAGGCAGCATCTCTGCAGAACAGAGAAAGGGTCCTGGCCTGAAAAGTCACCAATCAGTTTGAAGAAGGGTCCTAACCTAAATGATCAACTATCTATTTTCTCCAGAGATGCTGCCCGACCCACTGAGTAACTCCAACATTTTGTGTCTTTTTTTTCTTTCAAAAATTGTTGAGTCTTACAATTCAATTTCTGGTAGTTAGATATGTGGTCCTAGAAACAGTATTATGCCTTGAGATGTAGTTTTGTTATAAAATGGCTCGATCTACGATTTGACTTCCAAGTCCTGTGAGCATCTGACACACTAACATCGGAGATCGACAGTTATGTTCCAGGATGAACTGGTACATGGCTAGGAAAGGTTTAAAGGGATATGGGCCAAATGTGGGCAGCAGAAACTAGCATAGAAGGGGCATCTTGGTCAGCATGGGCAAGTTTGGCCAAAGGGCCTGATTCAATGCTGTGTAACTCTATGATGTGCATCAGTTGGATACCACTTCCTTGATATCCATGCATGCATGTGAGAGAGTGAATAGTGTGGATTGTTCATGCCTCACAACAGCTGTGGGTCCTGTGTTTTTTTGTGACCTGAAGGCACCTGGCAAAGCATGGAATCTGGAATCATGGAGTCCACCTCAGATACATCAATATCAACATCGTTAATATACTAACCCCTCACACACTTCATCCTCAGACCCTTTCAACCCCACTTCACCCCAATCCAAATGCGTCTTTATCCTACAACCTCAAAGTTGTTGTCACCTTAACCATCCACTCAAAAAACATACCAATTTTGTTAAACCTCAATCACAAACTGTGACTTGTTCTTCTACACTCAATTTATAGTGGCCAAATCTACATAATTGTCTGAGTCTCTCTCACATAAACAAGCTTGGAGTAGCACGCCCGAGAGCAATATATGTTGGCAATCTTGCACTACCGTTTAACATACCAAACAAACACTGAAGCATTTCTAAACTAAGAGTTTACTTTTAATGCTTTAATAATGTTTTATATCGCAAACTGATGATTAGTCTACCCCTTCCTCAAAACTGATTTCGTTATTGGACAATAATGTCTTGTAAAACACACAGCATTTCGCATTTTCTATTTACATTGGTTTATTAATCCACTGAGCAGATATTAGCATTAAAAAACTATATATCTATTAATAGACAATAGGTGTAGGAGTAGGCCATTTGGCCCTTCGAGCCAGCACCACCATTCAATGTGATCATGGCTGATCATCCCCAATCAGTACCCCGTTCCTGCCTTCTCCCCATATCCCCTGACTCCGCTATTTTTAAGAGCCCTATCTAGCTCTCTCTTGAAAACATCCAGAGACCCAGCCTCCACCACCCTCTAAGGCAGAGAATTCCACAGACTCACCACTCTCTGTGAGAAAAAGTGTTTCATCGTCTACGTTCTAAATGGCTTACTCCTTATTCTTAAACTGTGGCCCCTGGTTATGGACTCCCCCAACGTCGGGAACATGTTTCCTGCCTCTAGCGTGTACAAGCCCTTAACAATCTTATATGTTTCAATGAGATGCCCTCTCATCCTTCTAAACTCCAGAGTGTACAAGCCCAGCTGCTCCATTCTCTCAGCATATGACAGTCCCGCCATCCCGGGAATTAACCTTGTAAAACTACGCTGCACTCCCTCAATAGCAAGAATGTCCTTCCTCAAATTAGGGGACCAAAACTGCACACAATACTCCAGGTGTGCTCTCACAAGGGCTCTGTACAGCTGTAGAAGGACCTCTTTGTTCATATATTCGATTCCTCTTGTTATAAAGGCCAACATGCCATTCGCTTTCTTCACTGCCTGCTGTACCTGCACGCTTACTTTCATAGACTGATGTACAAGGACCCCCAGATCCCGTTGTACTTCCCCTTTTCCCAACTTGATGCCATTTAGATAGTAATCTGCCTTCCTGTTTTTGCTACCAAAGTGGATAACCTCACACTTATCCGCATTAAACTTCATCTGTCATGCATCTGCCCACTCCCCCAACCTGTCCAAGTCACCCTGCATTCTCATAGCATCCTCCTCACAGATCACACTGCTACCCAGCTTTGTGTCATCTGCAAATTTGCTAATGTTACTTTGAATCCCTTCATCCAAATCATTGATGTATATTGTAAATAGCTGCAGTCCCAGCACTGAGCCTTGCGGTACCCCACTAGTCACTGCCTGCCATTCTGAAAGGGACCCGTTAATCCCTACTCTTTGTTTCCTGTCTGCCAACCACTTCTCTATCCATGTCAGCACTCTACCCCCAATACCATGTTCCCTAATTTTGCCCACTAATCTATGTGGGACCTTATCAAATGCTTTCTGAAAGTCCAGGTACACTACATCCACTGGCTCTCCCTTGTCCATTTTCCTAGTTACATCTTCAAAAAATGCCAGAAGATTAGTCAAGCATGATTTCCCCTTCGTAAATCCATGCTGACTTGGACCGATCCTGTCACTGCTATCCAAATGTGCGGCTATCTCATCTTTTATAATTGACTCCAGCATCTTCCCCACCACCGATGTCAGGCTAACTGGTCTATAATTCCCCGTTTTCTCTCTCCCGCCTTTCTTAAAAAGTGGGATAACATTAGCTACCCTCCAATCCACAGGAACTGATCCTGAATCTATAGAACATTGGAAAATTATCACCAATGCATCCACGATTTCTAGAACCACTTCCTTAAGTACCCTGGGATGCAGACCATCAGGCCCTGGGGATTTATCAGCCTTCAGTTCCATCAGTCTATCCAACACCATTTCCGGCCTAATGTGGATTTCCTTCAGTTCCTCTGTCACCCCAGATCCTCTGGCCACTACTATATCAGGAAGATTGTTTGAGTCCTCCTTAGTGAAGACAGATCCAAAGTACCTGTTCAACTCATCTGTCATTTCCTTGTTCCCCATAATAAATTCACCTTTTTCGGTCTTCAAGGGTCCAACTTTGGTCTTAACTAATTTTTTCCTCTTCACATACCTAAAGAAGCTTTTACTATCCTGCTTTATATTCTTGGCTAGCTTACCTTCGTACCTCATCTTTACTCCCCGTATTGTCTTTTTGGTTATCTTCTGTCGTTCTTTATACATTACCCAATCCTCTTGCTTCCCGCTCATCTTTGCTATGTTGTACTTCTTCGCTTTAATTTTTACACTGTCCCTGACGTCCGTAGTCAACCATGGTCGTCCCTTTCTCCCCTTGGAATCTTTCTTCCTCCTAGGAATGAACTGATACTGCACCTTCTGTATTATTCCTAGAAACACCTGCCATTTTTGTTCCACTGTCATCCCTGCTAGTGTATGTTTCCAGTCAACTTTGCGCAGCTCCTCGCTCATGGCCCCATGGTCCCCTTTATTCAACTGCAACACTGACACCTCCGATCTACTCTTCTCCCTCTCCAATTGTAGATTAAACCTGACCATGTTATGGTCACTGCCTCCTAATGGCTCATTAACCTTGAGGTCCTTTATCAAATCCGGTTCATTACATAACACTAAATCCAGAATTGCCTTCTCCCTGGTAGGCTCCAATACAAGCTGTTCGAAGAATCCATCACGAAGGCACTCTACAAAGTCCCTTTCTTGGGGTCCAGTACCAACTTGATTTTCCCAGTCTACCTGCATGTTGAAATCTCCCATAACAACCACAGCATTACTTTTATTACATGCCAATTTTAACTCCTGATTCAACTTGCGCTGTTTGGGGGCCTGTAGATTAGTCCCATTAGGGTCTTTTTACCCTTACAAATCCTTAGTTCTATCCATACTCCACATCTCCTGTTTCAATGTCACCCCTTGCAAGGGACTGAATTTCATTCCTCACCAACAGGGCAACCCCACCCCCTCTGCCCACCTGTCTGTCTTTTCGATAGGAGGTATACCCTTGAATATTCAGTTCCCATCCCTGGCCCTCTTGCAGCCATGTCTCAGTAATTCCCACAACATCATACTTGCCAGTTTCTAACTGAGCTTCAAGCTCGTCCACTTTATTCCTTATACTTCGCGCATTCATATACAGCACTTTGACCTCCGTATTCACTACCCCCCTCGAACCGCTCGCAATTGGCCCTGACCTTACTCTGTTGTCCATTCTCAAGTTTTCCTTCCCATTAATTCGAGAATCTTTTGTAATTTTTCCTGCAGCCACTTCCCCTTCAACTCCATCTTTATACTCCCAATTTGTCAATCCCTCCCCCCCACTATTTAGTTTAAACCCACACGTGTAGCCCTAGCAAACCTGCCTGACAGAATGTTGGTTCCCCTCCAGTTAAGGTGTAACCCGTCCCTTTCGTACAGTCACCACTACCCCAGAAGAGATCCCAGTGGTCTATAAATCTAAATCCTTGCTCCCTGCACCAGCCCCTCAGCCACACATTCAGATCCCCTATCTCCCTGTTCCTGTCCTCACTAGCACGTGGTACTGGAAGCAATCCAGAGATAACCACCCTAGAAGTCTGGCATTTCAGTCTTCTTCCCAACTCTCTGAAGTCATGTTGGAGAACCTCCTTCCTCTTCTTCCCGATGTCGTTTGTGCCTACATGCACAACTACTGCCGGCTGTTCACCTTCTCTCTCTCTCTCTCGAGGATGTTCAGAATTCGGCTCGTGACATCCTGAACCCTGGCACCAGGGAGGCAACAGACCATCCTGGCATCTCGTCTGCCACCACAGAATCTCCTGTCCGCTCCTCGGACAATGGAGTCACCCACCACTAGGGCTCTGCCCGACGTCGGTCTCGCCGGTCGAGTCCCATCTCCCGGATTGGAGCCACCGACGTGTCCGCCGCTCGGACTGGAAACATCGTCTCCCCGGACAGTTCCCAAGAAGGCGTACCTGTTTTCATTATGCACAGCCACCTGGGTCTTCTGCACTCCATGATTTCCACCCTTTCTCTCCGTCGCACACCTTGGTTCTTCCCGTAACCTCAGCGTGACTACCTCACTGTAGGTCCAGTCCAGGAAACTCTCGTTTTCCCGGATGGCCCTGAGGTCATCCAGCTGCTTCTCCAGTGCCCCAACACGGTCCTTTAGGAGCTGGAGCTGGACGCACTTGCCACAGTTGTAGCAGCCAGAGGCTCGTTCTATGTCCCTGGGCTCCCACATTCTGCAAGCCTCACATTCTAATCTATTGCTGAGAATACAACATCTAATTTTGGAGCAATCACATTTTATGAATGTAACTCCGATGTGGAGGCTTTTAACACGATTGCAAACAAAAGCAGTGTGCCTAATTACCATCTAAATAACTTAAAACATCTAATAGCTCTCAGTCCTACTTTTGGTAATCATCGGAGAAGGTTTTGTTTTTTCAAAATAGTGTCATCATTTATCTTGGCAAGCTGACAATTTTATAAAGGATTGCTGGATAACTTGTAAGAAATGGTAGAAATCATTAGCAAAAAAAAATGCATTTCAGCAAGTCTCTCAGCATGCTGCATGATGATTATTTGAAAATGGTGATTTCTACTGTTGGATGATTAATTGGTCCTTCTTGTCCAATGGTAATGATTATTTATCCTTCCTAACATAAAATAGAACCAGGTTTCAAAAAATGCTTGCTGAACAATTGTAGCAGGCAAAGCAGGCCACTTGAAATTAATTTCATTTGCTAGGTATTTAATTTATCTCCCCTCTATTCCTGAAGCAATGCAACACAGCTTACACACAACATAACACAATTCCTTTCACATTAATGGACCCAGAGCCTGATGTTGATCCTAACCCACCATCCTCTTCTTCTCTGATAACTAGGTCAGTGAAGCTGACATGGTCCATCCCTCGTCTCTTTCCCAACATCTCAATCTCCATTTCGGAGATCGGAGACGGTAAGCAATATCTACTACAAACCCATGTATTCCCTTTAAAAACGTAACTACACTTTATCCCATCCAACTCGCTAGAAGTTGCCATTCTCCAGGTTTCACGTCTGTCTCTGCTGCCTCTATTCTGATGATGCCATCTTCTACACTAGATTTCACAATATGTTTATCTTTTCATTCTCTACTCCATCCCAATTGACAAGTCCTCTGTTATATACATTCCATCCCCTGCACCTCCAAGCACAACCATTCTCCCCACTGAACAGTAGTCCACCCCTCCAACTTTCATATTTCCAGCACCCCTGTAGTCAAAGTATCCTTTCCTTCCTTATAAGTATTCTGAAGAGGGAGTTCCTTTTGGGATGCTCAGGCTTACTAACGCCCACTCCCCTTTTCATTGTATTTTTTCCATGTAACTACAAGACACACCTTTTAACTGCACCCTTTCCATATTTCAGAGATCAAAGCTCTGCATAGTTTTGGATGTAGGGGTTTACTTGTACTTCTGATTCGGTGCTCGTGATGCAATATCCTCCACTCTGGGATGACCAAATATTATTGTGGTGACTACTTTGTGGAAGACCTCTGTACATTGCCCAACACGATTCTGAACTTTTATTCCCCATTTCCCTGCACAGATACTGCCTGACTTGCTGAATTCCTCTCATACTTTGTTTTTCTATCCACATTGTTTTACTTGCATATCTGAGGAATCAGATTTCTGGAGGTAGATCTTTCTTTATTTTATCCTGGGACAAAGCAGAATGTTGCCATTGAGATGAAGACGAGGGACTATCTCCCATTAACTTTGAATGTCTTGCTGCAGCAATTGACTTGGGTGTTCTGGTGGGACCTCCTTACTGGAGCGAAAGTACTAGGCTCATTCCTAGATTTTGCATCATTAGTGAGAAATAAATGGTTTAAAAGGAAGATTAAAAAAGTTATCTTCATCAACTATTTTCTCTCTACCCATTAACATTTATAAAAATAATCAAAATCTGTCACAATTTAAGTATCTGAACAGCATGAATTATATGAAGAAAACTGTTTATGTGTAAGGTAATGTTAAGTTCAGTTGCAACATCTGCAGCTTGGGAAACAAATGGTTTAGTTTTTTTTTCATTTTAAGTCTCCCAAAACAGAAATTGTTGTTCATCGTTAATCTCTAACGTACTGTAGGTTTGGTGACTGTGCCAACCATTCTTTTTGAATCCTCAAGTAGGGGCACTGATTCTCTGAATGTCAAACCATTATGATAGTGGCAGTTCTTGGTTTTCCTGCTTCTAATGAATGTCTTTTTTATTATTGCAGCTGCTCACATTGGAACAGTAACCCAAATGTCTGCCTTTAACACACCACTGGCCAGCGTCCAGAACTCTAGCAGCGCGTGCATACTGCCCACATTGTATTTGTTTTGTACCACTGAAAATGTGCTGAGGGTAGAGGCAGAGGGGTGATTGCATGCTCACTGTAGCCCTGTATGCTGGGAGATGGCAAATTTCGGTCCATTCATGATCAGCTGCTGATCCAAGTGAAAGGGTTTTGCTGTAAATGGATCTTGTCATCATGGATTTCTGGCTGGCAAGGAAAGTGTTCTGTCCATGAAAGTGGAATGCTAGAAACTGTTCAAAAGTGCCTTCATTGTAAAAGTTACAGCAGATGCAAATTCCTTGCTCCATCTTTCATTCTCTAGACTATTTGTGTACTATAATGCAGACAATGCTCTTTTTAATTGGTGCAAATTAACTTTGAGATTCGTTTTACTTTTGATTAAACTTTGGCTCTCCTCACCCATATGTAGAAAGAAGATAGGACGTGGTTCCAAATGTAGAATCTTACTGTGCAGTAGAGTCCAAAATTTGTTAAGCAAAGGATTGGCACCATGCAAAGAAAAAAGTTAATTACATCTTCATGGGATCGTTATTTTCACAGCAGAGAAAGTAGGATATAATAAAACTATAATGTGAGGAAATAGAATTTGATTGGGGCTGACACATTCAAATCATCGCTTTCTGTAATGCTAAATACAGGGCGAGCAGGTACACTGACATGATTGCACCATACTGTAGAAAAAAATTCAGCTCCACCTAAGTTTGGCAACAAATTAGGAGGAATTTCAAACTGATGCCAGAATTATAACATTGGTGCAAAGTAGTTTAATTCTCCACCATTGTTCTTAGGTTCATAAGATATTGGAGCAGAATTAGGCCATTCGGCCCATCAAGTCTACTCCGGCATTGAAATCATGGCTGATCTATCTTTCACTCTCAACCCCGTTCTCCCGCCTTCTCCCCATAACCCCTGACACCAGTACTAATCAAGAATCTATCAATCTCCATCTTAAAAATATCCATTGACTTGACCTCCAGAGCGATCCGTGGCAATGAATTCCACAGATTCACCACCCTCTGATAAAAGAAATTCCTCCTCATCTCCTTTCTAAAAGTGCATCCTTTTATTCTTAAGCTATGGCCTCTGGTCCTAGACTCTCCCACTTCTTGGGAAAATGTTATGTGAACCTGGAATGAAATCCTGACTGAACTCTAGGAGGCATGGTGAGAATTATTTCTTCAATTATAGCGTATGTGTAAACATAAAACTAATCACAAAGAATAAAAAATATATCTTTGTAGAAAACCCATGGAATAATAAAACTAGATATCACAATAAATATATTTTCAAGACAAGTAACTTAAATATATAACAGACAAATATCAGACAGCAGAATGAAAGATGTACGTTCTTTAAATACACTTAATGGACTGTGTGGTAGACATTTCAATGTTTAACGTTATAAACATAATGTTAGGACTGTAAAATACCATCGCATCATCATAATCACACCTTTTTATTTCTAGATATATGCATATAACCTCATATTATATCCCAGGAATATCCTATTTAATGGGTATCCCCATAATTTGTGACATCCCCTATTTACAATCAATTGTTGTTTTCACTAATCAAAATGTGACTTTTCCTCCTCTTACCTTGATCTCTATCACACCAGTAGCATCTTCCCATGAAACATTGAGCTGCAATCCTGACCACCCCTCAACCATGTTTCTGTTAAAGTGTTCATATCCCAGTCCCATGTATCAATGCATGCCCTGAGTTTGTTTGCCTTACCTGTTAGGCCTCTTTCATTCAATTAAATGCAGTTGAATCTATCAGACCTTCCTTGCTCCCTGACTTAGAGATGAAGTATCATATTGTACTGAAACAGGTCCTTCACCCTCTGAGCATCAAGCATCCACTTGCAGAATCCTTCACTAATCCCATTTTATGCATTCCACATTCCTATCAACATCCCCATATTCTACCACTCGTTTAAATTACTGGGGATAATTTACAGTGATCAATGTTCATTGTTTTCGGGATGTGTGAGAAAACCAGTGATCACAGGGAGAAACCTCACACAGAAAGCACCAGAGGCAAGGATTGAACCGGATCTCGAGAGCTGTGAGGCAGCAGCTCTACGAGCATCACTGCTGTGCCGCACAAGCTGTGCAACTGTGCCACCTACCATCAGCAAATTTACATCTGGTGATAAAAGTGAAAATCATTCCAATCATCTTTAAAATTATGATAATTTGCTCCCAGTATGGGGTCTCACTGGATCAAAAGTGATATTTATTGTGGTTAATTTGTGGCATTCCATCGATTTTATCATGAAGATAATTACTAGTAGTATGAACTGAGCACACAGCCCATTGAGCCAAATCCCTGTTCCACATCCGGTTAAGTAAAACTTTTCACCAGTTTTGATCTTAAAGCTGCAGCAACAAGATTTTTTCTCATATCGATAAACTGTACCTTTAAGTCAGTAACGTTGCTGGGTAAAAGGTTACCGCGAACATAAATATATCTTTTGATTTGTGCTGACCTGTGCATCTGAGTTGATACTCACCAAAGTCCATTAAAACAAATCTATTCTAATTCTCACTTGTACTCTTAGTTTCGTTAAAACCTCTTCTCAAATAATGATTATGGCAACAATAATGGTAACAGCTCAAGGCCATTATATATTACTTTTTATTTTTTTTAACAAGCAAACATTAGTCAACTTGTCAGACTGTTTCCCTTTAAAAAAACCAGAACAGAATCCTTCAGGGCTCAATGGGCAAAATATCTACTGTCAGAAGGTATACTCGATGCATTGTCAGATATGTGTCCATATTGCCCATCAAATGACAACAGCAAAGTATGGCCTTTGCCATATTTCTGTATATCCTTCATTCCTTCACTACGCAATATATGGGTGGGTTTTATCTACCCTGTTTACTTGTTTCAATGGCAGCAGTACGAACGAGACTGTGTGTTGTAATGGAAACATGATAGTGTATGATGCATTCCTCAGCCCAATGTAAATCATAAAGTGGTCTGCAATCCTGTCTGCAGGTTCATCAGAGCACATTCTACAAGGTATGCTGCGTATAACATGATCAGAATACATGGGAAATAAACACTTATGTTCCTCACTTCTTTCTGGTGGAATTAGTCACTTTAGGAAATATGCAGTTGCTGTTCCTTCAACCTAATTTCAAACTGGGTCTTTTCCACACACTCACAGTGTGGTGATTTCCACGGAGTTCCACTGGGGCCGCTACTCTTCACGTTGTATATTAATAATTTAGGTGAGGGATTGAAGGCTTTGTGGCCAAGTTTACTGATAATATGAAAAAAGGTGGAGGGGGGCAGGTAGTGCAAAGACTTGGACAGGTGGGGAGAGTGGGCAGAGAAGTGGCAGATAGTATATAGTGTAGCAAAGTGTGGAGTTATGCATTTTGGTAGTAGGAATAAAGGCGTAGACTATTTTTTAAATGGGGAGAGAATCCAGAAATCGGTGCAAAGGGACCTCGGCGAGCTGGTGCAGGATTCCCAAAAGGTTAATCTGCAAGTCAAATAGGCAGTAAAGAAGGCAATCGCAATACTAGCATTTATTTCAAGTGGACTAGAATACAAAAACAGGGATGTAATGCTGAGGCTCAATAAGGCATTGGTCAGGTTGCATTTGGAGTAATGTGAGCAATTTTGGGCACCATATATGAGGATGTGCTGGCCCAGGAGGTTTACAAGAATGATCCCAGGAATGAGTGGGTTAACATATGATGAGCGTTTGACTGCACTAGGACTGTACTCGCTGGAGTTTAGAAGAATGAGGTGGGACCTCACTGACACATACCAAATAGTGAAAGGCTCGGATAGAGTGAATATGGAGATGATGTTTCCACTAGTGGGAGTATTTAGGACTAGAGGTCATAGCCTCAGAATTAAAGGACGTTTCTTTAGGAAGGGGGTGAGAAGGAATTTCTTGAGTCAGAGGGTGGTGAATCTGTGGAATTCTTTGCCACAGAAGGTTGCAGAGGCCAAGTCAGTGGATATTTTTAAAGCAGAGGTAGATAGATTCTTCATTAGTACGGGTGTCAGGGGTTATGGGGAAAAGGCAAGAGAATGGGTTTAGGAGGGAGAGAAAGATCAGCCATACACGAATGGCGGAGTAGATTTGATGGGCCGAATGGCCTAATTTTACTCCTATCAGTTACGACCTAATGATCTTACAACAGTTGCCAAATATAATCCCTTCCTCCCCACCTCCCAATCACCACCAGCATTACCGACATGAAATCACAAATGCTCTTCCTCCATGAGACAGTCACTCACATGTATTTTCAAATGATGATGTTACATTTGTTGTTCACAAAACTAATTTTGTGAATGGAGAAAAGGAGGAATTTCTTCAGCCAGAGGGTTGTGTATCTGTGGGAATTCATTGCACAGCTGTGGAGTTCAAGACATTGTTTTTTTTTAAAGCGGAGATTGGTAGGCGATTGCTTAGGAAAGGAGTCAAGAGTTATGGGGAGAAGGCAGGAAATTGGGAGTGTGAGCAAAATATACAGGCATTATTGAATTGCCTCGTATGGTTGTATCAATGTGCTGAATGGTTTAATTCTGTTCCTATGTTTTATGGTTTAATTTTCAGATTATGTTTGGCGACTTCTGAACTCTTCTGGTTGCAGGGATCCTCATGGCCCTTTAGCTGATTCCTTGATGCAGGACGGAGGACGGAGTGGGGGGGGGGGGGGAGGGGGGGGGTTCATGATGGGGGTTGGATGGAGGAGGGTTGCAATTTGTCCTGTAAATCTGCATAACTTTGTGTCAACTACTTGGTCCTCATGTAAAGGAAGTTATCTGGTAGAATTTAAATGAAGCCCCAAAATTAAAATGACTTGGGACTTGCTTATTCCTCAGCAGTTAAGTATTGAACTGGGATTCATCTCATCCAGGAAAACCCATTTGTCTACAGTTGCCATTCGGATGTCTGCCTCAACGCTTGTTGTACTGAATTCCATATTCTACTATCCCTTCTAATTTCATTCCTCTTGTCATAATCCAGAGATGGCAATCTCCTCTCACTGATTCACCAAATTACTGGCAGTAAACTTTTGTTTCTTAAAATCTTCCAGAACTTTAAACGTTTAATTAGATGTACATTTGGAACTCAAAGGGATGGAAAGGAATAGATGGCTGGTGCTATGCACAAAAAATGACATCTTCTGCCAGACACACTACCAAATCTGGACCACCCTCAGCAGTTCTAATATTCACAGGTGCAGATTAGGCTGTGTTGACATTGCTATTTAGGAATGTCAGTCTGAAGAAGGGTCTCAATGTGAAACGTCACCTACTCCTTTTCTCCATAGATGCTGCCTTACCCGCTGAGTTTCTCCAGCATTTTTTGTCTACTTTGTTATTTATGTGGTTCTTTTACTCTCCTCCTTTCATGTTGTCCATTATAAGTGCAACCGTACTTCTAACACGACAATGCCAGTCTGATATTTGGTACCAGATCCAGCTCTTTACTGGCATCACATTTACAGATTAAAATCTTCCAATGAAAGACAATTTGAACCTCTTTGAAAATTAGATCATGTGAAAACAAAGCAATGTGTCATTATCAAAATCTTTTTTAAATGTTGAAGAAAAAGGTTTGGCACATTCAGTCTACTTTATTCCAGTGTATGTGATTAAGAAGCCAGACTATCCTCCTGATTAAATTTTATTTTTGTCACCTTCCCCTAGCAAACAATGATAAGGTCATAAGGAATAGGAGTAGAATTAGGCCATTTGGCCCATCAAGTCTACTCCGCCATTCAAGTCTCTGCCATTCAATTATGACTGATCTATCTCTCCCTCCTAACCCCATTCTCCTGTCTTCTCCCCATACCCTCTGACACCTGTACTAATCAAGAACATGATCATTCTACATTTTCCTTGAAATTTGTCCCCTTTAATATCTCGTTTTCATACCTTATCCTTTCATATTTCTGTGTCTTCCTCTCCCCCGACTCTCGTCTGAAGAAGGGTCACGATCCAAAACATCACCCATTCCTTCTATCCAGAGATGCTGCCTGTCCCACAACCCTCCCGTCCTCAAGATCTTGTTTATGTCTGCTTTAAAAAGGTTGCCCACAAGGTATGCAAGATTGAATGACTCCAATGTATTTAAACATGATTGATACTCTTTATGAGCTTTAACAACTGACAGTCAAAGGCAAAAGAGGAACAGAAAGGGTCACTGCACTATGATTTTGAATGCAACATAATATCTAAAAACAAGAGCATTTCAGAAATTCCATATTCATCTAGTGAGAAAGCAAATCCTTTTATTTTGTTTAGTTTTGCGAAGGTTCAATACAAAGCCATTCTTTTCAGATGCTGAGACACATGGTTTATACTTCTTACATGTTCACTGCTTGAGAGTATGGTGAAGCACCGAAAACAACACTTTACCAACAACCTAAGGTCAAGCTTCTGAAGAAGCAGCAGTTTTCTGCTAAGGGACATTTTGGTGCTGAACATATCTGTCTCCAAACAGCACATTGGCACTCCCCCATCCACTGCATACAATGACAGCACAGTTTTAAAAGGTTATGACATGCAATGGGTTGTGTGAGTTGTGAAAATATTTCGGTAGCATTACATGGTCTCTAAAATGTATTTGCCGGGAAATAGAATATGCAACATAGAACAGTATAGTACTGGGACATAGAAACATAGAAATTAGGTGCAGGAGTAGGCCATTCGGCCCTTCGAGCCTGCACCGCCATTCAATATGATCATGGCTGATCATCCAACTCAGTATCCAGTACCTGCCTTCTCTCCATACCCTCTGATCACTTTAGCCACAAGGGCCACATCTAACTCCCTCTTAAATATAGCCAATGAACTGGCCTCAACTACCCTCTGTGGCAGAGAGTTCCAGAGATTCACCACTCTCTGTGTGAAAAAAGTTCTTCTCATCTCGGTTTTAAAGGATTTCCCCCTTATCCTTAAGCTGTGCCCCTTGTCCTGGTCTTCCCCAACATCGGGAGCAATCTTCCTGCATCTAGCCTGTCCAACCCCTTAAGAATTTTGTAAGTTTCTATAAGATCCCCTCTCAATCTCCTAAATTCTAGAGAGTATAAACCAAGTCTATCCAGTCTTTCTTCATAAGACAGTCCTGACATCCCAGGAATCAGTCTGGTGAACCGTCTCTGCACTCCCTCTATGGCATAATGAGCTGAAGGGACAGGCCCTTCAGCTCATTATGTCTGAGCTGATATGAATTTGATCACTTGGGCAAGTGGGCGGATGAATGGTTGATGCAATTTAATAAAGATAAATTTAAGGTGTTACATTTTGAGAAGTCTAACATGAGCAAGACCTACACTACACTGTGAATGGTCGGGTGTTGTACATCAAGAAGGATTTAGGCGTGCAGGTACATAATTCTTTGAAAGTGGCATCATGGGTAGATGCGGGTGGTCAAAAATTATTTTGGCACATTGGCCTTCATCAGTCAGAGCATTGAGTATAGCAGTTGCAGTTATATAAGACGTTGGTGAGGCCGCATTTAGAATATTGTGTTCAGTTCTGGGCACCATGTCAAGCTGGAAAGGGTGGGAAGAAAAGTTACTAGGAGGGTTCCAGGCAGGTCTCGGGAGGGCTGAGCTTTAAGGGCCTGTCCCACTAAGGCGACTCTTCAGCGACTGTCTTCGACCTTCAAGCTCAAGAGGGCATTCGCCTGGAGAAAAAAAAAACACACACACACACACACACATGAGGCGGGGGGGGGGGGGGGGGGGGGCCAGGGAAAGCGGGGGAGCGATGTCTAAAATTCACATCCGCGATGAGCAGGAAGGTAAAAGACGGCTGGCAAAGTGTACGGTAAGTCCTTTAGAGAGTGCGGGGGGGGGGGGGAGGGGGTGTGGTGAGGGGGAGAGAAGGGGGAAGAAGGGGAGAGTAGGGGGGAGAAGGAGTGGAGACACTTTTAAGAAGCCAGACAACTTTCAATAAAGTTTAGCGGGCATATTATCGCAATGTTTAAAAAAAAATTAGACTGGTACATGGATAGGATAGGTTTAGAGGATTATAAGCCAAATTCAGGCAGGTGGGACTAGCGTATATGAAATATGTTGGTCAGTGTGGGCACATTGGCCAAAGGACCTGTTTCCATGCTATATGATTCTATGACGCCAAGTTAAACTAATCTCCTCTGCTTGCACGTGGTCCATAGCCCACCAATCCCTGCATATTCATGCGCCTATCTAAAAGACTTGTGAATGCCACTGTCATATCCACTTCCACCACCACCCCCGGCAGCGCCTCTATCACCCTCTGTGTACAAATCTTGACTGCACGTACTCCTTAAATTCTCCCTCTCTTACCTTAAAGCTGTGCCTTCTAGTATTTGACAATTCAGCCTTGGGTAAAAGATGCTGATAGTCTTTCTATGCCTCAGATCTCCGTTCAGCCTTTGATGATCCAGAGATAATATATATATATACATAAATACATATATATATATACCATCAATCCGAACAAAATTTGTTTCATTTACATCCAAGGACAATGGTGAGTATGGTGGGTCAAAAATTGTATATATATAGTTTTGTTTGTATGCATGCATGTGCGTGATATCCCAAATCTCCGCCAAAGCGATACATGATAGCGCTACAATTTTTGACCCACCATACTCACCATTGTCCTGGGATGTAAATGAAACAAATTTTGTTCGTATTGATCGTATATTTTACAAGTTGTTGACAATTTAAACTTTTAAAAAATCACTTTGCAAACCACTTTTCCATTTGCCCTGCCCGTCAGCCGTGTTCGACGTTACAATGACGTCACAATGCGATCCTGAATCTCATTTACATTAAAAATCATGATTTACAAAAAAAACTCAGTTTTAATCATATTACGTTTTCATTAACAGCTAACATTGTGTTTAGGTTATTTTAAAGAAAAAACACGATTTTCATTGAGAATTAAAAAAAAAAAAACATTGCACTTTTCTTTGGGGGGTGAGGGTGTGGGATAGGGGGGGAGGTTTCATTAAAAAAACATCACTATTTTCATTGTGGGAGGGGGGGGGGGGATAGGGGGGTGTTATCAGGCCATAATTAAGGAAATGTCTTTGAAATAATGATAGCTCAGAACAGGCTTCTGACGTACCTAGAATGATCAATTCTGTATCGGGATCCAATTTTATTTTTAGTGTTTTTGAAAAAATGTCAAAAATTCCTCTCCAAAAATTATGTAACTTTATACAAGGCAAAGGAATGTTTTATAGTTGTTTCCTGAAGAAGACATTTATCACAAGTAGGAGATATATTTGGAAAGATCTTATTCAGTTTAGACTTTGAATAATAGAGTCTGTGCAGTATTTTAAATTGTATTAACGAATGCCTAACGTTAATTGAACAATTGTGTATATATATATAAAAGGTTTTCTTCCCATCTGACTTTTAGAATTTTTAGGCCAAGTTTAACTTCCCAAGCTCTTCTAATTACTTCTGACGATGGGATTTCTATATTTAAAAGGGTGTTATACAGATATGATATTAACTTGTTTGACTCCGACTTTGTAATCATACATTCGTCTAGTGTGTCTGGCAGCAAAGTTTGGTAGTCTTGGGTATATGATTTCAGATAGTCTCGAATTTGAAGGTATCTAAAATATTGACTACCTTTCAGGTGATATTTCGACTGTAATTCTTGAAATGAGAGTTCCCATCTCATAAAGATCTCAGAGTTTTTTGATTCCTAATCTTTCCCAATATGTTAACGTTTTACGTAAAATATGTGGCTTGAACAAAGGATTATGGGCAATTGGTGAAAGAAGAGACAAATTTCTCAGTTTAAGGGTTGATTTCACTTGTCTCCATATTCGTAAGGTACTGTGGATAATCGGATTTTTCTCATATAGTATTTTCTTCAAATTTATTGGAGAGAGAACAATCGCGCCTATATTAAAAGGTGAACAGTCCTCTCTCTCTCTGTTATTAACCATTTGACCTGTTTGCCTGTATTGTCCAACCAATAGATTACATTTTTAATATTCGTTGCCCAATAATAGTATAACAAATTGGGGAGAGCCAAACCACCAGTTTCTTTGGGTTTACATAGGTGCCGTTTATTGATTTAATATGTTTTATAATCCCAAATAAAGTTTGTAATCAGAGAATCAAGTTAAAAAAAAAAATTTGGAAGATATATCGGTATTGATTGAAATAAGTATAGGATTTGTGGGAGGAAGATCATCTTTATGGCATTTATTCTGCCTATGAGAGACATCGGAAGTGTTTTCCAAAATTGAGTAAGAGCATTTAATTTAGTAACTAAAGGAGGAAAGTTTGCGTTAAATAGAGAAGTGTATTTTCTGGTTACATGATATTTGAAATTTTCTGGTAGCAATTCTGAAAGGTAATTTTAGGAGGTGTGTTGGCTCTTGAGGTTTTATTGACATAATTTCACTTTTGTTCCAGTTTATTCTATATCCTGAAAAGGAACAGAATTCCTCTATAAGATTTAATGCACTTGGAATGCTAACTTGGGAATTGGTGATATATAGTAATACATAATCTGCATATAATGATATTTTATTATTGGAGTATTTAGTGTTATAGCTGTGAATATTCGGATGTACTCTTATACTTTCCGCCAGAGGTTCAATCGCAAGGGCAAATAACAGGGGTGATAATGCACATCCCGGTCTATTGCCCCTGGATAACTAAAATTTAGGTGAGAGTATAAGATTAGTCAGCATTCTGGCAGTCGGATTATCATATAGCAGTTTTATCCATGAAATAAAAATTTCTCCCAACTGAAATTTTTGCAATACTGTAAAAAGATATTTCCATTCTACTTGATCAAATGCTTTTTCTGCATCTAATGAAATAATTGATGTCTTCTTTTATCGTTCTGTGTGAGTACATTATGTTAAACAGGCGTCTCAAATTATTAAACGAGTGTCTCTTGGGTATAAACCCAGTTTGATCCGAGTGTACTAATTTATTAACATATTTACTTAATCTTCTTGCCAGAGTTTTAGCTAATATTTTCTGATCTGTATTTAACAGGGCGATTGCTCTATATGATCCCGGATCTTCCAGATCTTTATCTTTTTTGGGTATAAGTGTAATAGT